>OX352481.1:21074495-21424495 GCA_947093115.1 Brenthis daphne
GTTATTATTTGCTAAACCTTTTTTTGTTTGAATAAAAAAATATTATAAAATAACTTTCATTTTTATCAATATACTAGCATTACCAGCGGCTCCGCCCGCGTTCAGATGACAAAAAACCAAATCTTAGGTTTTACATATTAGTATATTCTTACATTGCAGTTTTTGTATTTTTTCTCAAAAATGAGATTTTTTCCCGCGGTAAAAAGTATCCTATATGTTGACCCGGATAACCAGCTATCACCATACCAAATTTCATTAAAATCCCTTTAGTGGTTTTTCTGTGATGCGGTAACAGACAGACAGACAGACAAAAATTCTAAAAACTATAGATTCGGCCTCTGTATCGATAATAATGTCTATTTCAATAAGATTTTCCAAAAAATATTTAACGTACAGATTTAACTGTACGAATAATTATTTTTATCCCAGAAGAGCCACTTTTATCTAAATAAAAAGTAGCCTCATGCGACCTATGTATAAGCTGCCAGGTAGGTAGTTACAGGTACATAGTAAAAAATATAAAAATATAACTTAGTAAAAAATCATTTCAATTCAAAAAGCCTTCAAAGAGAGCAAACAATGTAACACTTTATGGCATTTAAAATATTCAATGGCAGAAAATATTCGACTTCCATTTAAGAAAAATATGTAAAGCTTAGCGTGTACATATAAAATTGGTTTTTCAATTATATAAATTCCTTTCTAAAATGAAACTTCTGGAATAGGAAGTAATCAGAACACCTAGAATTTAGGAAGGAAAATTAAAAATACTTTCGAACGAGCACACTAACGATGCAGTCCTTTTTAGCCAAAATTGCATTTATATTTGACTACGTTGAGGGCAACCTTTTATCCAAACAATGAAATTAAAAAGATGAATGTAATGAAAAATTTAATTGCAAGCACAAGGTAAAAATGAATTGGAACCACAATTCTGTGAACAATTTTTTTGTCGTATATATAAAAAGAGGTTTAGCTAGATTTTTTAAAATTAGATCCAAAGAAAAGGTTTTTATAGAAGATACAATTACTTTATATTTTATAGTCGCTGTTATTTTTCAATAAAAATTCTAATAGAAGAATTTCATTTATAAAGGAATTGAAATGTCAAAGATAATAAAATTTTAAATAAAGTTTAAATGGTTCTAGCTAAATGAGTAAAATTATTTATTAATTTCAACTTTGTACCATATCATATAGAATGTAGTATATTATATTGATAGTACTATAAGCCATCATTTCTTATCCATTTCTTTATGTGCTCAGGTAATATTATGATTATTTCATAGATTGTTAAGTTTACTAACAACTAATAACTGTAAGTAATATTTTACAACAAAAATTAAATAGAATCACTTGGAATATTAATAAAAGTAACATATGCCACTCTTTTGTCCATAAACACTATCTTTATCAAAAAATATGTCCATCCATCGCTAAGCGGAACAAAGACAAAGCAAAAAACATACGCCCCTATATTTTTTACTATTGTAAAGGAAGTTAAGGTAGAAAAGGGCAAGGGTGAAATCCCGGGTCTCGCACCTCTGATATTCTATGACCACTTATCTTAGGGTGACAGAAAATATCGTGAAGAAACCTGCATGTCTGAGAGAGCCTAGCAGGTTTTCTAAAGACATGCGAAGTCTGCCAACTCGCACTTGGCTCGCATGGTGGACTATGGCCTGATCCCCCTGCACTAAACGGACGTCCATGCCCAGCACTGGGATTTGCAAAAGGGCAGAATACAAGAATAAGCTTTTTTAGTAATTGGAATTCAAAGGGAGTTATGTACAAGTATATGTCATATAGTTAAATGTATTTGAAGTAGTAAACCAGTCTTCTCGACTATTAGCGGTTATGCGTAGCGGTTTGTGGCTCACCTCCTACAAATCAAGCTCTATTGTGCGCGTTGAAGCCCGGATATGTAGTTACGATTATTTACTTGTACGTATATTAACGATTCGTATTGTATGACATTGTTATCTGACTGTACGTACATCTATACTACGCAGACATAATGATATATAACTGGGTTGAGTTTGCGTTGAAGTGGTATTCAGGAATTATGCCTCCCACGTGGTAGGGGTAGTAAAAATAGGTCAAGTGTGAGCTTAACTAGCGCTCTAAGGGTTCGGTACCATAATACAATATGTTACGTATTAATGATATACTGAATTAGTCATTGAAAAAAACTTAAAAAAAAACAGACTTACAGGCACTAAAATATAAAAAATAACTAAACGGGAGTTTTCATTTAAAATAGATACCTAATCAGATATTTTCGAAATCGGTGCCAGCCGATGCAAAGCAAATCTAATACGAGTATATTTCGATACGTAAAATACATATTTACCTATTACAATTCAATATTCATAATATCTTAAAATATAATTGTCGGCTGGCACTGAGTTCGAAAATATCTGATTAGGTATCTATTCTAATAGATGTTGATTTTTCTTTTTTAAATAGACATAGACATATTATAGTTATATATTTTTTTGCATATAAAATACCTTTCAATATTACTTATACCTAGTTTATGGGTTGAAGTGACAGAACTTATATCCCGGAAAACTAAATAGTTTGTATGTGAAGGTAGTTAATGTCATTAATTAATTAAATCTTATTATAAATTTCGTGCATGTAAAATGAGATAAGAACTAGTTTATTTTACACCAGCATTGCTCGCGGCTCCGCTCGCGTTCAGATGACCAAAAACCAAATTCTTAAGTTTTACAGATTAGTATACTCTTACATTGCAGTTTTCGCATTTTTTCTCAGAAATGAGATATTTTCTCGCGGTAAGAAGTATCCTATATGTTGACCCGGATAACCAGCTATCACCACCAAATTTCATCAAAATCCCTCCAGTGGTTTTTCCGTGATGCGGTAACAGACAGACAGACAGACAGACAAAAATTTTAAAATCTATAGATTTGGCCTCTGTATCAATAATAATGACTATTTCAATTAGGTTTTCCAAAAAATATTTAATGTACAGATTCGACTTAGAATTTTATTATAGATATACATTTAGCGGGTCGATCTCGCGTCATATAGAAATGTGGGTATAGATCGTTTATTTGTAGAAATATGCAAATAAGTGCGAGCAACAATGGAATGATATTTTAGTGCGAGCTATCAGAATACACATACTGGGTTTTCGGAATAAATATTCTCTGTAAACGCTCAGTAGTTTCTGTAGCCGTGATCAAAGGGAAGCAATGAATTTTCATTATAATGTAAAGCAGTTAGGCAATTGTTGGCTTAAAATTTGATAGTAGAAACATTATGAATAATTATTTTTGAAATATATTTGCATATTATATAGTATGACTTGGATTATTTCAGACTTTAGCAATAGATATTTGTTACAATATCAATGTATTATAAATGCAATACAAATATATAACATTGTATATATCACCCTATTTTATCATTGTTTTTATTATAGATATATTTTTATCAAGGATCTTCCATTTCTTATGTACACCTACGAGACCTCTATCTCATTCACTTCGGTTCCAAATCATCATCTTGAATGCGAGCGAGAGAGTGCGTGTTCATGGTTTGTAAAAATGTATATTATATAATTAGTATTTTTTTTAATTAATTTTTTATATCATCTTTTGCAATTTTTGCAAGCGGAGCTTGATTTTTAAAAAAAATCATCTACATGCCATTCATTCCGAATCGAATGACACCTCGTTCATTTTTTTCCGAGACTACTGAAAAAGTTGACCAAAAAGACACTTGTTGACTAGACTATTATAGGTTATTATTACCCCCCCAACATGCGTTCACCTTATTATTAAGGAAATAAACGCTTGAAAATTCACATATTTGTCCGCTATAAATACAGAATGAAATTCCTTAAACTGCTTTAACTAAGAAAGTTCATAATTATATTTGTTAAATGCGAATCAATCATTATTTATTACTATTTGACTTCGTTTTCTTGTACAGTTAAAATTTCTATTTTCCTCATTCACCATTATTTTTTAAGGTCAAAGAGAAGTAAAACTCCTGAACATATAACAAGTTATGTTAAAATTTTCATTGGATTATGTACATACACAAATCCTTCGTTTTTTTAAACAATGTTTTGGCTCGCGGCCTTCAATGTTATAAACGTGAGGGATTTTAAACTGGTTGGATTGCCAACAAACTTGCTCGACTATTTTGTTTGCAAACTTTTCGGTGACACACGAGCGAAAACTGTCGTCAAGCTGAGTACTTACTCGTTTATCTATCAAGCCGTCCTTTAGAAGAATAGAATAGAAGGATAAAAGTCAAGTAACGTTATATCGTACCAAACTGTTTAAGATGCCTTTAGGCCTTATATAACTATTCTCTAATCAAAAAGAACTAATTGTTTTTTCTCTCTCCTTTTCCTTTTCCTTTTTTCTCTCTCCTCCGCTTTTTGGTAGCCACATTAGATGTAAACATGTTAATGTAAGTGATAAAATTAACGAAAAAAATGAAAAAATATTTATTAATAAAAAGAGTTTTCAAGCATTGATACCAACCAGTATGAAGAAATCCTTATAATACTACTCATGACTTACCTTTGCTTTGTTTGTTGAGTGCCACACTAAAGTCTATGTGTTAATCCAGATTGTAGTTTATCTGTGTACTAAATGTCATCCAAATCTGTTTAACCGCTTCAGTGTGACGGAGCTACCAACTAACACACACATACACATACGAATTCCCACATAGCCGTCTGATAAGGGTTTCTTTCTTTGTTATTTACCTTCGCATGATAAAAAATAAATGAGGTATCCAAGCCGTTGAATTTCTTTCTACACTGCGATGTTGAACGTTAATCATGATTTGGGAACATTTGGACAGTTCAGAGCGCTATCTAATATTGCATTATTTGCACGGGGTGTTTACATTTTACGTGTTTTTTTTTAAACTTAGTTTCTTTAATTTAATACCTTTTTATTACAAAATTATTTAGCAAAAAGAGAAAAAAAATTACAATGTTAATACAAAAATGTATTTAAAATTTACCAGAAAATTAGCTTAAAACTTTATATGGTTTATGGTGTTTTTGTTGTTATGGTTTTAACTTTGAAAAATACTATAAAAAATGTTTCAAAAGGTAACAATATGGAACATGCCTATTACAAAATACTACTAACTTAACTTAATACTTGTAAAGAACTCTCCAAGTATTAAGCCACGCCTAACCTCAAGCAATTGACTGCCAATGAAAGTGGTGAAAAAATGACTGAGTTTGAGGATGTTGCGTTTTTTCTACTCTATTCTCTAATATATGAGAGACGTATACTTATCATTGCAGCTGTTGCCTCATTAGGTACATCTCCATGCTTCTGACATATCACGCGTCTCAGGACATTTGTGTACCTAATGTGGTTTGATCATTGGATGTTCATGATGTCTAGGAGACATTTGAGGTGAAGCTTATCTAATGTATATAATATATGTATATATGCTTGCATTATACGGCTAGGAAATTATTGTACTATATACGGAAACCATTTTTTTTTTGTTACAAAAAATATACGCGTTAAATATAGTATATATCCTTCTTTTTTAAAGTTGGTAAAAGCTTTATAAACAGACTTTATTCTTATATAAAGTACATATAATAATCGTAGGTTAGATTATTATATATTACCGTAAACCGGGGCGGGGCTACTTGTACCTACATGTTTTTGCCGCCGTTTTAAGTCAATTTTTCCCGGCTGAAGTTTGCATAGTGTCTTGACCCTTACATTTGTTCTATAATTTCGCATCATTTTCTGCAGCTACTCTTTGATCAAATTGAATAGAAAAGGGAAAAAAGCATAACCTATAAAGCAAAAAATAAAAGAAAAATGGTCAGTACTGACAAAGTAGCCCCGCGTGATAAAGTAGCCCGCCACGCCCCGGTTTACTAAATAAAATATTGTTATATAATCTTTTCAAATGAAATATTTCTAATTTTAGCATGCTTACATATATATTAAAAAAATCAAAATTTGAAACACATACTTCTTGTAAATTGATTTTCATTGTTATATCCAATTTATTTCAATAAAATAATAAAAATTTACCGTGTTACGGAATTGATCCAGCGGCTATTTTGAAGAGCGTAACTGAGATACACAAAAAATATATAAAAAAGTACATACACGGTCTTTGTTAAAAGTGTTTTTTCGTTAACACAGTTTGAGTTTGTGTACAATAAAATCTTCACAGTGCAATGCCGCTAGCACTGGAACTCTATTAATGTCTCTCTGAAAGACAAATACCCGTTTTCTAAACAAAGTGCTTAAACTTCGTTTTAAAATTTAGTTCTTTACATAACTTTTTATATAGGATTCAGAATTTATTTGAATAGAATACTCTGTTATATCTTTTAAAAAAAATATTTTTTGGATTTTTCGGTTTTTATTTGGTCACAGGGGAGACCTGTAATTGCTGTAAAGTATTCGATACAGGGAACTGAAAATAAATAAAGCAAAATAAAAATAAATATTTAGTTAAAATGTCAAATATTAGCTTAAATCTAAAAAAATACTAATGACCACTCAACCTATACATATAATAAAATCATAACTAAGTCGAATCTGTACATTAAATATTTTTTAGAAAATCTTATTGAAATAGGCTTTATTATCGATACGGAGGCCGAATCAATAGTTTTTAGAATTTTTCTCTGTCTGTCTGTTACCGCATCACAGAAAAACCACTGGAGGGATTTTGATGAAATTTGGTATAGTGATACCTGGTTCTCCGCGTCAACTTATAGGATAGTTACTATATTCGCCCAAAGCATATAGCTTTTGGTTAGCTCATAGGGGATTTGTATGACTATTCTATTTTAATATTTTAATTAAGACATCTGATACCTATATAAATAAAGCCAGAGATCAGAGTCAGTAGAGATTGCGTATAATTCCAAGTAACAGAAACGTATAGAATTTCCAATGTATCTGAGTGCCATTTGCGTAACGTTAGGTGTGGGTTACTCACATTAATTGCACCATCTATTCAGTACTGGCTGCATCGCATTAACAACACTCGAGCTATCGAATGACGTAATGAACTTTGTTACGAGCTGGCTTAATTTTATTCCCAATTAGCTGAAGCTTAGCATGCGCTTTTAAATGTTTGAGTGCGTAGATGTAATAGGCAGAACCTAGAAGTGTAATGATAGCCAGCAACTCTTCAAGAGTTACTAGATCTTTTCTTATTCGAATTAAAATATTGTTTGTTAGATATATGCCCGATTTCACCAACAACCCATAAGCTACCTACCACCTACGTCTTGGATCACTAGCTTAAAAGTCCCCTAAACTAGCCCCTAAATTAAATTTCGTTTTACGATCGTCTTCAAGCCCGTATTTCGAGCACCTACATTTAGAGGGCCTTTTAATATTTAGGTTACCCCTAACTGTCGGTGAAACAGAAACTGTCCCCTAACAGCCCCCTAACCATGCTTAGGGGATCCCTTAAACTTAGGTGACGTTGGTGAAATCGGACAATAGTATCACAGGTGGTTATATCTGTATACATATGTATAGTATAATAAATATAAAAAAAGATACCTAGGGACGCACCAGAGCGAAGCAAAGGTACGTCATAGTAACTTAATTTTTCAATTAATAGTTACATTTTCTATAGCATTTTTTTCATTAAATATTTAACTGTTAGTAGTTTTTACCAAGTACTTTTGTGTAGTTATTAAGTTAATAAAGCGCAGATGTTTCATTAAATTTGGTATAATGTGCTGGAAACGATTACGAGGCACAGAACATATTCATATCTATTCTAATATTATAATAAGACAGAGTTTGTTTGTTTGTTTGTACTACTAATTCGATTTAATAGAATCTTTTTGCATTAGCCGGTTTATTGAATAAGGCTATAGGCTATATATCATCATGCATCAGCAGTAAACTATACTATAATATTATAAAGAGGTAAAGTTTGTGAGTTTGTGTCGTTGTAGGGGGTAATCTCTGGATCTACTAAACCGATTTAGATGAAATTTGGTAAGAAGATATTTTGAGACCCCGGAAAGGACTTGGGTTACTTATTATTCCGGAAATCATCCCTTAACAGGTTGAACATGGGGATGAAAGTTTGTATGGGGAATCATGCTAGGGACGAACCCTAGCGAAGAGAGGGTGAGTCGCTAGTATAATATATAGTCTACCTATTGCTTGCTAACTGTTAAAATGTACCTAGGAACGAACGGGCCAAGAGCAAAGCGAGGGTGAGCCACTAGTCATACTAATAAGTATCGTTCGAGTAACATCTTAGATGTAGGACACTTGTATAAATGGACTTCATATCCAGTCACTGCATTGCATTACGCTTCCGACTAGCACATAACGTGATGAAATCTGTTGTGACCTTAATTTTATTCCCAACTAGCTAAGAGCTTCAATCTAATGTAGTTATTATGCATGTGTAGATGAAATAAAATTAATATTTATCTATACTAATACTAATCTATACTAATATTATAAAGAGGTAAAGTTTGTGAATTGTGAGTTTGTGACGTTGTAGGGGGTAATCTCTGGATCTACTAAATCGATTTAGATGAAATTTGGTAAGAAGATAGTTTGAGACCCTAGGAAGGACATAGGATACTTTTTATCTCGGAAATCATTCCTTAATGGGATGAAAATAGGGATGAAAGTTTGTATTAGGAAGCAAGCTAGAGACGAACCCGAACGAAGCGCGGGTGAGTCGCTAGTAAATAATATGTATGTATTTAAAGTTTTATTTCTGTAGTGTATCAACTATCAACTATCTGGAATCCATAACACAAACCTCGTAGCTTACCATGGAACTAGATGGTGCTCTGTGTTAATGTCCCAAAATATTTAAAAAAAAATATTTAAAAAAAATGAATTATTATTTCATAGTAAATTAAGCACTTAATGATTTATAATCTACTAGTGGATGACTAATGGTTTGCTTCGTTGTGATGGATCCGTAAGTGCCTAACAGCCTATATGCTAGTCTATTCCCAATATCATATCTCATTTTATAAATTGAGTTTAATTACATATATGTGTTCAACCCGTTTCCCACTGGGTGCAGGTCTTCCTTCAAGACAAAGGGGATCAGGCCATAGTCCACCACGCTGGCCAAGTTGGCGCTGTTGACGCTGTAAGTTGGCGGGCTTCACATGTCTTTCAAAAACTTGCTATTTTTACTTCAGACATGCAGATTTTCCCGCGATGTTTTCCTTTACAGTAAGACAAGTGGTAATCACGTTAAAAATGATTCGCACATGAAAATATAAGAGGTGCGAGAATATTAATAAAAATATCAAATTGCTCAAATTCTTTTTTCTCATAAAAGAAAAAGTATATATTTAATAGTATATAGTTAATAAGAGTACATATTATGTATTATAATTATTATTATATATACTTTTATACATATATCTCTAACAATATATTAGTGTTAATATATAAAAAATCAAGTAATGTGCATTACAATGAGATTAAAAAAATGTGAATATCACCGTGACATTAATATAAATTGTCAATAAAATTTTTAAAGCCGACCCTTCTAAGCCAATATCCCAGTTTTATCTGGATTATACGCTTTGTGTTTTTCAATTATTGTCGTATGGAATTTAATTGGCGATTGGTGACTCAGAATATATAACGGGTTGGAAGTGATAAAATTTATATGTATAGTATTATTTGTATTTATTTATTATAGATAAATTAATATAATATTTTAATAAAAAGAAAAAAGGTAAAACTATTATTTTACTATTATTATCATCCCTCCCGGATACGAGATGAGATAAATATCCCGACAGAATTAATAAATATCATAGAAATAATAAATAGGTACCGATAGATTATCTTATCTGATTAAGATCTTAGGCCAAATTGACGATAAACGCGCACGTGGAAGGGCTCCTATAAGGTGGTCGGCGATAAAGAAGGCAGTGAGCGCTACTCTCCATGCCGCAGTCTAGACATCGCTGAACCAAACTGACTGGAAAAATCATAAGTGGTCACGATCGTCTTCAGTGAGGGAACGAGGAAGAACAAGAAAAATAATATTAATAATAATAATTATACACTTTTAATCAACAACACAATACGAAATGTATCGCGGTGTGTTCATTAATAATCAAATGTTATATATTCTTCATAATACTTTCTTAGATTTACGCGAATATTTGACATATAAATGAAACTGTTTTTTCAGCTGATTAAATCGTCTCTTCCGTTACCATGTTTGCTGTAGAAATGTTGAGAATAAAAATATAAAATCAAAACCGCGAAAAAACCCGATTAGGTGACCTCATTTAAAATATCCCGCATATGTGTTTTTTTTTTGACAAAGACCTTTTAGAGACAGGTTTCTCAAAAAAAAAAACAATAAAGTGAAAATAATGTCATTTCCATATTTTTTCTTCTAAGATATGTGAAAATTAATTAGTCTGTCGTTCGATGTGGGATTACAATAAATGAATGAAATTCCTTTAATTTTATCATGCCCTCTTTGGTTTTGTTAAAAATTTATCCGCGCCATTTCTACGACAGGCAATCGAAATAAATATTAGGATACAAAGTACTGTAACCAGTATAGGTAATATCCTGTTTCCCTTTAAACCTATCTATGTCTGTCTGTCCATGAAAAAAGAAATAATTTATTTTATTAAATAAGGTTTGATATTAACAATGATACACGGTCGCTCACGATTGGCCTCATGAGGAAACTCAAAGCCACTAAAGAGCAATAGGAAAGGTTATGCTTTGTTTGTCTGTGATTGATTAAAAATGAGGAGATACGGAAATTAAACGCAGTTACTTAGAAAAACTACCGTTTCTAGATGCTAAAGCTGTAAGCAAGGAACATTGTCTGTAGAGCGGATGAAACGGAACGGCTAAAGAGTTTTTGCGTGGCGGGCGCGAATCCGAAGGGCACGTGCGCCTCACACAAATTAAACCGACTTTCCCGTAAAGATCCCTAGAATCCATTAGATGAATATCGCTTAGTTATTTGCTGCTGTTTAGCTGTGCATGTGCGTGTGTATGTACATATGCGTGTGCGAGTGTGATGAGCACGAATGTTTGTACTCTAGTCATGGGTGTTTATATTTATAATATGTATGTATTTAAAGTAATATATGTGTATTGTATCAACTATCTGGTATCCATAACACAGGTCTCGTAGCTTACCATGGAACTAGATGGTGCTGTGTGTTAATAATGTCCGAACATATAATTAAAAATAGTGTATTAGTTAACAAAAACCGGTACAATAAGGCTCCTAAAATATTGCAATTTCTCCAATTTAAATTTGTTTTATTATATTAAAATAAGTTCAGTTTCCAAATAAATTATTGACAATGACAGGGTCGATGTCCAGACATATTGTAGTCACAATAAATTCATGAAGCAGCAGCAGATATGTCGAGACTGATTGAACTTATCGAAAAATTTATGTATAATTATAATATATCAACTTTATTCATATTTTTAAGAAAAGAAAAACATCTATAACACAATTTACACGACAAAAGAGATCAAGAATCTCGTTTATTATAACAAAGGCTATCTAAAATCTCAATGGTATACCAAATGTCTTCCAAGAAAAAAACGAGTCGTATAACATGATTTAGAAATAAAATCTCGCCGTTGTGTTAAAATGAATTCATCTCAGAGACGAAATAAATCCGTTCGTCGACTTTTAGATTTTTTAAATAAACGGCATTAAAGCTGTTATCTAAGGAGTCTCAAATTTGTTTCATGAATAAAATGTATGTAAAAATCCTTTTCGTTAAACCTATAGGTATATTTCGTTCGTGTACGGATTATTATAAAGATACGTGGATTGGAATTGATCCTGTAAAAGGGAAATGGTTTTCGGTAAAAAAATTAAATTTGACTTACAAAACAGACTAGTACCTGCATTTTTTGGTGTTAATACTGTTATTATACATAAAAATACTTTTATGTACTTTAAGAAATCTGGTATATTATGATCTTACATTATTTTTTCAAAGCAAAAAAAGAGGAGTTATGGTACAAATTGACACTATTTTACTTATTATGTATTACTTATAAAAAAACAATTTTTAAAATTTTTAATTTTCAATATTGATTTCTAAAATGAATTTTTTGTTGCCACGTGCTACTTTGAGCATTATAGGCAATAAAAAATTGTAGAAAGTTCAGAGCCTAAATGGTTGATATTTATTATGATCTGTTTGTGATCGTAGTAGTTGGAAAGATATATATTTAAGAAACAATCCCATTTTAAGGTGAATTACAATTATACCGTCTGGTGTAAAATATAGAGGCATTTAATAAGTATATTTGGTATAGTAAGAGCGATAATCGCTACATTATCTTATTTTTCTATGTAAAGATAGCCCAAAAATTAAATAAAACGTAGGGATCAGAAGTCGTAAAATAAATTGAAGACGCAATACTAACCACTTTAAGTGCAGAAACCTACCTGATCGACCTGTAAACGGCGAATTATTTTTAACAAGTCTCTTTAAATTCCACAAGCACAAAATTTTAATATAAAGGCAATTTCTGGTCAAATAACAGTCATTAATCGGGTAGTTTTATTTGTTGCCTCTATTATACATCTATCGTTACATTTATTAGTATTGTGGAACCATGTGATATATATACATATTGTGGTAAGCTTCACTTAATATTTAGCATTTGTCTTATATCAATTGGTTTATTAAGAAAAAAGTAATGTCAATTTAAAGAATCACTTAGGGACGAACCCGAGCGAAGCGAGGATGAGACTTTAGTCGTTAAATAAGTTTTGAAAATTCTGTGTAACTTATACAATGAAAATAACTAGTTTTTTTAATATAAAACTTTTAAATATTTATGTATGTAACATACATGTGTATTCAGACCTTTTTAACGTCCCACTGTAGAGCACGGGCCTCCCTTCAATACGAGGGCGATTAGGCCATAGTCCGCCACGCTGGCTAAGTGAGGGTTGGCAGTCTATCTCCACAAGTCTATCGAAAACTTGCTAGGTTATCTCAGACCTGCAACTTTATTCACGATGTTTTCCTCCACCGTGAAGCAAATGATAATCATGTTAGAAATGATTCGCACATAAAATATGAGAGGTGCGAGATTCAGGATTTGAACCCGATTCACTCGGTTTCCTAAGCGAGCTCTTCAACACTGGGCTACCACTGCCTATGTTATGTAACATACATACATAACATATTATGTAAATATTTTATCACGCTGTTCACATCACTTGTTTATATTTGATTGTCACAAGCCATTGAAATTGATCAATTATTGTCTATTAATTGTCGTATAGAAGGTAAATAGTAGCTCAATCGTCCCTTGTTGACATGAATATAATTGCTATAATTTATATGTTAAGATGACACCTTGTTAAATACAAAATACATTACAATTTTTCCACGTATCATAAGAATTTCAGATTTTGTATAATTAGACACAATCGTTTTTTTTTAGATTTAAGCGCATATTTGAGATTCGAAATAAAAATATCTTTTCGGCTTTTTTCGCGGATTTATTTTGAACATATGTTACCGACGTTTCGAATTCTTTACAAGTTTACGAAGTTTCAAAGACTAAGGTTGTAGATTTCTCAAAAGTTAATATAATATTATATTTACTGTCTATAATAATTATATAATAAATCTTGTTTATCTTTGCTACTTCGTCACTTTTTACGCTTTGCAGAAATTAATCTTATTTGAAAATGAAATATAGAGTTTGAAAAATCTATCAAAGCTATCAAATAAAGGCTTTTTTAGCTCTTTTGTGCTGAAAACCCATGTAGTGATATGATTATTTCAATGGAATAGTGTTCACTGACCGACCGACAATATACCATTATGCCATACACGTGTCTACTAAATCCAATACATACGAATGTGACATTGGATAAATCTAAATGAGAAAGTATATTTTCATACGTATTTATTATATATAAATAAATATTTTATAACAAGAAACCATAATTAAAAAAACCATTATTTGTGTTTATGTATTTACTTTTCCTATATTACATAGAATTGCTTAGAATATAGAGCTAGAAGTTAATTTGATTAACTAATCTCTAGGGATTATTGTATACAAACTAAGTTAAATCTTGATCTTGGACCCTCTAATTTAGTTATTATTAAATAATAAATATCGTAAACGTTATTGCATCCATCCAGAATTTTTATAATAATATAATATAATAAATATGAACGTAAAATAAATATGAAAATATAAATAAACGCATATTTTGTATTATAATGGGTTTTAATTAATGTAATTATTTATTTATAAAACATAATTAAATTTTCTTATAGTTTTTATGATAGATATAAAAACGTATTGTTAGTGTGTTATACTTCAAATAAAATAAATGGTTAAAAATTGAACTAAATTACATGACAACTTGCTTATAACATTAGATTTAACAATTATATAAGATTATTTAAGTCACATAAAAAAAAGACAAAAGACAAAACAAACAAAAAATTTAAAAATATTTTCTTCTGGTATATTCTTATTCATTGCTTCACTTATTATTTTGTGCAAATCTTTACACAGGTAGGTACAAAATCTACAAATGAATTTTATCTAGACTACTATTATAAATAGGAAAAATTTGTATTTTTGTATGTTTGTAATGAATAAACTCAAAAACTATTAGCAAAATTTAGATGAAATTTGGTAAGAAAATAGTTTGAGATCCTGGGAAGGACATAAAATCTTTTTTATTCCGAAAATAATCCCCTAAAGTGGTGAAAATGGGGGTGAAAATTTGTATATGGAATCAACCAAAAGAACCTAATCATATAAAATCAAATGCTTCTATTTCGTATCTATTATTTATTTAATCTTTGAACATCTTTCATCCGAAACACGGCAGCTACAACATCAATCATGTTGAAGTGACCACCTGTCGATCTCGCGCAATGTGTCTTCATCCATTCGACGTTTACTAATCTGCTCCTAATCCAATATTACAATTCAACTGTGAAATGAAACGTCTTATTGGAGTTATGTTAAATTAAAATATACATAACGTCCTATATTTTACTTGATTTATTTTGTAAGCTTTAAAAGTTTAGAATGTAGATTAAATAATAAGAATAGTGCATCTGTAGTATCTATATTATTATAATACCTTCTTAGATTTATGCGAATATTAAAACATTTTAAATAACACTAATAATTACTTAAATAACTAATATAGTTTTTACAGATTACCTTTGAAATGTCTAAAACCTAATTCTTTCCGTGACCATAATTTGTAAAGCATTCAAAACGTCGGGAACGAAAAATGAAAAATAATTCAATAAAAAATAAGTCAAAAAAATAAAAATAGATAGTTTTATTTAAAATACTATCTATACATATAATAAAATTATAACTAAGCCGAATCTGTACATTAAAATGGTGATAGCTGGTTATTCGTGTCAACATATAGGGTACTTTTTACCGCGGGAATGTCTAACGCTGCTGGCAATGCTAGTATACTATATTATAGTACGTATAACTAATGAAGTTTGCAACAGTTTCTTTGAAAATCCTAGTCTAATGTAATTATAATTGTAACTTAGCCCTAAAATCAGGGAGCATTAATAACAATTAAAACTCGTTGCTATTTAACCCATTACCCCATATTATAATGGCTTATTCTGACGCTGCTGACATATGACCTAAGTTTCACATAAGCCTCCAACTATGCGACCAACTAATCTTCATTTATACAGTAATTCATTAAAACTGTCTAAAGATATAATTCATATGAACCACGCCCACTGCCTAGAAAATGTAGATTGTACAGAAATTATGATTAGCCAACCAAATTGAAATGAATTATGTATCATGTCTTTTCTCTTTAATCACAGTCTAAGCGCTTAAGTGTCTTTATATTTCATAGATTTTTCATGGGTTTTTATTTTTACTCGCACTTATAATAAAATTTAAAAGCCTTGAACGTAAGTATTTTATGTCATAAACAATTAAATTGTTAATACATTTGTACTGTTTGTTCAACAACTCAAATTGATGATTATGATTTATTTTTAAGTAAAAAGGTATTTCTCTTCTTTACGGTGTTACTTATTATGTAAGCTTATGTAACTATATATAAAAAATTATTTGCATTTGCATTATTATAAAACATAAAATGTGGTCTATACCTAATCTATCCTAATATTATAAAGAGCAAAGACTTTTTGTTTGTTTGTTTGTACCGAATAAGCTCCGAAACTACTTAACCGATTTAGATTAAATTTAGTAAAAAGATAGTTTGGAATCCTGGGTAAGATATAGGATAATTTTTATCCCGGAAACCATCTCTTAAGGCGGTGAAAATCTGGATGAAAATTTATATGAGGAGGCAACCTAGGGACAAAACCGAGGGAAGCGAGGGTGAGTCGCTAGTATTAAATATGGTCGTTAGCTACTCTGCGGTCAGTAAACTATCTATGTTTAAAATTACATCAATCCTTTGTTCTAGTTTTAGTCCAAGAAAAATACTTTTAAATAAATACAATAATATTAGTGAGGAGTAATATAGACCTTACTGTCAATCAATTGAAGCATAAAGTTTGATAATATTATCATTCCCTATCATGTATAGCTACGCCACCGCCTACGCCGTAGCCAGAACATTAGTCATATATTAAGTTATTTACTTAGACGTTTCTATTTTCAACTTGCATAAATTGAATTTACGAAGAAAATATTTTAGATTTACACCATATTATTTATAGTCATAAAACGAAGCTTATTAATGTAAAATATGTAGTTTACAGTCTAGACTCATTCAGTATAACAAGTTACCGTAATATTTTATAGCCATTGAATGTTTTCATTTACAAATCCTTATTCAAGCAACGCTTCTCATAAAATGTACGTATTATGAAAACATGACAAGTACCTTTTCTACTTTAAAGTAGATGGCGATTTGTTAGGAATTTCAATGAATCCTCTTAAGACTACAGAATTTTGAAATATTATGTTGCGCTTAATAACTTTGTGTTAGCGAATTAAATTCATTAAATGAAAAATATAAATTTCATGTGATGTTTCTTACCTAATGCGATAATAATAATAATATTTATGTAGGTACTAGAGGTCGCTTTCTCGCTTTTCTCAGGTACGTTCCTGTGCAGTACTTATATATACTTATATATGTATTGCTCCAGGTCAGGTCCACGTTAATCTGTCTGTGTGTTTAATTTAAATACATACACACACACAAACACACACACACACACATGCACGCAGCAACAAAATTACTGTCAACGGGCTCGAATAATAATATCAAATATCATAGATTATAAATTTCGATCATAGATCGATTAGATCTTAAGATATTTTACTTATAGTTATGCATAAACCTCCTTTCAAAACTTAATTTTCATAAAAGCTTTAAATTATATTTATGACAAAGATTTTTATCTATTTCTAAATTCAAATAACCGACGTGGCCCTGTATAATGTTACTGGCTGGTACAGCCAAATATACAGCCTACTAAGCTATAGATTACGTAGTCTTATTACCTAAATTATTGTAAGTATTGACTATATGTATATACCTTACTAGCAGAAACCGCGGCTTCGCTCGCGCTAAAACTACAAAAAATCTCTACAAAAGTAGGTTTTATACAAAATTTCATCCCCTATTTTACCCCCTTATGGGATTAATTTCGAAAAATGACAAAACATGTATTTATTTAACTGTATTGAAGAGCATTAACACCAAGTTTCAAGTAATTCTAATCATACATATTTTTTAGGGTTGTATTATAACGTGTTTTCCTGTGGGAATGAGATAATCTCAAGCGGTAAAAAGTAGCCTATATCACTCTCCGGCCCTCTAACTATGCCTACACAAAAAATCATGCGAATCTGTCACTCCGTTTCGATGTGAAAGATAGACAAACAAACAAAAGTGTGTCTACACTTTCACATTTATAATATTAAGTATGGATAATGGATATTATAGTTATATTAACCTAATACCAAATAATAATCACTGAATAAGATGTCTTTTCCGAAACTTTTCCAATATCATAAAATAAAATAATCATATCTATCTTTTTATTTCCTTGTTTCAAAATTAAAGGTTATCATAATTTTAAATACTTATGCGAGTGGAGCTTTGGGTCAGTACAGACCTCCCCCAAAGATTTCCACGACAACCGGTCGTGTGCCATCCGCATCCAGTGGGCTCCAGCGACTATGACCAAATCGTGGGCCCACCTTGTGGGAGAGGCCTATCCATGCTTTGCCTTATTTCTCATTATTAAATTATCGTATATCGTAGGATAATACTATTTTATAAAAACAGTATATAATGTATATTATGACTTTACCTTGTTATATTCTCTTCTTTCTTCTTTATATAATATTTATTTATTTTCTGTATATATTTATTTATTAAGTTTACTCTGCCTTTCATCAAAAGCCATTTTCATTTCTAGGATTAGAGAAATAACTTCATCTTGTATTCTTTACTATGTAGTGACCAAATGCTTATAACATTTTTATTGATCTTTGATGAGATTGGATCATTTATCTATACTATTATAATAAAATTTTAACCAAGCCGATATTGCCTTAATCAACTATAAAGCTACCCTTAACAACAAGTTAATACAAAATTGTTAAAATATACTACACTTCTTTCAATTTTTATCAGATATAAAGACTAAAATCACACAGATAAAATATATGATGACTATCTGCGTAACATTTTTCTATATGTCACGAATTTGTCAAAGTTGATCGATGTCTTTTGGGAAAAAATCCAATGTACAATCCCGTGATGTCGTTAATCAAGTGGTTAGACAAAGTACTGATATGATCGAAATAACATCAGCTTCTGTATATTACTAAAATAATCCTTTAAAAATTAAGCCGGAGATTTTTATTTAATTTCCATTAAGGGTTTTAATACTGCGCATTAGGATGCTTTAAGACATTCTTAGTAGTTTCTTTTAGAATATCCCTAGATTGTGTTGTTGTACATATTTATTATATTACTAGCAGACCCGCGGCTTCGCTCGCGCTAAAACTACAGAAAAATCTCTAAATAGGCAGTTCGTATGACAAACTTTCATCCCCTATTTTACCCCCTTACAGGATGAATTTCGAAAAATGATAAAACATGTATTTATTTCATTTTATTGAAGAGCATTAATACCAAGTTTCAAGTAATTCTGATCATAAATATTTTTTTGGATTGTATTATAACGTATTTTGCTGTGGGAATTAGATAAACTCTCCCGGTAAAAAGTAGCCTATGTCACTCCCCAACCCTTCAAATATCTCCACACAAAAATTCACGCCAATTCGACACTCCGTTTCGACGTGAAAGAAGGACAAACAAACAAACAAACAAAGGAACAAACAAACAAACAAATACACTTTCATATTTATAATATTAGTATGGATATTGGCTAAATTTATTTGTATCTCTTGATATCTTAATACCTCTAATAATAATTGTTCATAGTTCTCCTTTAAATGTTTACTAAATTCTATGTATCTTCTATACATACTCGTATAATAAAATCCTAATTGAGTCAAATCTGTAAATTAAATATTTTTTTAAAAATCTTATTGAAATAGTCATTATTATCGATGCAGAGACCGAATCTATAGTTATTAGTCTGTCTGTCCGTCCGTCTGGAAACGCATCACGGGAAAAGCACTGGACAGATTTTAATGAAATTTGGTATGATGATAGGTTACCCTTATTTTTTTTTTTTAACGTTGGTGATAGGTTACCCGGATCAACATATAGGATACTTTTTACTGCCGGAAAATATCTTATCTCTGAGAAATCTATACTAAACGTTAAAACGAAACAAACCCGAGCGGAGCGGAGGTAAGTCGGTAATAGCTTATAAAAATTTGAAACTTGCATTATTGTCATGTTTCCTTTGATGGATGGATTAGGTTTCGATATAATCTAGATGAAATTAATCTTTGTCAATTACTTAGGTATTTTTCAAATCTTTCTTCGTTTTATTATACCGCTCAAGAGGTTCAGTAAAATACTACGGAAAGCAAATGTAATCCTATTAATTTTTTTATTGGATGTGCGAATGTCTAAAAATATGTTAAATATTTTACCCTACATCCTACTACATAATTTATAGGAAATTGCTATAAAATATATTTTTTAAATATTTTCCACTATCGATTTTTTTTAAATTACTGAAGATTTAGTACAGTTATAAAATGCTTTATATAATTTTATAAATCTTCTAAACATTAACAGGTTAAATTTCTTTCAATATCATAAATTTTTCATGCTGAAGACTAAAGCTAGGGTACCTATATACTCCCCCCAACGTGCGTTCACCTTGTCGTGGTGGGGGGGCTCAGTAGTGCCCGGCAACCCAACCGGGCGCGAAGCCAAGAAACGCACAGGGAGGTGGCCCACTTCGGTGGGCGGTGGGAGTTGGCCCTCTTCGGAGGGCGGTGTACCATGCGGGTTGCTCCTGGTACTTCTCTGATAGCAGAGTGGACCTTGGAGTAACCCCGTGGTTGTTGTGGTCTGCCTCGGCAGACCTGCCGTCGGGGCGTCGTAGTTGAATGCGTAAGCGATCCTGCGACGCCCCATTAAGACGGGGGAAGGCTTTGTTGGGTTTTAGTGGGTAGTACTGGCTTTGCCGGTGAGTCCCACACCTCGTGCGTAAATGCATTTCCCAACGTTAAAAAAAAAAGGGTACCTATATACGTTTATTCTTTCAATATGAAATACCTAACATAGTCTAACAAAGTATTATTTATGAACTATGAAGTTTCATTACAAAATTTCAGAAATTTTAGTCAATAAAATTTAATTTGCCAAGAAGAATCCACATTTTCTATAATAAAGCCGTAATCTAGTCCGTGCCTGGCATCGCGTGGGTACGCAGTCGACCCAGTTTCTAGTATCCCGATTTAATTACAAGTGGAAATTAATCTTACGCTTTGCAAGAAATATATTCAAAGTATATTTTCGAATATAACAAAAGTTTCAGAGATCGCGGATGCTGCAATATAGTTTATTTTTTATAATATGTCCTATCCTACTTATCCTACTAAAATTATAAATGCGAAAGTTTGTGAGGGTGTATGTATAGATGTATGGATGTTTGTTACTCTTTCACGCACAAACTACTGAATAGATTTTAATGAAACCTTACAATAATATAGCTCATATATCAGAATAGCATAAAGGCTACTTTTTATCCCAGAAAAATGAGTTCCCGTGAGATAAATTTGTCTTTGTTTTTCTAGAGGTGAACCCGAGCAAAGTGAGGATGAGTCACTAGTTTCTGTATAAATATCACACTTTTCAACCGCAAATAAGATAATTATTTATTTTTCAGGATTAGATATTTGTGTAAAATCTTTTAGTTTTTTTTGTAATTTGTACTTTATCTCCTGAAAACAAGTAACTGGTGGAACCATCCATCTCAGGGCACTCAAGGTCTTGTAAAGGACGCGTCGGAGTAACGTCGGCGTAGTAACATTTTAGTATAAAATTTAACCTCTATGTATTATTAGAATGATAGTTAATTACAAGATTGAGATAAAATTGTGCTAAATTTATATATTAGGCAATAAATTTCTAAAATATATAGTAACGTTAGACTTTCATGCAAAGCCACTAAAATTTTAGTATACAAAATTAGTCTATCAAATTATAATCAACTAGCGACTCACGTCTCTAGCTTGATTCCCCATACAAGCTTTCATCCCCATTTTCACCCCCTTAAGGGATGATTTCCGCGAAAAAAATTTCCTTTCCAGGATCTGAAACTATCTTCATACCAAATTTCATATAAATCGGTTCAGTAGATCAAGAGATTAACCCCCCCCCCTCCCCTCCCCCCTACAATGTCACAAGCTCACAAACTTTACCTCTTTATAATATTAGAATAGATTTATATTATTTCACATAGTACCAGTAGAGTATAGAATATTTCAATACCTCTAATAAAGTGATGTTATCGAAGTAGAGCAGGTCATATCTAAATTACCTAAGTCTAGACTTCGATATAAACACTTGGCCTTGAGCCAGATCAAAATGACAAATCATTTAATTCCACCGCTAACATTGGCGACTGCATTTTCAAAATTATACTTACTTATATATGCATGTTAAATATATATAGAGGTTATTATATAATTTTCTTTACTTTTATTATAATTTACTTTATATACAGTATGCATTCAAAAAATTAGCTACTTCTCAATTTTTTTTAATTATTACTTTTTTAATTATTATTATTATTAAATATTAGTGTCAAAATATTTCATTCATAGAGTGAAGTATGAATACGCGGCGTCTAAGGCAGACAGTAGACAAAAAATCGAACCTGTAAGCTCATATGTAGTAAATAGTGCACGCGAGATTTCTATTTCTACATACCACAATAGTAATTTCAAATGAAACAATTCAAGTTAAACATTTAAAATTATTTCAATAAGCCTAATTAACTCTAACACAACGTTTACCACAACAAAGTCACTAACTAAAACTAGTATCACATAAATCCCTATTAGCAGTCCGCGTGCTAGTAAAATTCAGGGGGACTATTTTGGCTTTTATTCAATCATTATTGGTTTAGGGTAGCACTATGAAAATAAACGACATATTTTGTGTTACCGCGAAATCCTCGGTTAGCGGAGCGGCGAATGCTGGATAAAATTTTGCGGCATTTTATTATCACCGAACACGTTACAAAGAATTTTCTTTGTTACGTAATTGATATTTTGGTGGAGATAACCGTTTTGCCATAAAGTTACTTTGCTTTACAATGTTTTGTCTCTTTTATTTCATTTTGTATAAGGCCAATGTAGCCTTTGAATGTCTAAATCAGAAGGTTGAATTGTTAAAAAGTTATTTACAATTCAGCCTTCTGATTTAACACATTATATGTTTATATAATAATGTGTACTTTTTAACCGACTTCCGAGAAGGAGGAGGAGGTTCTATGTTCGTCTGTATGTCTTTTTTATGTATGTCCACCTATTTCTCGGAGATGGCTTGATCGATTTTGCTACTTTAAATATCTGATTAGGTTTCTATACTAAATGAAAACCCCCGTTTATTATATTTTTTCTTTTTAGTGAAAAAGAAGTCGGTTTTTTTTGTAAGTTTTATATATATATGTCAGAAGAGCGATGGGTTATTGAATAGTTATTACCACGTGAATATCTTACAGAGCTTTGATAAATCATCCTAACCAACGACACGTTTGTGTTTGGAAAATATTTTTATTTATAAAATATTATTTCTGAGTAAAAGCCTTTTGTCTTTTAAAGTCATGGATCATAAAACATCACAATGCCTTAGTTTCAAATTTAATATAATAAAAAGTTAAAACCCGATTGTAAGTAAATTTGGCAGATCTTGATTGATTTCTTGAAAAGCAAAAATATAATAGATTATACTATTTTGGTTGGAAGACTTGGATCTGAATTTTCGCCTATAACCTATTTTCTTTACTAAACATTAAAGGCACATCATTTTATACATCGGGGTATTAATATAAAACTTATTAAACTTTAGTACTACTAAAATAATTTTAAATATATGATAAAGATATCAATGTAAAATGTAAAAACTTGCTAAATAAAAATATATTTCATTATTTTTGTATAAAATTCTTCATATAGCTTCTAAAAAAAAATTAAATAGTAAGCAGTGACCACATTCAATTTTCCTTAAATACAAGCTGTTTGTAAATTGTCCTTTTGTTCACTTTTTTAGAGATTTTCTCAATCAGACTATTATTTACAAAACTAAACAAAAAAAAAATGATTGGTCTACCCGTTTTGTAATACACACTCACACACAGGCACATAAACTCACACATACAGCCAAACCTATACCAACCCTATTTGCCTCGAGGCATAATCATAATGTTTTCTTCAATTTCATGTTTTTTATCTTGGTAGATATGACATATAGGATTTGTTTTAACCGACTTAAAAAAAGCAAATTATAAACACCCGTGATGTATACCATATGCTTATATATTTATTTGTATGTTTATTTAGGCTATTGTACCGAATACTAATAAATCAGCTTACATAATACGTTTTACTGGCAGCTTATATTTCTTATGTATTTTATTTATACATACATATAATAAAATTGTAACTAAGCCGAATCTGTACATTAAATATTTTTTGGAAAATCTTATTGAAATAAACATGATTATCGATACAGAGGTCAAATCTTTAGTTTTTAGAATTTTTGATTAATTTAATTATTACGAATATTAAAAAAAAATTTACACAGGAACCGCATAAAAGGATATTTATACTTTGTTAAAAAAATATTTTTTAATTGGAACATGCAATTAGGTCGACTGACGATACGCGGGAGGGCGCACTTTATTATTAATTGAATCAATCAAACAATATTTTAAAATATATAATAGATGTGTTTGTTACACATACGTATGTAACTTACTACATATTATAATTAAAATTTAAAATAAATAAGTTATTTAATACTTAAAAAAATGTCATATGCATGGCTTAATTAAAATAAGTAGATGCATTTTCCTAGTGCGATCGAATCGGAACATAATTAGTACTAGATATTTATTATGTTCCTCGAAGCATGTTGTTCGACCACAGATAACCACATAATACTATACGTTCAACAAAAAATAACTTATTATTTTCCGTCTGTTAGATCTTTCTGTAATAATAAAGACTGTTGAAATAATTGAATCGATTTAATATTCAATAAACACAAGTTCCGTTAAAGATTTTGCAGTCGGACGGTTAAATGATTACCTCAGTTGACTCTCTAACAATCATCTACCGTATAATCATAACTACCTATGAATAAAGTTCAAAATCCCATACCAAAGCACAGAATAAGGTCGCTGGGATTGGGAAGCGTAAAATCAAATGAGCCATACTGATAATAGCTTTGCCTCATTAGATTTTCAAAAAGCGACTTGGCTTGAGTATTCAGATGGTTTACGTTACAGTAGTTGGCATTTCAAATCCAATTAACCCTTTACTACCACAATAGACTAAGGTTACCTTCATACTATAGTGAACATAAATTGATAGAGTAAATACGGACGGACGGTCACGTATATATATATATATAGAAAAAAAAAATACAAAAATGAAGTATGAGAAATGAGTTAAATGAATTAAAATTGAAGCAAAGTAAAAGTTAATCAGTCATCTTAAAATATCCTATTAAAATAAGCTTACAAAGGCTAGTTCTGCAGAACACGTAGGTGTATACTCGTATATACAACTTCAAATTTGCGGTCAAAACATTACCTTTCAATGAAAGTTGTTTTTGGACATATACCTTTAGATCTATAAATTACATTAAACTAAAAAAAAACCTTAAGTATATATACATAATATAATAACTAAAAAATATTATTGAAAGGAGTCCCTTTAGGCAAGGTTCCGAATATATATATATATATATATATATATATATATATATATATATATATATATATTTAATAATATAATATTTAACTTTGAAAACCCCTACTCAAATCTTAAAAGTAATATTCTTATTTGTAGTCTACGCTTGCAATTTGTATAATTCAATAAATGATCACTTTTCCGCCACTAGTTCTTTTATCACTAGGTATACTGCTTCACTCAACTTTACTTTCAATTCTTCGTATCTCTTAACAATCTTTATTTAGCTCCAAACTCGCAATGGTTATACAACAAATTCTCACTGCATAGTATATACATATAAAATAAAGAACTTTCTAGTAAAAGGAATTTAAAAAAATGTTCTAAAAATGTCCGTTTCTATCAAATATGGATATTTTTGTCTCTTTCCGCTGAAGGCAATTTCCATTAAATATCCTTGTCATAGGTTTCATCATTATCATATACTATCTCAACAATTTATTATATAGTATAGATTGCTCAGAAATGAGATGTTTTCCCACAGTTCAAGGATCCTTATATTGACCCGGATATCCAGCTATTATCATACCAAATTTCATGAAAATCTGTTCAGTGGTTTTCTCGTGATATGTTTCCAGACAGATAGACAAAAATTCTAAAAATCAATAGATTTGGCCTTTATATCGATAATAATGACTATTTCAATAAGATTTTCCAAAAAATATTTAATGTACAGAGTCGAATCAGAATTTTATTATATGTATAGATAGATGTCGGGCACTCGTAAGAACGCGACAATATAAATATATCTACATTAATCTTAATTTTATTTAGTTACAGTCAAACAAGGTACAACCTTTGTGTTCTAGAAAAATGAAATGTTTTTATGGTTGGCGGGAGGAGGCTTACTTTGGTAAGCCAGCCCTGAGGCGTCGTGGTTATAAGTGATTCTGCGGCGTCCCATTAAGACGGGGAAGGTTCTATTGGATTTTATTTGGTAGTACTGGCTTTTCTAGCCGTTGAATCTGCACAATATATTAGTTATACCAGTTAAAAAAGCTTAAACATATGTATGTACCTCAGTAAACATAAATACTTGTAATAGAGAGATATTTTTCTCTGGTCTTTTATTTACAACTTATTGAAAATCTGTACATATAAAACTGTGTATTTATAATACTTTCTTAGATTTATGCGATTTATTTAAAATGTATATTTATGCTTATTAATTAGAACTTGATTTATTGAGTTGCTTAAAAATATTTTACTAATGTAACGTTTTGCCAAGCTAATGATAATGATATTCGATCGAATATCATTATCATTTTCTAAAAACTACTTAATAAGAGCGGAAATCTTCAATTCATTCTGAGCAATGAATTCGTTGTCCTCTGGGAAATCACTAGAAATCTATTGCAACTCGACGACCAAATATATTTTAGTTAAATAAAATTTTATTTTTGCTTTAAAGATTTTCAATGTATCGAAGCTTGAATATCATCAAATCTATATCAATACATATAAATAAAAGTGTAACTGATCGCTGTCTGTACATGGAAGATATTTGAGAAAGACTATTTTTATTGGCTTTATTATGGCAACAGAACCCAAAACAAGGATTTTTAGAATTTTTGTCTGTTTGTCTGTACGTTTGTGCGCGTTAATCTCAGAAACGACTTAACCGATTTAGGTTGGTTGCTATCACTAATGTATCGTGGTAAGCTTTACTTAACATTTAGTATTTGTTCTATTTCAATCAGTTCATAAATAAAAATGTAATGTTAATTCACCTATTTCCTATTTCGCTAGTTGAATTAAATGGGCTTACTACATATTTCTAATATAGCAATTTAGATAAAAGATTTTGCAACCATAGCTCATTACATAATTATATATATTTATCGATTATTTATACTTTAGTATAATGAACTTGATATACTTATTATAATATGACTACACGCCAATAAAACCCAATCTATAAGATATTTGGCTGTCGTAATAGTTAATCCCCCGAATGGCTAAACTGATTTTAATGAGAGTTTCATTAGCTGATACGGTATGTATCATGTAAGAAGGAAAAAGCTATCTTTGCATAAAAAAGAAGAAAGAAGATTTTAAGGGTACTTATAATGGCGGGTAGAGTAAATGGTCGAAAGGTCGTTTAAGGCTAATGTGTAATATTTTGTTACATGGTGTATTGAAGGATGAGGCGAAGTGAGAAAGTTATTTTTTTATAAAATCTACAAACAGACAAAAAACAACATACGATATAATACTGCGTGCGTAATTCATTAGGTCAAATATACAAATTTAAATAGTTGGGAATCGAACTGAAAACCTCTAGAATAGTATCCGTAATACATATCTCACTGCATGATTCAATTAAGTAAATAAGGTAAAAGCATTTTTCTCAAATTTTAAAAGTTTGGTTACAATAAGAATATTACAGACATTACAGTGTCATTCACCCCCGAATTCACATAGTTATCTCTAACAATCAAAATAAACGTAGCACGGACTGCAATCTCTAACAAGTTGCCTTCAGTAAACATAAGTATTTGTAGAATACTCGACGGCGCCTGTGAGGCGAGAAAATCTGCTTTATTTGAATAATTTGATCAAGCCGACTCAGTGTCAGAATCTGTGGTCCTTAAGCCATTATAGCAAAGCCCGTTATTGTCTGAAAAGGTTCAAATAAAAGATTAGATTTTCATCGAGGGGACAAGTTGATTGCAGCTCCAATTATTTATTTTAAATCATGGCTTTGTAAGCTCAAACCGTGTAACTTTATTTGATAAAGAATATTTGTTTCAACGGTATTCTTTAATAATAACATCATACAACTGTTATAAATGCGCAAGTTTTTATGTGTGTATGTTCGTCATTCCTTCACGCCGGAACAGCTGGATGTATTTATATGAAAATTGGCTATTGTGAACTATAAAATTTGCCAAAAGGTGGCGTTGGTTGTATATCTATATGTAATATAATAAAAATTCCGAGTCAAATCTGTACAATAAATATTTTTTGGGAAATGTTATTGATATAATCATTTTTATCGATATAGAGGCTGAATCTGTAGTTTGTACAATTTTGGTGTTTTCTGTCTGGGAAGGCATCACGAGAAAACCATTGAACAGATTTTGGTGAAATTTGGTATAATATTAATTAGTTATCCGTTTCAAAATGTCTCATCTCTGAGACATCTATACTAATCGTGATAACGTTCTTAGGGACGAACCCGAGCGAAGCGAGGGTGAGTCGCTAGTGATATAATAAATATAAAAGACACCTAGGGACAGACCAGAGCGAAGCGAAGGTTCGCAATTGAATAATAGCGTTATGTACAAAATTACAATATAGTTTAATTGTAAAAGCTTGACATATTATTTAAACTAAATTAAGTAGTTAAATTGTTAAATTATATAGAGATTTGTAGCTTAATTAATCTTGCCAAACAAATAAGATAGGTGGTTAATGAGAGAAAAGCAAATATTCGAATGTGTTTATATAAAATTGCAATTAAAACGAACATGTGTTTCAACCACATCGCGTCGAGATACCAGCTTTAATAAATTAACATCGTCCGGTGTCCTTGGACCTGCAATGAGTTGGAATAACTTTTAATATTACCTCCGTGTCCGATATTTGTAAATTCAGTTGAAATTGTTTTGGAATATTATCCAACTATAAAGTTACATACATGATTTTATTTTGCGTACATTTTTATGTTTCACAAGCTTAATTCGCGATTTTCTTTGCATTTTCCTTTGATTTGAGCACTTATAACATGTCATAAAAATTAATTAAGTTGAGAGACTGAAAGTGGATCATGGGATTTTGAGGGGGTTTGAAAAATTAATAGGGTTTCTTGAGCAAAGAGTGGCAGACCATAGTATTCCAGTTAAAATAAAACACAATTTAATGCGTGAAAATACAGAGTGCAAACGTGTTTACGTATGTGCTCAAGCAGTATGTCTTTTACTTATTACTACTTAATGCTATTCTAGTCGTAGACAAAAAAAAATAAGGATTATAGTACTTAAAAGTTTAAATTCTTATTATAGTCTAAAACATACATATTTACATACATACATGAAATATTTAATAATCATTACGAGTATACATATACACAATGTTTAAAAAATGCCTACAGAAGGTAAAGCTCTAATATTGGCTGTTTGACGACACGTTTGGCTCAGTTGGTAGTGACTCTACTTGCTGTGCCAGCGGTCGCGGGTTCGAGTTCTGCTGGGGGCATTCATTTGTGTGATGTGCACGAATGTGTACTCCAGTCATGGGTGTTTATATTTATCATGTCTATGCATTTAAAGTTATATATGTGTAGTGTATCAACTATCTGGTATCCATAACACAAGTCTCGTAGCTTACCATGGAACTAGATGGCGCTGTGTGTTAATGTCCCAACATTTATTTATTATTATTTATTTATTTACATTTAACTGATTAAAATAAAACTTAGACAAATTCTAAACCTTTCCTGTCAATAGAATACAAAATTCCCATTGAAATACAATCGGCGTAACAATTTGAGCCGTTTTTGGACAATTGTTTTCGGAATGTGTTTTGTTAAAAGTTAACATTGCTTAAGTATTATTTTATGCTCTATTTAAGTATTATTAACTGCATCGGTGGTGTAGTGGCTAGCATGTACGGCTGCACACCCAGAGGTCCTGGGTTCGAGTCCCGGGTCGGGCCAAGATTAGTTATTGAGTCTTCCTGTATAGTAAGTCTCAGTAACAGCCCGGAGTTGGGAAGTTCACCCCCGTGCCTCGGAGAGCACGTAAAGCCGTCGGTCCTGCGCCTTAACTCTCATCGGTCGTGTCGAGTGGTCGTCCCACCGGAGTATGAGAGTGATAGGAACAGAGAGTGCACTTGTGTCTGCGCACTATAATATCTCCTGCGCAGTTGGCTAATCTCATTGAGATTGGCCGCCGTGGCCGGAATCGGCTAGGAGAACATCATCATCATTATTTAATGCTGAATATACTTTAAATACTAATTAAATAATTTCACAATATGTTTTACAACTTGTACTTAGTTTTCATACTAGGTTTAGTTAAGAATGTCCAAAAAAGAATTAAACGTTGCTCTCTTTGCGATTATGTTTGACCAAAGTACGAGTATAAGCCAATTTTTGGGTCTCACATTAAGACAATTATTCTAAATACTGTAAAATTAGCTTTCATTTAATTCCAAAATGAGAACTATATTATTATTAAAACAGTACATTTTATTCATGCTTTGATTTCATTTCAATTATATGGCTTAGTAAGAACGCATTCAAGAAACTACAAAATTGAATAAAGTTTACACAGATATTGTATTAATAAGTTATTTAATAAAACTATTATACAGGGTCATTTTTAATTTACTGAAAACCTTTTGGGATTATACTATTTACATCATAACAACAACATCTGTAACAAGAAAATATAATATTTCTTAAATTTTTATTTTCATACTACTACAAAACAAAAATATTTTTTTTGCACCTTCTAAACTTTAAAGTTCTAGCATCTGGCCAAGTTTAAATGAGTAAGCCCGGCTTCCTACACCCTCCACCCCTCCCCCTCCACCAATCCCTCTCCACCCCTCCCCCTCCACCCCTCCCCCTCCACCCCTCTCCCTCCACCCCTCCCCCTCCACCGGACACGCACTTTCTTTTGCTAATGCTGGACTATTACCGTTGAGAAGGTGCAATAAAAATATTTTTATTTTTGTTAAATTTAAGATATATATTTTTTCTTACAGGTGTTGTTGTTATGTTGTAAATAGTGTATTCCCAAAAGGTTTTCAGTAAATTAAAAATGGCCCTATATATATATTTGAGAATAACATCACTAACAGAGACACATTAAAAAAATCTTAACGTCATCTTACATTTATCTTTCATGACAGTATTTAAAAATACTCTGAAAAATACTTCAAATAAATTAAAGGTTACGTGACAGCGGAAGAAGCCAGCCGAAGTGGAAAAATTGGATGAATTTATACCAAGCCATTTTTATCTCGTCTGGAAATAAAAGGAAACCTTAAGTCTCACTTAATGTGGACTCGACGAAATGTGGAATTCCTGTGTTTAGTACAATTGAGATCCCGAACGTCGGATAAAATGTAAACGCCTCCGGACCGACCCGGCCGTATAATATTTGCGGAATTAGCCTATTTTGTGTGGACACCTTAAATGGTTTGCCAGATGGAAATCACAAGGTGTTGAGGAAAAACTTTGGTAATGACTAGCTATTTGTGCTTGCTTCATTTAACCTACATTTTTACCAGAAGGTATATTTTTACTTGAATAATAATATAATGAGCTATAGACCAAAATTCGTAAGGTTTTCTAAACCATACTTATAGTATTATGTAATATATTTAATTAGTTACCAACCATGAGCAGTTAAATAGCTCTATCTCATTTATCATTGACACATTTAAGTGATAGTATGACTAAATTTAAAACTATATTATAATACAAAATAAACACACATAAGCTTAAACGAATGCCCCTATTAAATTTTCGTCATAATATATTATCTCTTTATTATCCCTCCCACTAAGTGACTGCAGTTAGCAGGCCTAAAAACAATGCTTTACAAGGTATCCACAGCCATTTCGCTCAAGTATCTATACCACAGTGGGATTTTTGGAGACAACACACGTTTCACTTCAAAGAATAGGCGAGAAGCCGATAGTTTGTAGTTCACCAAACAGCTTGGTTGACCGATTCCAAATCTATTTTTTACACTTTCTTAATGTGTATTGTGTACTTTTGTATAACATATCGTCTGACTAATTATTAATTTTTTATTTATTTATTTAATCATTTATTTCAGGCAATATTTACAAAAAGGTCACACATAGCATAATATATACCTTAATAAAAAATAATATAAAAAAATATTTTAAAAATGTTCACCATTTTAGGTTTAGTAAAAAGTATTTCCTACGTGTATCCAAAACAGTTTTTGCAGTGATAACTGTATAAACGGCTTTTTTATAAAACTTGGTACCCGGGGGCGTGGCACAAACTCCATGACCACGATTGTCGTCTCGTGATGTTCTAGCGCATTTAACTTATTACGATTTAAAAGATATAGCCGCTTATCAATATAACTGATAACAGATAAAGTGTGGTGGGCTAAGTTATAAAGCTCCATTGAGACGAAATTTTTAAAATAAAAATAGATCTTGATGCTGAAGAAAGCATTTCATGTAGCTTTCAGTCTACATTATTTTTTATTCATCATCGAGTTGAATTAACATTGTTTTATTCATATGTCACACAAGCAATTTTCAGCATAAATATGTTCTATGATATAATCGCTTAGTAATTACACGAACCTATTCGCCTAGGCACAGATGTATTATTACGACTACATCTAAGCTTAAATATTACAAAGTATTAGGTCATGACTGGGGCAAAACACGCAAGACCCTGAATAATTTGAATCGATATACTGTAATAACGAATAAAAAACATGTAAATATTATAACTGAGACTGAACGACGGTTTTACTACGTAATTCCAAGCTCGAAATGTATACCATAAGTTTATTGGCTTTTAGGAATAATCATTTTTGCTTGTTTCCTTTGAATCGAGCAGTTTAGTTGGTTTTAGAATAATATATCTATAACAATAACTGTTATGCAGTTATATGTGGAGTCTAGAGCTCGTTCCAAGCTCAAGACTCTACATATGTATAGTTTTATTAAGATTTTAGAGTAAAATCCAGTTAAATGCGCACTTGTGAAGATAAAAGTAGCTTACAACTATAATATTTACATTAAATATGTTCGAAGCTGATAGAAACTAAAATATGTCCACTACAGCTCGTAGTAGTTAAGGAAATTGTGTTAAAACTATAAAAATGTAGTACGTTTTTTCTGACATTTTGTTAGTGTACTACACTGTTGTGTATACTATACATCCATACTAATATTATAAATGTGAAAGTGTGTTTGTTTGTTTGTTTGTTTGTCTTTCTTTCACGTCGAAAGGGCTTAGCGGATTGGCGTGATTTTTTGTGTAGAGATAGTTGGAGGGTTGGAGAGAGATATAGGCTACTTTCTACCGCGGGAGATTATCTCTTTTCCACGGGAAAACACGTTATAATACAATCTAAAAAAATATTTATGTTCAGAATTAATTGCTCTTAAATATGATTAATTAAATACGTGTTTTAGCATTTTTCGAATTCATCCCATAAGGGGGTAAAATAGCGGACGAAAGCTTGTATGAAACCTCCCATTTTAGATTTTTTTTTGTAGTTTTAGCGCGAGCGAAGCCGCGGTTTCTGCTAGTATAATATATGGAAAATATGGATGTCATAAATGGGATAAAATCATTTATTTTATTTTAATTATCTCTAGAATAAAAAAAAAGTATCAAAGAATTTTCTTCAAATTAGACGACGACCGTCGTTCACAGAACTTACAAAGTGCGGTCTTTACCCAGATTTATAGTACATGTAAGAAAAAAATAACGAAGGGCGAGATTTTATATTGAAGCTGTTTAAATAGTATGCTAGGGTTATTTAGAATATAATAAGAAACCTAAAGAATAGTTAAAGAATTTACATTGGAAATTTTCGGTCCCATTGGCTTGTTTTTAATAAAAAAAATACATATGCTTTTATTACCTTTAAATTTTGGAAGTAGAATTCAATCATCTTCTAATTGTGTTATAGATAAAAATTATGTATATGTTTGTGATACTTATGACAATATGTATTATTACTTGAATAATAATATATTATTTTATTAGCTTGAATTGGATTCCAACAAACTGTTCTGATGATGGAACCAGGTGGTGAAGAGTAGACCTCTACAATGCCTTCTAGTAAGCTCCTCTAGGTAGTTTGGGCTCATTTGATTTGATTAGTTCCAAATATTACAAGTGGTCAAAATCATATTTTAAGGTTTTTTTTTGTAAATTTAACTATTTATATGGTATATTTACATATATGGTAGCTTCCTCACGGACTGACTACACTGACGCTCTTTAAATTGACGATTCTAAAGTGCTTACCTATAGTAAGTCTATTTGAATAATTTCATTTCATTTATATTATAAGTAAGTATCGCTACATATTTGATGAATTCTTACAATTTATTTGACTTAAAGTACATTGGGTTAATTAAACACATCAAAAATTCAAATACATTAAAAGTAATTACTAAGAAAAATACCATGGTACATGATCATAGTTGTAGACCACTTTAACATATTGTTATGTTTTATCTTAATTATGTATTATACTTATATGTAATTTTTTAAGTTATATTCTCAGACTAAAAGATTCTATAGACGGAATCCGTCAAAATTAATGTCGAAGCCAAAAATAGTAGCGTGATTTGCTATTTATGTTACTACTCTCGATGTTGCCATACAGATCGTTTACTTTTTTTAAAGAATAAAGGACAGTGAAAGGTATTAAGTCAACTTTGAGAATATGAATAATAAAAATAATATATTATATTGTATTTCTAAGCTTTAGCTTTTCCACTTGAAAGATAGATATTATAATATTAGCGTATTTTCTTATTACTCCATTTAAAAATTATCATATTTTGTATACTACACTAGCGACTCATCTTCGCTATTCTTTGGTTCGTCCTTAGTTACGTTTTAACGTTTAGTATAGATTTCTCAGAGATGAGATATTTTCCCACAATAAAAAGTATGTTGACTCGGATAGCCAGCTATTATCATACCAAATTTCATCAAAATCTATCCTGAAGTTTTCTCGTGATGCGTTTCCAGACAAACAGACAAAACAGACAAAATTCTAAAAACTATAGATTCGGCCTTTGTATCTATAGTAATGACTATTTCCCAATGTACAGATATTAAAAATATTAAATGTACAGATTCGGTTCAGTTAGAATTTTATTTTATGTATAGATTAAAACATTATTATTTGGCTTCATATTTAGTTCTATGACACTATCTAGATTATTCCTTAGTCTGAGGATATTATTATAGAATAATTAATAGCTATGTATTGGGTAACAATAATAAAACCGTTACGTAGAAGCCTTAAAAACATAAATCAAACGCCTTTAATCATTACCTTCACACGTAAAACAAAAGTAAGTTCTATATAATACGTATATATGTATATAACAATAACTATGAACTTCCGCGCGATTGTAATCTTTAATTCTTAAAGGTTAAAGATTAAAATGGCAGGTATAATATTTCATAGCTAAGTAGATACCTATAGCATTACCATGGCTGACGTAGCAATCATCTGATTTAATGGTCGGATGCCATGTCAAAAGGATTCTACAAAATAGGTATACTGAAGAAAGAAGGCGAATATAGGAAAAAATTCTTAAACGATACCTCGCGTGACTTATGCGTGGTCAATGAAATTTCGATTCTTAGTTTTCTTGTTACTTTATGTCTATAGATGAATGATAAAATTAATCAGTTAATCGATAGTTTGGTTGTTTTATGAGTATAATCATTAAATGTTTTATTTTTAATTAAAATTAACACATAAATAATTTCTGGATACGATAATTTAACAATTACTGTAGCTGTGTTTACTGGGGATAACATTATTAATTTTGAGACACAATATGTTTGTCTGTTAGTTTTATTTGATTACTAGCGCCTCACCCTCGCTTCGCTCGGGTTCGTCCGTAGGTAGGTTTTGACGGTTAGTATGGAATAGATAGACCTTATATATAGCCTTTCTCAATAAACGGGATATCTAATGCAAAGAGAATTTTTCAAATCGGATTATTAGTTCCTGAGATTAGCGCGTTCAAACAAACTTTGCCTCTTTCTAATATTAGTATAGATAAAATATAACTTTATTATGTTGGGACGAAGTTCCTCATGAGATGATGCGAGGGGGTACCCTAGCCGGCTAAAAACGTCCGTAACGAAAATGCGTGGAGTAAGCTTTTTATGTGTAGTTGATGGGTTTTCGCTATAGAGTGTCTAATGTGTGTAATGTCTACATGATGACTGCTATTATCTATACATATAATAAAATTGTAACTAAGCCGAATCTATACATTAAATATTTTTTGCAAAATTTTATTGAAATAAATATTATTATCGATACAGAGACCGAAAGTTTTTAGAATTTTTGTCTGTCTGTTACCGCATCACAGAAAAACCACTGGAGGGATTTTGATGAAATTTGGTATGATGATAGCTGGTTATACAGTGAGAAAATATTTCATTTCTGAGAAAAAATACAAAAACTGCGATGTAAGAGTATACTAATATGTAAAACCTAAGAATTTGGTTTTGGTCATCTGAACGCGGGCGGAGCCGCAGGCAATGCTAGTTATTATATATTTTTATGAATCATTGAGAATAAAATAAAGGTATAAAGATAATTTTGTTAAGTAGTTTTTGATTTTTATCGATAATAAAAACATAATAAAAAATGTGTACCCGAATATATATTTTTTACCTCAACTAAAACTTGAAATTAATATTTATGTAATAAGGAACTTCGGTCCTATCTGGTGTCCCACTACACCACTAATATTTTTTTTAATTTTAATAATATTTATGATTAATGTAACAAAAAATAATGATTTCTTAGAAAGATCATCATTCTGCTTATAATTTTAATTTAAAATATTATTAGAAGGAGTATTTTTTCCCGTACCGCTAATATCTTTGCATTGTTTTAATTTATATAATTTATTTGTTGTTTTCTATGATTTATTAATTTATTTGATTTTACCCAATAAATACTTTACGTTTGATTTTAGACTTTGCAATATCATTTGTACCTATTGACACAGTGTTTGTGAGTTTACATATCTATAGTAAATGAAAACTACCAATCAGTTATTTTTTTACTTTATAGTGTTTTTTTTTGAAGTTGGTTTTTAGTTTTTTTATTATAAAGTTTGTATTTTTCCCTTCGTAGAGACGTAGTAGTAGCAAAGTAAAGAGAAAGCATTTTATGAAATATTCGCTTAAGCCGTTTAAGTTACTTTGATACCAATTTTTATATGAACATTAACAAACTAAAATTCGCTTTTATTAGTAACACTAAAAAATCTGGCTATAAAATCAAATTCAAACGTATTGGGCTTGTCAAATCAAACAAAATAAGCCTAAACTCAAAGTATCTATTATTAGTCGTTGAAAAGTTCCACCTGTCCACTTTCTGGACTTACCATCAGATCAGGTCGACGGAAATAGAAACACTTGCAAATTTTCAAGTCAATATGATAATTAAAAGTATGATAAATTTCTTATTATCTTATGTTGTTGTACAATTACCTTATATTTGTAAATGACATATTCTTAAATATGCTATTATATCAACAATTTTATACGGCGAAGTAGAATATTAGTTGAAGACAAGTAAAATAATTGATGTTTGGTTTGAATTTATTCACAATATGGTACTGCAATATTAATAAAAAGACTCAATTTTTAGTCACGCAATACGGTATTTAAGGATGCATTGCATTTTTTAACTTCAAGGTTCATAGAAAAGATTATTACTTTTAAAACCACACAAGACCAAGAGCTATTAAGCTTGGAGAAGTCAATTTAGCAAAATATCTTTAATCGCTGGAATTTTCAATTTTCTGGCAAGTTTGAAATGTTTCTAATTCCACATTCTATGAAAATATGAATAGCCTTTGCCAAGAATTAATTATTGCAAAATATTCTTGGGAATTGATTAGATACTATTATATTTATTTTAGTAGTTTGACGACACATTTGGCTCAGTTTGTAGTGACCCTACTTGATATGTCAGCGGTCACGGGTTTGAGTCCCACTATGGGCATTCATTTGTGTGATGAGCACGAATGTTTGTACTCCAGTCATGGATGCTTATATTTATAATATGTATGTATTTCAAGTTATATATGTGTATCAACTATCTGGTATCCATAACACAAGCCTCGTAGCTTACCATGGAAAAAATGGTGCTGTGTATTAACGCTCCAACATACTTATTTATTTATTATTTAGTAAAACGAGTAACCAAATCGGTATAATTGATCTAAAACTATCCTTTAGCCGACGATAAATTTAAACCCTATCCTCCATTTACTAATTACATTGTAATTATTTTAACTAGATAACTTATTATCTTTTTTTAATATATTCTATGCGAGCGGTCCAATATCACGATAACATTTTATTATCTATATATAGGGAGAAATATCTGACATGGAGAAGGTTTAATAGGCTTCCGGCACTCTTACAAACCTAAACGACGCAGAATATGAATGGATGGTGCTCTAAATAGGTGTTTTGCTGCTGCCAGTATATCCCGCCCATAACGCAATTTTCAAACCATTCTTCAGAGCTTTTAATTAATCGATTACAATCCTAATCATTTACAACCCAATTCCACCCACTGCTGGCTATTGGCCTCCTTATGTTTATGCAATCACTCCCTTTCCTTACCTAATCTTTGCTATCGTGTATAATAAATATCGATTGACATAAAGCAAACTATTTTGATTATATTTAAGCAAAAACATGGCGGAGTGATTTAAATATAATATACAAATACGTTTCCTAGTTCTAGAAATAAGGCTTTATATGACATTGATTGAACATGAGTACAGTACATTTTTATATACAACCATACTAATATTGTAAATGTGAAAGTGTGTTTGTTTGTCCTTCTTTCACGTCGAAACGGAGTGACGGATTGGCGTTATTTTTTGTGTGGAGATAGTTTGAGGGCTGGAGAGTGACATAGGCTACTTTTAACAGTGGGATATTATCTAATTCCCTCGGGAAAACACTTTATAACACAATCCAAAAAAAATATTTATAACCAGAATTTCTTGAAACTAGGTATTAATGCTCTTCAATAAAATTAAATAAATATGTTTTTTAGCATTTTTCGAAATTGATCGTATAAGGGGGTTAAATAATGGATGAAAGTTTGTATGAAACTACCCTTTTAGAGACTTTTTGCAGTTTTAGCGCGAGCGAAGCCGCGGGTTCTGCTAATATATTGTAATTACATATTATAGTTAGTACTAAATAATAATTATATAATAATATTACTCGTATTTTATTGTGTCTATATTGATGAAAAAGATACAAATCTAGTGACCACGAAACACTAATCAATTAAAAATGACTAAATTTGAATATAGAACTCAATACTTTTAAAATAAAATTCATTTGAATTTAGAATTTATTGCTGGCCATTCATAAATTACGTTCCAAATGGCGAGTATTGTAAAACGGCAACTACATAGGTATATATATTTAGTACCAATTAGTTTTTAATTTTTAGTATATAGTTCAGAAGTAATAATAAATTTAAAAAAAAAGTGCAACAATGACTAAACAATCTTTAAATGGATGAATCGTGTGAAACGTGAGCCTTTATTTAAAGGGAATCCAGCGCTCTCGTTAAAACGTTGACAAAAAATCCCTTAGATTCCATTATCTGAGAGTGAGATATAAAAGTTTATGACAATAATTAATGAGCTTGACTAAGATTACTATACCCTAGTCACTACTTATAATACAGACTTTGCTTCCCGATATTGTAATTATAACAACTAAGAAGGCAATGGTAGCCCAATGGTAGCGTACTCGCTTGGGAAACCGAGTAAAGTGGGTTCAAATCCCGGGTCCCGCATCTCTAGTATTTTCATGAGCGAATGATTTCTAACATGATTACTACTTGCCTTACGGTGAAGGATAACATCGTGAGGAAACCTGCATATCTGAGAGATCCTAGCAAGTTTTCGAAAGACATGTGTAGTCTGCCAACCCGCGCTTGGTCAGCCTGGTAGGCTATGGCCTGATCCCCCTTGTATTGAAGGTAGGCCCAGCAATGGTTAAACGTTAAAAAGAGTTAAATACACACACACACACAATATCTAATGTTCGCCCAGTGCACTGGGTCGAACTTCAAGCATAATTTATATTGCCAATTATAATGCGGAAAATATATATGAACTAGCCTTGCCCGCGGCTCCGCCCGCGTTCAGATGACTTAAAACCAAATTCTGAGGTTTTACATATTACTATACTCTTACAATGCAATGTTTGTATTTTTTCTCAGTAATGAGATATTTTCCCGCGGTAAAAAGCATCCTATATGTTGACCCGGATAACCAGCTATCATCATACCAAATTTCATCAAAATCTGTCCAGTGGTTTTCTCGTGATGCGGTAACAGACAGAGAGACAGAGAGACAAAAATTCTAAAAACTATAGATTCGGACTATGTATCGATAATAATGTCTATTTCAATTAGATTTTCCAAAAAATATTTAATTTACAGATACGACTTAGTTACAATTTTATTATATGTAGAGATAAAATTTACCTATCTATATAAAAAATAACTATTTTCATTTTTTTTCCAAACAAAATCGGTTCAAAAATAGAGGTAATAAACTGTTGTGTTTGTTTTATTTTAATAAACTTTGCCTGTTTATACACGTATATAAATATTTGGCCAAGATTTTAATTTCAGTCAATATTATAGTCTGATTACAACGGAGTAACTACGTACGTCGACATTTGGTTTTTGCATCAGGACAACGCTCCCGCACATCGGGATGGCAAAACTACAAATTATTTGTGTGCAGCTGGAGTGAAATTACTAGGACATCCTCCTTACAGCCCAGACTTAGCGCCAAGTGATTTTGCGCTTTTTCGTTTTGTGAAAAAACAATTAACAGATTAACTGTCCGCAAAATAGACACAATAGTTAAACAAGTTCATATATAACTCATGGGACAGGGAAACGGTTAAAAGGGCGTAAGTTCTCTAATGATGAAGAGCTTATAGGCGCAGAGTACGACAAAACTTATGTAGTGACCTAGTATGAATGTACATATTATATACACATTACAGACTCTAGAGGCTCGCGCGTAAGCGAGACAATAATATTTATGTAATTCTCATATATTTTATACTTTTACGACATTATTTTCCTAAATTTAAAATTAATAAATATAAAGATAATATTAAAAGAAAATATATGAATTAGTACTAACTAACTTATATTAGAAAAACTAAATTAATCTGTACATATTTAGTTTAAAAAGATGCTTATTTTAGTCAGTCAATCAACATTTAATATAGCCAAAATCCTAAGCAAAGGTAAATAAAAACATAAAAATTATACATTATTTTAATACATACTTAAAATTTTAGGTCAACTACCAAACGATCAAGAATCCATTATATTAATTGAACTTTCGCGCGAAGAAATCAACTAATTCTTAAATATTATTCAAACCTACGTTCATCATATATTGCGTACACTTAAAACCGCATCACGTAAATAACAGTAACTACAGGCAATTTGTAAGCCGTTACGAGCCTTAGGATTCTAGAAGCTTCGATATATCGTGAAGTGAGACTGGAATTTATTGGGCGTACCTTCACTGATTGCGAACGTACGTGAATAAATGTGTTTCAAGTTTTTTTCTTAGATATCAGAACCCACGTGATATGTACCCGAAATGTTAAGGTCAAAACAATCTATACGCTTTAAGATAATAACGTTGAAATAATATCCTCTTGAGCGATATCTACCACGATAGGCGATTATCTATATTAGATTTGATTTTTTGTTTACCGAATAGGCTCCGAAAGTACTGAACCGATTAAGATAAAATTTGGTAAGAAGATAGTTTAAGACCCTGGGAAGGACATAGAAAACTTTTTATCCGGGAAATCATGCGTTAAGGGGGTGAGAATGGGAATGAGAGTTTGTATAGGGAATCAGCCTATATAGAAATATTTTAAAACTTTTTAGGGACAAGTATACGCACAAACGCATGTGTACTATATTTTCCATCATTTTCAAAGTTTGATATGACGACAATTCTATATAACCGGTGAGAGATTATGCATATGGGGACTATGTCCTATACGAGATACAAAAAGCTAATGTAGTAAGTGTCTTATTACTAGCATTGCCAACTACCTACTCGTTACGGTAGCAGAGTTGATAACACACAATGTGCTTAGATTGGTTTTATTTATTTATTGGATATTATACACTAATCAGTTAAAAGTGATAAGATGTGTCAATATAACCCTCCTGTACATTTTTTAAAGTCAAACAGATTGACGTGAACATCATATTTGTTATATAGTAATATCCTCCTTTCATAATGACTGGTTTCGGCCACGGTGGCCAATTATGAGACATGACTGGTGAGAGATAAGGCGCAAGATCGACGGCTTGCATGCTCTTCGAGGTACGAGGGTAAAATCTTGCCACCTTTACTGCTTGTTACTTAGTATTTTATCAATATCTATACTATATAGGTACATATAATACAATTCTAACTAATCCGAATTTGTAAATTAAATATTTTTTGGAAAATCTTATTGTGATAAACATTCATTATTATCGACAGAATCTATAATTTTCTGAATTTTCGTCTGTCTGTCTCGGAACGCATCACGCGAAAACCTTTACACAGATTTTAATGAAATTTGGTATAATGATAGGTATATCTGAGCTAAACGCTAAAACGTGACAAGGTTCGAACCCGAGCGGAGCGAAAGTGAGTTGCTAGTACATCTATAATAATATATTGTCTGTGTGTTTGTTGTCTGTTTGTTCAGGTAACATTCCTAAGCTTTATTCATTCGATTCTATAGAAACTTTGGTTGCTTTTTGAAAACAGATTGTTAAGCTATTATGTACCGACTTGCAACAGTTGGTAAAACAGTTTTAGTATCCCACATGAGTTGATGATGTTGATTGATGTGGAGCATGAATTTTGTAGTAGAATTTGGGGCTCATTAGTGTGTGTCCATGATAAATAAAATTTTGATTAGTTCTTTTTCGTAAACCCACAACAGATTCTGACAAAACACGATTAATATACAATATATATCGCGCGAGATATAAAGGATAATTGGAGATTTATTAGTACGGGTTCGTAAATAATTAATCAAATTACTATGAAACTTTGGTGAGTTCTTATAGGCACGCCCCTGTAGCTTTTGACGAGTATATGTAAGATATACTTATAAGATTAATATTAAGATATACGTATGGTTTGATTGCCAATACAAACTCATCCCTATTTTCACCTCTTTGAGGGATGATTTCCGGGATAAAAATATCCTATGTTCTTTCAAGGGTCTCAAAATATCTTCTTACCAAATATCATCTAAATGGGTTCAGTAGATTCAGAGATTATCCTCTACAACGTCACAAACTTTACCTCTTAATAATATTATTAAGTATATTAAGTATAGATACGTAACCTTTCAATCGTATTGAATTAAGTTTATTGCTTTCAATACAACATCTATAGCTATTGTCTGTATTATATTGCTGGAATATATTCCTAGTGGCTAGATCCTGGTAATTAATAATGATAAAGAAATAAAAAATTCTATACATTTTATTCAAAAACGTAATATTTTATTGGTCAGAATATCTCTTAAGGGCGCACCGAGGCAATTACGAAATAATTCTGCTCGTTTGATCCCTTGCTGTATTGTTATTACTAAAACTTTAATTATGCAATTAATATGTAGGATACTTAAGGATTTATTCTACAAATCGTACATTTTAGAATCACGATTACTTGTAGTTTCCTCGAAAGAAAAAAATCCTAAATGATCTCTAAAAAACAAAATAAACCCTTAGTGCGGCATAAATAATTCAAGGAAGTTCATCAGTTTTTTAATAATAACAAAACTATACGTTTTCTATAACGTATACATGTAACATTTTCAAAATGTGTATTTGTTTTAATAATACGAAAGAAATACCTAAATTCTAGCCTCCCTCCCCCCCACATGACTGCTGTCGCCCTACTAAAATAAAAAGCTCGGTGCCCCCTTAATACTTTGTGGATTTTGTTCTTATATTTAAATACAAAAATAGATAATATTAGTTTTACTTGAGCTTCCTTTGCAAATATGTACGCTCTAATCAATTTAGTCTGTATAATACTATATAGAAGCTTACGTAATTCAATAATCAACCTTTTAACCAATCCAGCCTTAGAAACAGCTTTTCCATTTATATCTTAATAACTGTGCTTCGTATTATATTTACTAGACTTAGGTCCCAAAATACAATTTTATTCAGACAAATAAAGTTATAGACAGAAAAAATTGTGAGGCCTTAGTTTGTAGAATATTACCAACATTTTGTTCTTAATAAAAACTGTACCTAACTTTTACGTCCTCCAGACCACCTTATTACCATTTACCCATCGGCTAGGAAAAGTTAGTCATGAAGCAGTTTTTTAAATTCTAAAACAACGCACAGTTGAACCGTATAATATCGAGTTTTCGGGTCGAACTCCTCGTCAATTTGAGATCCGTTTTACAAAGGATCCATTACAAATTTGCTGATGTCGCAAAATAGAAATTTACCCAAATTTGCTTAGAAAGTCGACGGCCGGTCCCAATGTGCCTACACTCCTTACATTCACCATTCGTACTTTATTGGAATTGTACCTTCAAAAATCCCTTTCCCTACCGCACCCAACGAACATGTTGATGGGTATGGGAAACCTTTTCTTTGTGTCGAGATGTGTGATATTTTGTAACCTTTTTTATATAAACAAGATTATTAATTGATTATATAGAGCGAATTTATTTCTTGTTGAAGAAATTTTTATGCAACAGTCAGTCTCTAGTATCATTGACTTGATAAGTGATATAAGAATTGTTATTTTTTCCATTTTAATAGATGTTACAACAATGAATATCTATCTATTCACGGAAAATATTTTGGGGTTATGGATACAACCAATGTGCTTGAAGGAGAAAGAATTATTATTGACATTAATTTGCGTTATATTCATGTATAAATAAATAAAAAAATAAATGAATATGTTGGAAATTAATACATAATATACAGGAAAGATTTAGAATTTGTCTAAGTATTATTTTAATTAGTTAAATATAAATAAATAAATAATAATAAATAAATATTGGGACATTAACACACAGCGCCATCTAGTTTCATGTTAAGCTACAAGGCTTGTGTTATAGATACCAGATAGTTCATATCAGATAAAAATTAACTAAAAAGATGAATTGACCTAAAAGGGACATAGTATTATGCAGTTGTAGAAATATATATGTACATGTTTTATAATAGCTGCATCTGTGTATGTCTTCAACTGCATAATAGTGTATTTGTTCTTTCGTCAACTAGTTTTCGTCTTTTTAGTTCGCTTTTTACGCAGTCGGGTTTTTATTTTTGTAAATATATTTTTTTTATTTGTTGTTTTTTAGCATTTTTCATTCTAAATTACATTTAAAAATATAAGTTGTATATATTTTTGTAAGCTGTTTATAAAACACTTTATTTTGACACTGCAATCGACGGGCTTTGAGAAAACATTTTTTGATGACATAACATGATGCCAAAAATCGGCCATGTTAATTTTATATAATTTTGATATACGCAGTGTTACTCTCTTAATTAAGAAGAATCTAACGACACCTCTCAAGCTAAAATCCATGAAGCCGTTTAGCCTACAGAGCGTGCCAAAGAACTATACATGCATATGTTCATACATACATACGTACATACATATACTCGAAAATCATAACCCTCCTTCTGGTGGCAGTCGGATAAAAATAAAAGTTAACTTTAAACTTTGTCAATCCTTACATATTCACGTAACTCTTGTTCTAATGATGGATTTAATATTATACAAAATTTATGTAAACAAAGATAAAAGCACCTGATTACTTAGCGGACCCTAAAATAATAAGCTCGCTAATAATCTACAACGCCAAAGGACTAACAAAAATTTCCTTTGAAAATTTTAATTAAATTCCCGCCGTTGCTTCTTAAGTTTTTACTTTGGTTTAGTTATAAAATTGACTAAGCTTGTAAAAGTGCTTCGGCCTTTCTTGCAGGGAAAATAAAATTGATTGACGGTTTTATGGAAGCTGACAATAACAGCCGTTCCTATTCACGATCGGAATACGACAAAGGGATGATTGAAAATAGTCTCGTTCCACCTATACAGGAATAACTCTGATACTGGTTGAAATTTTCACAGAATATTTTGTACTGTAAACTTTTTTATTGGAAATAAATTCTGGTTTAAAATATATTTTTCTACCGAGTTGTGTTGAGTTGAAAATTTATGATGAAATTTTATTCAACTTCCTATTGTCCGTTTGTTCTGAAATTTCGCATATTTACATAGTTCTGTTACTTGCAATAAGTAAAGCAAAACGTTTACATTTTGGCGGCTTTGGTTGCACATCTAGGTCGTTTCGAATATCTGGCTGTTAATATTATATTTCAAAGATTATTTTTTTATTATATTAAGCTACTTTGACTTAGTACAAGTATAAGTTGTATTACTTATTTTAGAATTTACTAGGAAAGAATGTCCTCATAATCGATTTCGGCCACGGCGACCAATCTCACTGAGACTAGCCAATTGTGTACGCGCAGGTACAAGTCTCTATACATTTCTCTCTCAAATTCCGATGGTATAACAACTCGACACGACTGGCGTGAGATCAGCTGCAGATAGGTGACAACGTGCTATCCAAGGCACTAACTTACTTACCATTTACTGAGAATTTATTAACAAAAATATTTATTTACTAAACTTGGTCCGACCCGGGACTTGAACCCAGGGCCTCTGGATCTGTAGCCGTAAATGCTAGCCACTGGACCACCGAGGCTATTAAACTACTTATGTAGAGAAGAACGTAGTATATGATTAGAATATAACCCACGTTTTGTGTTGAGAAAAGTGTGGATAACATTTTACCAATGAATTCCATTTTCATAAAAGAAAAGTTAGTTTATTTAATGAAGCTTATATTCGCCTTTTTATTCAAGCAAACAAACATTTTGCCATTTAACGAGCTGCTAACTTTTCGTGCGTGCTAATTATTGTTACTCCGACAATGTCTTTGTAATTGGACACGGGTAAGATTCAAAGTATTTAAGACTTTGCGCGAAGTTTATTTGAAACAAATATAACAAGTGAATCTAAATAAAATTCGTACTTTCGTATTTTCGCGTTACTCAAACATAATTTCAAATTTTGTTATAATTTTGATTCATCTTGATCATGAATATATTATATTCCTTCACTTATCTTAGGTATTATATTTAATAGTTGATATAATCGAAATCTGTAAAAAAATGTCGGTAAAGCAAAATTTTCAAAATTGCTTAGTTGTTGCTTAAAAAGTTGGGGAGTTGTAGTGTCCTCCCACACGGATGCTCATTGCTTCAGTTTAGCCCAATATAATGTATCGAGCGATTTTATATTGTAAATATTTTAAACATAATGCAAATGTCTGCTTCCTTTCCTTTCTTCCTTCTTTCTATCCTTTTTAGGGTTCCGTACCCGAAGCGTGCTAACGGAACCCTATTACTATGCCTCCGCTGTCCGTCTATCCGTCCGTCTGTCAGAGAGCTCTATTTTATATATTTCTAACCCGCAATTTTACACGATTTTACGAATCATATCGATAATAATGATATGAATGGTTTTTGTCACATATGCATTCTATACTTCAGCTTTTTAAATATTACATTGTCAGACCTTTCCTCAATCTGAGGGAAATAAAACTTGATCCATCACGTTAGTCAAATGTGTGTTGGGAGAATTTGCACTACTTTTGGAAACTAGTTTAGTTTTTCATAGAAAATTGTGTGATTATTAGTCATATTTCATATATTTAAATCACCGTCACTCTTAACATGGAGCGTAAATTAGACTAGACAACACAGGCGTTGCGGTTTGCGTTAATTAACTACTGACTGAGAACTTACTACAATAGGTTCCAGTTATTTGGAAATTGTTAATAATGTACCTAGCTCCAAATATTACAAAACAGTGGGGTTGAAAATTTCAACTTTTGCTAGTTTATTGTATATTAAACGCGATAAATTATTTCAAATTTGTTAAAGGGAAATGAATTTTCGAAAATTCAGAGAAATTTCTCGTGAAGTATGTAATATACTATTAATTGAACTGAGTTAATTTAATTTACATTCGCAACAATGTGACTGAGTACCACAAGAGTTTATCTATACTAATATATAAACAGGTGAAGTTTGTGAGTTTGTAACGTTGGAGGGGGGTAATCTCTAGATCTACTAAACCGATTTAGATGAAATTTGGTAAGAAGAAAGTTTGAGACCCTGGGAAGGACATATAATATCTTTCATACGGAAATCATCCCGAAAGGGGGTGAAAATGGGGATGAAAGTTTGTATTGGGAAGCAAGCTAGGGTCGAACCCGAGCGAAACGAGGGTGAGTCGCTAGTAATAAATATTGTGGCTTCATCATGATAGGTAGGAATAAGATGTGGTAGTATTTCTTTACAGTGTTCTCGTCTTTCAGCCATTTAAGACTAGAAGTTCTATTATAGTTTCTAATCCAACATTTATATTAGATCAGAATAAAATAATACAAATGTGTGTCCTCGCTAACATCAAACCAGCGATCACTTCACATATAAACAATTGCAAGTATATAACCATTAAACCACAAAATACATTTTTATACCAACTAACACTACACAATAAACAGTAATAGTAGCTAATATTTACTACTAAATAGAGAAAACAATGCGAATAAAACTTGCCCTCGGCCATTACATGCTGGTACATTCCATACCCTCCGACCATTCGATCTAGCGGAACTGATAAAATTCTTATTTCGTCAATGAGATCTTGAACTACAGTACAATTTTCCTATGAAAGCAAATAGAATCGAGATTGGGGAATTTCAAAGTTGGATCTGATCTAACAAGGCCATAAATGTTTATGCAAGTGTCTAGAGACTGTTGGAACTAAACCAAATTGCTACCAATGCATGTTTTTTGAACAGCATGAACTATTCTATATAATTATTGTGCCATTTGTTCTTATTTTCTTTACTCTTTAGGATTTTTTACGTAGTGTTAGAGTAATAGAAAGGGTACTCAACAAGTTAGATATTTTGATATAAATACGACTTCAATCTCATGTATTTTTTTTTGTTACATTTTAAATTAGGAATTAAGCAAAAATATGCATTAAAGGGTCATTTTTTTCTATACCACGTCACACAGTGATATTGTATTCATATAGGAGAGATAAAAGGCGCAAGCAGTCATAGCAGGTCGCAAATTTAATTTTTAAACTTTTTATATTGATAATATTGATTTTAAAGCCAAACACTTATGCCCGATTTCACCAACAACCCATAAGCTACCACCTACGTATGGGCTAGCACCTAGCTTACAAGTCCCCTAAACTAGCCCCTAAATTAAATTTCGTTTTACGATCGTCTTTAAGCCCATATTTCGAGCACCTAAATTTAGGGGGCCTTTTAATATTTCGGTGACCCCTAACTGTCGGTGAAACAGAAACTGTCCCCTAACAGCCCCCTAACCATGCTTAGGAGATCCCTTAAACTTAGGTGACGTTGGTGAAATCGGGCATTAGTCAACTGCGATAGAAATCGATTTAAGTCTTTGTCTTTATAGTTCCAACATTCCATAAATCATGTAAAATAGTCAAAAAAATTCGAATGATATAAGTATTTCCTCTTTTCTTCAGCCGATTAAAACTTAGTGTCCATAACAAGAAATACACATGCTAGCCAGATGTATCTTATAAAAAAATATCGTTATATTATATAGCTAACATTACTTAATATATTTCAAAAGGCTAATTCTTATATTATTAATATTGTTTCCTGTACGTTACATTCTGAACTTTATTTATCCATTTGATGAACAGTCTTGACTGCTCCCTGTTCATTCGCAGTTTTCCCATTACCATTGTTGGAGTGAACTCGTTTAGAGCTAGAACTTTAGGAACATTGCCAAGATTTAAACAATTCCTTTTAATTTGACGTTACGTAAGCGGAACGCAGTGTGCTGTTTGAATGAGACGTCACAGAGTTTTACAGGGAAGCTTATTTGCTGGCAATTGATTGCTTTGAACGTATTTGATGATTTACTTGTAAGTTATAGGTTTAGAAAAATCTACAACTGTCATAAATAACACTTTTTACAATAACCTCAAAGTTTTCGAGATATTTGCAAAAAAGTCGGTTTTTAACTTTTTCTTGGTTTTTTTTTTAATTTCTACAATAATCTATTGATTTTCATGAAACTAAGGGTATGTAATTTTGAAAATACATATAATAAATAAAAAAAAATTGAAATTGAAATGTTTTGCTATTTCCGAGGAAAGTATGTTTCTATCACTTTCCTCTAACTCTGATGGTACCAGTAGCAATGACAGTTTTTGTAGTATCCCTTCCCTTAATGATACACTTGATTCGCATTTCTCAGATGCTCTGAAAACTTTTAACTTAATTCATATTAATGCACAGAGTATTCCAGCACACTATCCTGATATGTTATCCAGTTTTGACAATAAAAATATTCACGCTATCCTAGTTTCCGAATCGTGGCTTAAGCCGTGTCTACCGTCAACTTCTTACGGACTCCCAGGATTTCATTTGATTAGAAATGATCGTATTGGAAGATGTGGTGGTGGTGTAGCCATATATCTGCGTTCCCATATTCCCTTTTCCATAATTGACTTGTCTCAATCACACGGCAACGCAGAGGCTGAACACATGTTTATTGAAATTATTTTCTCAAATGCTAAAATACTCCTTGGTGTGTACTACAACCCTAGTTTAACAATTGATTATTTCTCTTCATTTGAAGTCCTGTTAGACAAGTATAGACCTATTTACGACCATACTCTGTTGATGGGAGTTTTTAATACTTGTCTCTTAAAGAATGACAACCGGGCAAGCCGCCTTCGTGATGTAGTAGATGGAGCCAATTTAAATATACTTCCATTACATCCTACTCATAGGTTTCCAAATTGCTGTCCCACGCTCCTTGACCTAATTATTGTTTCTTCCACTGACCACGTAATTAAACATGGTCAGTGCTCTGCTCCAGAGTTTTCGTATCATGACCTTCTCTACTTATCTTATAAACTAAAGCCGCCAAAAGCAAAATCAAGGGTTCTTCTGCAGCGCAATTTTGCTAGTATGGATGTAGAACGCCTACGAGAAGACGCTGAACGGATTGACTGGTCGGTTGTTTCAAAAGCAAAGACCATTGATGAACAATTGTCCATATTCACGTCACTTTTAACTGGACTTTACGATATTCATGCTCCTGTTCGACCTGTCCGAATGAAGCATCTCCCGGCTCCTTGGCTTACCCCAGAGATTAAAAAACTGCAGGTGAAAAAGTACATGGCTAAATCGAAGTTTGCAGCAAATCCTAGTGATAACAATAAAAGGAAATACATCAAGGCCCGTAATCGTTGCAATATGGTGTGTAGAGATAGTCAACGACGCCATATCCATAAATCTGTAATCGACGAAGATGATTCAGAAAAAATCTGGAATTTTCTTAAATCTATTGGAGTAGGAAAGGCACAACAATGTATCAATCCCCTTAATATTGACTTAAATTTGTTAAATCAGCATTTCTCACTTTCTGGTACTATAGATAGTACAAACAAATTAAATACAATTAATCAACTTTCACTTTTACCTACTCCTGATATTCCGTATTTTTCATTTAGTCAATTTTCCATCAGTGATGTTAAGAGAAACATTTTGACCATAAAATCTAACGCGGTGGGCGCGGACAGCATTAGTCGTAAAATGATTGTTCCTGTTCTTGACTTAATAGCTCCTACAATTACATCAATTCTAAATTTCTCCTTACTTTCCCATAAGTTTCCTACTGCCTGGAAAGATGGTCAAGTAATTCCCATTCCAAAAAAGTCTAATCCATCTTCTTTCGCTGACTACCGTCCTATATCCATTCTCCCTTTCCTATCGAAAGTACTGGAGCGTCTTGTGCATCGACAGTTAAGCACGTTTCTTTTTAATCATAATCTTTTAAACTCCTTTCAGTCCGGTTTCCGCATCGGTCATAGTACGACTACTGCATTGGTCAAAATCGCTGATGATATTAGAGAGGGTATGGACAGTCAGAAGGTTACCGTGATGGTACTATTAGACTTCAGTAATGCCTTTAACACTGTTGATTTTGATATACTAATTGCCATATTAACTTCTCTTAACATATCTCCTGAGGTGATTGACTGGTTTCGTAGTTACTTGTGTGGCCGCCGGCAGCGTATACGAATTGAGGATTCCTTTTCTGATTGGAATACGATTAATGCCGGTGTCCCACAAGGTGGCGTGTTGTCTCCTCTCCTGTTTTCAATTTTCATTAATTCTATTTGCCATCAAATTTCTTCTCTCTACCACCTATATGCCGACGACCTACAAATTTACGCAACCACATCTCTATCCGACTTACCTCATACAGTTAATTTAATTAATAATGATCTCGCCAGAATCTCTGCTTGGAGTAAATCATATGGCCTTGATATTAACCCTATTAAATCGCAAGCTATTATAATAGGCAGCCAGAAACTGCATTCAAAAATTACTCGGTCATTGATACCATCGGTGATGTTAAACGATGTTGAAATTCCTTTTACTGAAACAGTAAAAAACCTAGGAATCATTTTTGACCAGCATTTATCCTGGGGGCCACAGGTAAGTATACTGAGCCGCAAGATGTTTGGAGCTGTTTCCTCCCTTCGCAGGTTGAGAAATTTTCTGCCTATACCTACTAAAATTGTGCTGGCAAATTCACTTTTATTACCAATACTTGATTATGCTGATATTTGTTTTCTTGACCTTAAAGAGGAGCACCTGAATCGACTTGAGCGCCTTCAAAATCTTTGCATACGGTTCATATTCGGTCTCCGTAAATATGACCACGTTTCTCACTTTCGCAAAAAGCTCAAGTGGCTCCCAATCCGCTTTCGCAGGAATACTCACATACTTCATCTCCTCTACTGCGTGCTGTTTAATCCTTCTACCCCTTCCTATCTTAAAGAGCGTTTCGAGCTTCTAAGGAATTCTCATACTCGTTCCCTGCGTTCTAGTGAAACGCTTATCCTCAAAATTCCTTCTCACTCCTCTTGTTTTCTTACCAACTCCTTTTCTGTGAAAGCTGCACGTCTATGGAACTCTTTACCTGTACACATCAGACGGGCTGATAATTTGGACAAGTTTAAGACGATGTTAAAAACGCATTATTTATCTCTTTAGTTTGTCTTACTATAATATATTATGTACAATATATTTGATATTATATGTATATTATATGTATTTATGTGTGTATGTATGTATGTATTTGTGTATGTATGTATGTATGTATTTATGTATGTATATATGTATGTGTATAAGTATGTATTTATACAAGTACACCGCCTACCATTTTTATATACTGATTCCTCTACCCTAAGGTTGCCTGGAAGAGATCGCTTCTAGCGATAAGGCCGCCTGCTGTGCATCTTTTTATTGTTATGTATTTCACTTCTTTATTTATTTTCTTGTGTGGTGTGCAATAAAGTGTTCATTATTATTATTATTATTATGTTTTATGGTCTCAAGAGGCTGAAAATCACCCCCAACTTCAAGTAGACGTTTACATTTAAAAAAAAAATCATTCAATTTTCAGATAGGGCTCATTCTTTTCGTGTTGAACTCTACTTTAAAAAAACTTAAAACATTGTATAGTCGTCCTGTAAAAACACCCTCAAAAATTTAAAAAATTGGAGAAATCGATAATTTTTACTAAGTAAACTTCATTTTTTTCAATTATAACTACAACTACATGTATTTTTCGGGAAAAAACGAAAAATATGGTCCTTTAGTTTTTAATTGATGCTTATTTTTTATACAATGTCGCCGTAAGCATTCCAACTTTGCAATTTGACGAGTTGTGAAAAATAACTAAAGTTGGAATTTTGTATTTTTTTTGCCATAGAATCTATTTATGTTACTATTTTTTCAAATTTATCGATATTTTATTAGTTTTTGATCGATTATGGAGTTAAATTTATTGTCTTTTTCTGAAAAACTTGATTTTAAGGTAATTACAGAAGGAAATGAAATTCATTCATAGTCTAATCTGATTAATTCATTAGTTAAAAGTATAATTTAAAAAAAATAATAATTTGATATTTAAAAAATTTATAACATAGTCAGTTTTTTGAAGTTACACTTCTTTTGGGATGTTTGAAAAAATTATGAGAGTCAAATTTTTACTATGCGCGCGCACACCGACAGCCAAAAAGCGACATGATGGAGTTAGCTGATAACTGTTTATTGCAATGGTAACCGTTGTTATTGTCTAAAAACTGATATATAATAATATTATACTCTTTCCTTAAATGATATTCTTTAAATATGTGACTGTAATATGCCTAATATGCCATATTTAATTATTTTATTAATTTATTATTCTTTTTACAAACAGAGAGTTGTGACATACGGGATGAAATCTTTAGCTATTTTTGTTTTGTTACGCCAAAGTAGGTATAACTTCTTACTTGCGTATATAAGTACACGCACACGTTTTTTTCTTTATTGGATAATAAAATTTGTATTTATTTTATATAACTAACTATTAAAAAAGTATTATAGTCCCGCTGAATTTTTTAGATAGTTATTCTCAGTACTGAAACATTTTTTTCTGAACTAGAATTTATACAAAAAATATTTTTGAAATACCAATACTGAATAAATAATGTTGAAATAGAACTTGCCACCTTTCTTACTTTTCTTAAAGTAACATTTTAATTCATTTTTGAATTTTCATATTTAACGAAGCTGCCAATATGAGTAAGGCTTAATGAATATAGACGAAGTTAATGGATTGCATAAATAAAATACCTAATGAAGTAGTCTATACATATAATAAAATTCCAACTAAGCCCAATTTGTACATTAAATATTTTTTGGAAAATCTTATTGCAATAGACATTATTATCGATACAGAGGCCGAATCTATAGTTTTTAGAATTTTTGTCTGTCTGTCTGTCTGTCTGTGACCACATCACGGAAAAACCACTGGAGGGATTTTGATGAAATTTGGTATAATGGTAGCTGGTTATCCGGGTCAACATATAGGAAACTTTTTACCGCGGGAAAATATCTCATTTCTGAGAAAAAAATACACAAACTGAAATGTAAGAGTATACTAATATGAAAAACTTAAGAATTTGGTTTTTGGTAATCTGCACTCGGGCGGAGCCGCGGGCAGTGCTTGTTTTCTATATAAATCAAAAAACAGTATACCGGTAAATAGATTTATTTTGTTACAGAATACAAATTAAGGCTAATAGGTAAAAGGGTAGCGAGAGCAAACTTCATACTCATAAAGGCGTTATTTAATACTGTAATATACTATTTTGTTATAACTACTATATATCGTTATGAAAGTTATCTTGCTTCCAATTTACAGCGTTATAAAAATTCGTATGTAAATTTATGTATTTTTTGTTAGCTGTTCTGTACCTTTTTTACATAATTTAACACAAAACCCACAAAATTGACATCGTGAATGAAGCTAGTTTTTACCGTGTAGTTTTAAATTTAAGTTAAGGAACAAATATGAGTATCAAAGAACCACTTAGTTCTGTCTAATGTAGTATATTAAGAGACTGCTTTATAAGACGTTTAAAAATAACTCATTTATTTAATTAAGTATTTTATATGAGCAGGAATTGAATACTGATAAAATTAATGAAACCGACTTCATAAAAAAAATACTAAAAAAAGAAAAAAATAACTGAACGACGGTTTTCATTGAATATAGAATAAAGATACCTAATCAGATATTTTAAAAATCATATATACGTGTCGAATTGATAGCCTCCTTTTTTTGAAGTCAGTTAAACATGTATATCGAAGTTAAATACCACTGAAACTAACAACTCTTTTATTTAACGAAACACGTAAATCTTTTTAACCTTGTTCTCCGAGTCGTTTACATTTGGTGATAAAATCGTTGACCTTTTAAATGGTTAATTAATTTTACCGAAAGCGTAACGACTTTGCCCTTGGTGGGTCAGCGGACAAATAAAAAGTGATGTTATATCTAAAACTGAATTAATTGTTATTATAAAAACGATGTAATAGGATGAAAAAACCTAACAGTTAACATACTAAGTTTATTTCTTTAAAAAAAAATCAGTAAATTTCAATGATTTAATTCAAAAGAGTAAGTGCTAAAATATAATGAAACTAAAATGCCTTAGAACAGGAAAATTATTTGGAGAATTTATCAGCTCCAGCCTGAAACTGACAGGCCGGTTATCATCGAGACAAATTACATGGCACGTGCTCGATTACCTCGAAGCGTCTTGCTACTAATTAAAAGAGCGAACAGAGTTTCTTTTAAAAGAAATTCGAATGCAGCTAATTTAAACTCGCTCAAGTTACAGCGGGAATGCGGTAAGTTTTTTTATGTTTGTGGGACACGCGATTTGCTATTATGAATAGTTTTATAATTTTAGATGAATTATATTGTCAGGACTTATATTTTATTTGCTTATAATCAAGTTTTAATTTACAACGTGACACAATAGTGACTGTGAAAAATTTATAATTTGATTTACTGTATTTTTTTGATTATGCCATTTCTCTCTCCATTCGTTTGTATGTCATACTTTAACATTATATACATGCAGGTAGAGCCTTATGCTGGAACTAATTAAATTTATATCTTTCCATTATTTATATTAATATTATAAATACAAAAGATTGGATAGATGAACGTTTGTTTTACTCAATCACGCCAGAACGGCTGAACGGATTTTGATGAAATTTGGCACAGAGATAGATTATAGCCTGGAATAGCACATCTTTTATTTTTTTTATCTCGGAAAAATGTACGATTCCCGTGGGATAGATTTGTTCTTGTTTTTCACACAGCAAGGGATCGACTATCAATTCAATACTAACTGTTACAGCGTACCTAGTGACGAACCTATGCCTAACTTAATTAATATGTATTACTATTTCTCTTTTAAAAATATGATATCGAAGCTAATTACAAAAACTGTTCAGCTCGCCAAATGGGATAAGTTGGTCATTTGGCAGTCGTTTAAACATTATGCAACATGAATTAATTTTCGACTTGTCTGATCACTTTTATCGAACAAACTTTCATAAAAATATTTCTGTTTTATATAGATTTAAAAAGCCAGTTCTTTATATTACAAAATCTGTAATTGTTGGATATAGAGACAATAATAATTCTGTCTTGGCAAATATAAAAAAAACTAGCGATAAAGTCTTATAGCAGCTTATGAAATTATAGCTATAGGAAAGTAAAACTATTTTTAATCGATACTACTGTCGATAGTTTAACGTTATTGCGCTAGCTATAATATTTTAGTACAATTATTGTGTACATATTACCTTATACAAATATCATGTACTGATAATAATATTAAGTTAATACACAGTGGGAGCGCATAATTTATTATTATTAAAAATGTTTACAAAATCAAATATAAAATAAATAATAAATAAATGTGGCACATTAACACAGCACCATCTAGTTCCATGGTAAGCTACGAGGTTTGTGATATTGATACCAAATAGTTGATACACTACATTTATAACTTTAAATATATACGAGTACATATTATGAATACTCCAAATAGACTCTTGAGGCGTAAAAATCCGTACCGAGTAAATAATATCGATAAATCCTACGAAGCAGAATGCACGTGTGAAATTTATTCCATTTCCTTTCGATAGAATCTCACTGAATATAAATCATAAATGAGATAGCAATCACTTCACGGAATAACGATGTAAGCATATATACATAATTACTCAATATCTTAAATTAGTTAAACAGTTATTTTATAAACACTAATAAAATTACGAATATTTTTATTTCAAGCAAAACTATACTAATATTATAAAGAGGCAGAGTTTGTGTGTTAGTTTGTTTGAACGTGCTTATCTCAGGAAGTACAATCAAATTGAAAAAAAATCTTTTTGCATTAGATAGCCCGTTTATTCAGGAAGGCTATAGGCTATATATTATCATGCTACTACCCAATGGAGCGGAGCAGTAATCATTAATGTTAACCAATCGGACAGACTTCCATACATTATTGTAAAACTGATGTTTATAATATGTTTAAGTGTTAGTACGGAAAGCAACTACTTCAAAAATGACTTTCGCATAAAACCAAAGAGTTTATTTTTGTAGTTTTAGCGCGAGCGAAGCCGCGGATTCTGCTAGTGAGAACATATTATAAATTGATTTTTAAACTCTTTCAGAAATATTTACAAACATATGCTTAATTTATCAGTAATATAAATATTTAACATCGTTAAAGATGTACGTAACGTGCTTTTCATATAAAATGCTTTAGAAGCGTGAGCGTAAATCGAGTTCAAAAGTTTGAAGTTTAAATTATTTAGTTAGCTGTAAAAAGTAGAGACTCACCTCGAACGTAATATTTAGTTAACGTTAAAAATAAATATTTGAAATGTGGAATTCTACTTTTTTCACTATATCCACTATATATATTATCTATATAATAATCTTATCTATACTAATACAATTATCTATACTAATATTATAAAGAGGTAAAGTTTGTGAGTTTGTGACGTTGTAGGGGGTAATCTCTGGATCTACAGAACTGATTTAAATGAAATTTGGTAAGAAGATAGTTTGAGACCCTGGGAAGGGCATAGGATAATTTTTATCCCAGAAATCGTCCCTTAAAAATATGAAAATGGGGATGAAAATTTCTATTGGGAATCAAGCTAGGGACGAACCCGAGCGAAGCGAGGGTGAGTCGCTAGTATTTTATAAACTTGGTTGAAGCTAAGTGGGGAGCGCTATATACATATACTATGTATATGTAAATGTATGTAAGTCCATCTGAAAATAAAACAAAATCATAAACCCTAAATACTAATAATATGAATGTTGTGACGCAACCCTAATGTATGGAGACCACCGAGCTTGCACCGACCACCAACATCGCATTCCCCACCTGCACCGCGTCATTTTCGTGTTTCACCATAACTCTCGTGGTGCGACAATGTTGCGACATCCGAGTGCACATTTTATTTTTAAGACTTTATTACTGCATTAATTGATCATACTTCTATCGTGTCGAATCACCTTAGAATAATATTATAAATGTGAAAGTGTGTTTGTTTGTTTGTCCTTCTTTCACGTCGAAACGGAGTGACGGATGGCGTGGTTTTTTGTGTGGAGATAGTTGGAGGGCTGGAGGGTGACATAGACTACTTTTTACCGCGTGAGATTATCTAATTCCTACGGGATAACGCGTTAGAATATAATCCAAAAAAATATTTATGATCAGAATTACTTGAAATTTGGTATTAATGCTCTTGAATAAAATTAAATAAATATGTGTTTCAGCATTTTTCGAAATTCATCCTATAAAGGGATAAAATAAGGGATGAAAGTTTGTATAAAAACTATCTTTTTAGAGATTTCTTTTGTAGTTTTAGCGCGAGCAAAGCCGCAGGTTCTGCTAGTATTTTATAATACAAAGTAACATTTCTTTTGCATCCTCTTTCTGTGAATTCTATAATTATGTGAAAACGTGTTTATTGATATATCGAGATTAGCATGATTGTTTGGGAAGAGATGGTGTATGGGTTAAATTTGGACGAAAATAATAGGCAGTATTACAGGAAACTACAACATACTTTTCTATTATATTAAAAATCTATTAAATCTTTTATGATGCCTTCTACTGCGTCTGGTAATTTTTAATTTTAATATTATTGAGAAATAATAATAATAAAAATTTACATTGTAGTGTTATCAAAAATTTACGCAGGCTGGAAGAAGTATCTCATCAACATCATCATACATAATGATCTGTTTTCACTTTTATGTCTTTTTTTCTGGTACATAAATTAAATAAATAAAATGATTACATGAAAAGACCTTCCAAGTATAAGAAAAAGGTTTAATAATATACATAAACCAAAAGAATTAAATAAAACATTAAACCTTATTAGTATCCACTACCACTACTCCCACTAAACCAACTATCCATTTATATACACAACAAAATTTTCATTTAAATAGAAATATTATTTCACCATCAGAACTTATAAATCCAATTCAATTAATAAATTGAATGTAAAATTCATCAGATAAAATATTATTATGACTATTTTCAGGCTGTATTTGCGCAAATTAAATATTTACTTCATATTTCCTTTGCACTCGACGTTGGACGTTTTAATTAATACCCCGTCGTTATAAAAGCACGCTAGGACGCGAATTCAATCGAGTGTCCCGGTAAATGACACCTTTACCTACCACAAATTTAAATTTAAAGATTTTCTTGGACTATATTGAAATTATAAATTACTAGCGGCTCATACTCGCTTCTTTCGGATTCGCCTCTAGATTACCATTCTGCCAGTTAATTTAACTGTCAGTAAGTTTAACTATCAGTTTCTTTAACTGTTGGTATGTTTAACTGTCAGTTAGGTTGACTGTCAGATTGATTAACGGTAACGGCTTAACGTTCGTCAGTGAATGTACCTGCCAGTAAGTTAAACTGTCAGTTAGCTTGACTGTCAGTTAGTTTAACTGTCAGTTTGATTAACTAACTGAAAGTTAAACTAACTGTCAGTTTAGCTATCTGACAGTTAAGGAAACTATTAGTTAAACTAACTGGCAGTTAAGCTAACTAGGCGATAATCTGACTTACTGGTCATCTAACTGACAGTTAAACTTACTGACAGTTTAACTCACTGAAAGTTAAATTAACTGACAGTTAATCTTACTAGCCCTTTACCAAACTGACCGTTAATCTAATTGACAGTTACCGTTACTGATAGTAAAAAAAAAACTAACAGTTACCTTACTGATAGTTAAACAAACTGACAGATAAACTAACTAGCCGTTAATCAAACTGACAGTTAACCTTACTGACAGTTAAACGAACTGACAGTTTAGCTAACTGACTGTTTATCTTACTGGCAGTTAAATTAACTAACAGTTAGTCTAACTGACAGTTAAGCTTACTAGCCTTTAATCAATCTGACAGTCAACCTAACTGACAGTTAAACATACGTACAGTTAAAGTAACTGGTAGTTAAACTTACTGACAGTTAAACTAACTGATAGTTAATTTAACTGACAGTTAATTTTAGTAGCCATTAATCAAACTGACAGTTAATCTAACTGAGAGTTAAACATACTGACATAACTGTCACTTGTTTAACAACAAACTGACAGTTTAACTAGCTGACAGTTAAGCTTGCTAGCCGTTAATCAAACTGACAGGTTAACCTTACTGACAGTACAATCAAACTGACAGTAAAACTTACTGGTAGTTAAACCAACTGACAGTTAAACAAACTGACAGTCGAACTAACTGACAATTAAACTAACTGACAGTTAAGCTAACTGACAGTTAAAGTAACTGACAGTTAAGGAAACTATTAGTTAAACTAACTGACAGTTAAGCTTACTGATGATATTTCTTACTGAAAACTCATCTTTAAAATTGCATTCAATAATAACATATCTTCTTAATAGTTGAAGAATTTGTAGTAGTTCCTAAGCAGTTTTGTAACGAAAATATTAAATAAATATAATGAGAAAAATCGTAAGCAAAAACAACTTTTATAAACAAGATATTTTTTGCAGTGTTTCTAACTGACGTCAATCACGCTCACTTGCTTAATAATCGCTATAAATACTGTTGCCCTCGTTTTTTCTTTGAGGATATGGTGCAAATGAAAGATCTAGAGAAGTAGTTGATCTAAAAGTAATCCTCATCCTCATATATATCATGTGATCATGATATAATAAACAAACCGTAATTTTTTTTCTTGTTTTTCAAAGTGACTTTTTTATGGCTCCATAATATCAAAACTTCTTTGTTAAATCGTTTATTTGTTAGATATATAGAATAATCTCTGTTTTTTTTAATTAAATTTAAAATTTATTGTTCTTAATCCGGTTAGGTAAATTATTAACATGAAAATCTTAACAAGTTACTGTGACACAGATGAATAAAATACTAGTAAAAATAAAAATATAATATGTATTATACGTTCTTCATTTAAAACCAAAAGTTGTACAGTTTTGTTTGGAATGTAATAGATCTAAAATATTAACATTCATTATTTTTGTGTGTCCATTACATTTCGAGTTACTTAAAAATGAATGGAGCAATTACACTTTTTTCATTTGTACATATAATATTTTTAACGATTTTTAAAAAAAAGAACCTTGATCTGGGTGTATATATTTTAAGCGTTATATATTACATAATATGTCCGCCAAGTGTAAACCAATTTATAATAGTTTTTGTAATAATTAGTTAATGACACCTCACCTTACCATTAAAACCTCATAATTATCATTTAAATAAAAAAAAATGTATTAATTTTTGAAGCCAGTGTACTTTTTTAGTTAAAAAATAAAATTTAATCGGCAACAAATTCACAGATAAAGTTATAACTCCTCATCAGAATGTGTTTGTTCGTATATAAAGCGAGGGTATGTGATCAAATAGAAATAAACTCCATCTTACCAAACACATACAGTTAGTCTATATAGTTAAAATTATAGTATATATTATTAATATTAAATGGCATTTAGCTTATAATATTAATTTTAATTCCGCCTACGTTTTTAATTTATACCGTTTCAATAGATTGCCTCTCGACCCACGCCGATAATGGCGGGGCTTAACATGACACTTATTGCCAAAATAAATCAACACCAACGGTTACATGTTATTTAAGATGCAGGTAAGCTAAACCATTTATCTATACTAAAATATAAAGTTCAAGAGTTTGTTTGTTTGTTTGTTTGTTTGTTTGTTTGTTTGTTTGTTTATACGCGCTTATCTCTGCAACTGTTGGTCTAACATCAAAATTCTTATAAGGTTATGGGCTGCTTTACAGCATTCACGGGAGAGACTGAGGCTTTAGACATCTCAAAGGCGTTATATACTTGTTACAACAAGTATATAACGCGACAGCGCCTGCCCACAATTTTACAAAAATTATTTCAAAAATTTAAAAATGGCACCAGAGTACCTTACAATATTTGCTGATTTTAATTCTAAATATTTTATTTTTTTTAATAAGAATTATAATTATATATATAGCAATATTACAAAATAAATAAATAAATAATTTATTTACGAAAAATCAAAATAAATCCGCGAAATAATCCGAAAAAATAGTTTTATTTATAATGTATATAATTAATATAATGTATGGGTGGAGCCACGGGCAAATATTAGTACCAAATAAGGAAAAATTATATTTGTAAAAAGAGTTAGAAAACCTTAACCTTAACCTATTTGCTTAAACAAAATAGTGATGTAAAATAAATATCAGATTAAAAATATGGCTGTATAGCGTTGAAGCGGTCAAATGCATCTTCACTTTTTATACTTAACTTGTTTCTTCTCGCAAGTTTGCTTTCGAAGATATTTTTACCTTTTATTTTAACACTATTTAATAACACCGTCAAACAACGTTCAGTTGAACTATTTTTCCACAGAACCACATTGCCAGTTTCAAGAGCATTCTACGTATATTTTACACATGTGTCAATCCGGCCATGGTATGTGTATGACAAATATATAGTTTAGGCATAACTGAGTCACAGGTTTAATAAATGCATGTGTTTAATTTCACAAAAATAAAATTATGTATGTAGGTGTTTGCTTTGTAGATTTGATTCAGTCATTGAGTAAATTGAGTATTTTAAAATAAATTATTAATAGTACGTCTTTTGTGTGTGTGTATATATATATATATATATATATATACACACACACTAAAATAAAATATAGAATATATATATATATATATTCTATATTTTATTTTAGATATATAGACTAACGGTTCACCCTCGCTTCGCTCGAGTTTGCTTTTAGAAAAATAAAAAGAAATCTAATCCACGGTAACCGTATATTTTTTCAGGATAAAAAATAGCCTATGTGCTATTCCAGAGTATAATCTATCTCTGTGCCAAACTTCATCTAGATCCGTTCAGCCGTTCTGATTGAGTAACAAAACAAACAAACATCCATCCGAACATCCAAATATCTAAACTTTCACATTTGTAATATTAGTAAGAAAAATGTACCACATTAGGTACCTACTAAAAACGTAATTTCCCCATTTTATTACGGAAGAAACCATTGCTAATTCTAAAGTTTTATTCAGAAACCTGAAGCCGCATTTCTTATGAAGAAATGTTCAATCAACTGTTTGACAGCTATAGGGGACATAAAATAAAATGTAGTTGAGCGAAATATGACGAACACGATATGCAATATAAGCTATTTGACGAAGAATTTAGGGGAAACTATAAATTTTATAGCTTATACGAGTTTTATTGTTAACTATAACGTATCTGGAAATTGGACGATTCTCTTTGTTGAATATTATTTGGCTGATTTGTAAATATTATTTAGTAGCTTCTTCCTACGATATTCCTCAGTTTTCTCGTCCTATTTAGGCCTCTTAAATTAAAGTTAAACTATCTATTTTCCTAATTCAGGCTCTTTATTTGCACAGTAAAGTTTAAAATAATTAAGTTCGCTGAATCTGGCACTACTTGAGAAGATTGTTCTAAATTTTGTTAAATTGCCTATTATATATCTTAAATATAAATAATACTTAGGTATAACAATATTAGGCAGTGTAAGCCCAGCGGTAACGCACTTGCTTCGGAAACCAAGTAAAGCGGGTTCAATTTCCGGGTCTTGCATCTGTAATATTTTCATGTGCGAATCGTTTATAAGTGTCAGACAGACAAATATTCTAAAAAGAATTTAATAAGCCTATGTATCGATAATAATAACTAGTAGCTCTGCGAACAGTAGACCTCGCGAGCACAAACTTTTATGCAGCAATTTATTCTGCTCATCACGGCGAAGACCTTTATCAAATCCTAACCAAATTTTTATAATACCAACTACCTTAAGCCTACCTTATTTTATTACCTAATTACCTAAGTTACTACCTTTCAAATTCAAAAGAACCATCGAAATCAGATTTTATGAAGCGGAGATGTTTTATCCAAATCGGTTGTAAAATACGACCTGTAGAGGAACACCAACAAACTGACAGAGGAAAGCAAATTTTGCCAGACTTGAAGCAGCTTCGCCGGCTCAGTCAATTAATTATTAGTAGAACATTTTCAAAAAAATATTCAATATACAGATACGACTCGATCATAATTTAAATATATACACCTATATAGATTAGCAATGTGTACTTCAAACGTGATTTTCAAGATATCCAAATGTTATATAGTATAACAAACCATGTACTATATACTTAATAAATATATACTTACAGGGAGTCTTCTAGTACAAGAGTCTCGAAGCCGCAAACCCAGAGGTTACGGATTAATTAGTAGGTAATTCTATCTAGGTAAGCTACTAACTACTATATCAAATTACTTTTATAATTAAAAGATGTTCTTATTACTCAGATTAAAGAATAATCTAGACAGACCTCTCCAAAAATATCTAAGTCAAAAATCGATTTTTCCATGCGGATCGCTTATTTTATTTAAATAATAAGGAAACTTTTGTAAGTACTATCTATAAAAAAGTAGTTAATTTACGATTTTTATATGAAATATGAGTGATTATAATTTTAACTAGCATCGCCTGCAGCTCCGCCCGCGTGTAGATGACCAAAAACCAAATTCTTAGGTTTTAAATATTAGTATACTCTTACATTTTTGTATTTTTTCTCTTAAAAGAGATATTTTCCCGCGATGAAAAGTATCCTATATGTTGACCCGGATAACCAGCTACCATCATACCAAATTTCATCAAACTCCCTCCAGTGGTTTTTCCGTGATGCGATAACAGACAGACAGACAGACGGACAAAAATTCTAAAAACTATAGAATCAGCCTCTGTATCGATAATAATGTTTATTTCAATAAGATTTTCCAAAAAATATTTAATGTACAGATTCGGTTTAGTTACAATTTTATTATAGGTATGTATAGATAATACTATAATCTTTTGTTTACTTTAAGCATTACCTTTCTTCCCCTTGAAAGAGAGATGGCATAATATTAGCTTTTTTTTCTTTATTATCATAAAATCCGTTAACGATTTTTAATTCTTAACATTTATTTACTTATCACACTAATGAGTTTTCTAATAATATTTGTACTATATTGTTTTAAAACACTATTATTTGGTTTCATGTTTAGACTATTATCCCTTAGTCTGAGTGTAATTAGTAATAGTTATTGTGTGTATTAGTATATGATATAAGCCCCATACCAAAATTCACCTAAATCTATAGAGCGGGTTTATACCCGCTCTATAGATTTCTATATCTGGAAAGCTAAATGAACACATCACGCAGAATCGCTAACTTCATATTCATATACTAGCGGCTCACGCTCGCTTCGCTCGGGTTCGTCGCTAGGTACATTTTAAATGGATATAAATAGTCATTAGCCAACGTTAGCCATATGATTTTTTTTTCGTAATTTTTTGTGATGTTGTAATACTTATTATCCTATTCCGGACAAAGAGAAATCCAAAAAAATCAAATATCATAAAATTGGTCCAGCCGTTCTTGACTTATAAATGGTGTAACTAACACGACTTTGTTTTATATATATATATATATATATGTATATATATATATATATATATATCACACGATAAATAAATATTTTCCATTAACACATATCAAGGTATATTCAACGACTAAACTTAATTAAAAATACGATATAAGATTTTCATCTCAACTTCTTTACCCGTTTAGATCGTAGCGAGTCAGTCTAAGTGACGTCATGCGGGCTTATTTAATTAAGAGGTTTCACTTCTCTTCGCAGTATAGAGATTTACTTGAGCATTTAGATTATTCGATAAAATAATTAATTTACTCAGGACTTTGTTTGAATGCAGCCATTGATAATTAAGTTTAAATTATTTTGCCAAGCTTTAAAAGCACCAAGTGCATTGTATGCAAATACTTAAATTTATTTACTGTGGTTTTAAATCTTGGCAAGTAAATTGCTCCTTGTGAAACAATGGTTATGAATCATTAGTAGAACTAGATTAATTTGATTATGATAATAAGAAACACAATACTTCAGTGCGCTGAAGTCTAAAAAAATCAAAATTTTCCAAGTTTTTAGACTTACATGTATGAGAATTTACAATAACATTATGAGAATTTGAAAATTTTACAAGTTTCCAAAGAATAAATTTCCTAACTTTACATTCAATATTATCTATAACTTCAGGATTAGTGATTCTATATTAATATTAGCGACATACACTCGCTTCGCTCTGGTGAGTCCCTAGGTATGTTTTAAATATAAATAATTATTGAGAGTGTACCTTAGTTGATAGAGCCATGCTTGATTATGCGGATTTTTCTGTAGGTCTATTTAAATTAAACCTTGGTAAACCTAGCATGTTTAACCAACGTTAGCCATGTAAATTTCTAAGGATGACTCAAACCCGTTATTGTGTTTTTCCGTGGGAATTAAAGATTATCCTGTAGTAAAAAGTATCCTAAATGTTGAGGGGAATAATAAGTTATCACTACACAAAAATTATTCAAAATCGGTTTAGTACTTTTTGCGTGAAACGCGCACACACAAACAGACATACAGACAAATCGACGTACAGATAAATAGACATATAGACGAACAGACAAAATGTTTATTAATAACTATTGTTTTTGGGTCTATATTCTTTACACAATACATTATAGGTAGCCATTGTTTTAAAAAAACATTTCATGTACAGATTTCGCTAAGTTACTGTTTTTTTATATGTATAGAAGTGGCTTGGAACAAATTCAAAATACACTTTATCCAAATAGACAAGCACTATTGAATCGTTACTTTTAAATTAAAACAAAATTTTAATTAAGTGCCGATATGTAAATCTGGGAGGAATCTATCACTGGCTTGGAAGGCAGTTCTGTTGAAAAGAATCAGTGAAAAACTGAAAAAATAGTTGCTCTTTTAATTAAAATGATATTCGTTAATAATATTGCAATACAATATTATATTTTTGTGCGTAAAAATGTGTCCTACTAGCGAATATCTTACATTTTTCTGTGTAAAAATATAATGACAGTAATAATTATATACTTCATCTAAGTATACAATATACATTCATTGTTGAATGAAAGAAGGACAAAATAGTAAAAGAACACACTTTCGTATTTAGAGTATAATAATAGGGATTGTAACACATCTCTGTTGTTCATTTGCAATAAATATGTTAGTACAAATCCAGCCACAATTTAATTAAGCCTTGAAGGTTTCACTTGGACCGATGTTTATTTTCGAGGATTCCGTGTTTGTTTGGAAAGGACCTATTTGGCCAAACTTATTGGGTAGTGGCGGTTTACATTACACTACGTGAGGCAAGATTATGTTTTTCTATATATAATTATCTAAAAAAATTGTTATTAATAGTTAAAATCGTCGAGTCAGTCATCTAATGCAATTAATTATCTACATATAAATAGGCAAAGACAAAACGCTTCAGTACCTTTTCCTCCTGTGTTGATCAAATGTTTTTTTTTGTTTAGTAGCTTTTGATGAGCCTTAGACCTTTTCGAATTTCGACCCCTGGGCGAATGCAAGGTAACATTAAAACTGTTTATGATATATTATGACTGTTTACGATATGACATATTTTCCCAAACATGTACCCATATAAATAAAATAAATTATATCATATTAATTAAAAAATCATCTAAATAATAAATGTGAATTTATTTCAAAATTAAAGGCCTTTTTTATTTAATTAAAAAGTAATTCTACCTTAATCTGTTTCTTTTATTGTCTTTTTTCATTCTTTCTTTTTTTTAAGACAAAGATTTTTGCAGGGGACGTACCATAGTGGTATGCCACCAACTCGATTATAAACGGTTATGGCTATTATTATCTCAAATAAGTTGAATAAAATTATGAGCTTGATGATAACTATTTGAGCATGAACAAGGCTGAAGCGACCTCTTACTAGAAATTAAGCATTTCGAAGAATATACAGCATTGACCAATTTTTTCAATCAAAAAAAAAACCTTTTAAAAGTCCTAACATAATAAATCTTTATATTTAACTTCTTGTACAAGATTCGTACTAATTTTGAGTACAATAAAAATATAGATAAAGTGGAATCATATAAAAGCCCTTTTACATACTAAATGTAATAAATAGAACGATATCTAACAAAACGCATTGTTGCCATTACAACAAACTGTCACAAGTCCAAAATCCGCAACCAAGCTACTGCCTAGATATTCTTTTTACGCTATCAGTAATTCTTTTTCGAAAACGCCCAAATACACTGACACAAACTATTGTTCTGGCGTGACACAAATAGAATTGCATATGCGTTGAATAGGAGATTCGTAACTGAATGCCGGCAAATTGTCGTGTGAAATAGCCGGAGCGGACCAAACGTCCCCCAGCTTGTTATATACGCCTTCGTATGTGTTTCGTGATAGGGTATGGTTTACATCGACATGTTGTGTACAGGCGAGATTCATTTATGAATAGATTTTTTTATTTATGTACGTAATAAATGTGTATATTAATTATATGGTCACATAATACTTTTCTAGGTTTACGCGAATTTAAAAAAAAATATTTTTTCGGATTATTTGGCGGATTTATTTTTATTTTTGGTTCCCGATTTTTTATTTGTAACTCTGTTACCGCAACACGGGAAATTCGATTTTAATGAAATTTAGTATGGTGAAATCGGATTATGTGGGTCAATATGATATACGAAAAAATACTAAAACTGGTTAGAATAAAACCATGTTAACATATAATATAAATATTTACAAAATAATGTAAAATAATTATTAACAGCTTCTCCTAAAAACTATGGAGAACAAATTATCGTTAAAATAATACCAAAATAATTTTTTTTTGAAACATCATCAATAGATGTCGCCATGTGTTTTAAAATACGTAATTTATATTTCAAAAAAAAAATGTAAAAATACCTATGACCTTTCTATGATTCTATTAGAATAACTCGCGGCAAAAACAAATTATTCTGCTTTATATATTTTATAAATATTTTGTTGGCCGAAACAATTTTCAAATGAAAATATTTGTAAATTTTTGCAATCGTTTAGTAAAAATAAACAACGGTCAATGTTTATATTTAAGGCTCAGTGCTCAGAACAAAATTTAAAAATAATATCTTCATTTGAAAATTGTTTCGGTCAAAAAAATATAGCGGCCCATTCTTGCGTAACGAGAAATGAATATTAAGACAAAATAAAATTATGTGACACTTTTTCAGATTTAGGCGAATATTTGAAATTTTAAATTAAACAATCTTTTTGTAATTTATCGTGGTTTTGTTTTTTTTTTCTTATATTTTGGTTTTCGATATTTCGAATGCTTTACAGCAAACATGGTCACGGGAGAAACTAAGGTATTAGACGTCGTAACACACAGTATTTAATATCTACCCACAAAATTAATACAATAATTTGGAAGAAATAGACAAGTAACACCAAAGTATCTCACAATATTTCTTAATTTTTTATTTTAAAACTATTTAATTTAATTTTAATAAATTATGTAATTAAATATTTTTATATTAATTGCTATAATTATAATCCTTAAAGTTTATTATATATATATTGTATTGCAAATGTTAAGACATTGCATGAGCTTTTATCTCTAAGTGAGCTTAATATTTTTTATGTGAAGGTCTGTGTTTCTAATACAAACATAACAAACTACGTGTACTTACGTAGTATTTTAAGACATAGATAAAGAAAGATAAGTTTACTAAATATTTTTTTTTAAAGAAGAGGAGAGACTACGGAGTTACTTTAACGGTACTAATTTATCTAATTAATTCAACAGCATTTCATTACTTCTGCAGCTTTTGATACGTCAACACGACCTAGATAATTAACCTCGTCTTTGAAACAAAGGTTGAGGAGATAGGGATAATAAAACAGGCTTGTAAACCTCAGTGCAGGACATGAAACTCGTAGGTTTGACCATCAAATTAATTACAATGTGGCGGGCAGACTCAGCAAACTGTTGTCGTTACTTGCATATGGTTCATCGTAAGGTGAGGTTTTAGTGATTAGATTAGGCGGACTGAGAAGTTTTTGAATTTCCGCTTATATATAAAATATAGAATAGAAATAACGATTATTGGATATGATTATATATTTATATATTATATTCGTTATATTTCTCTCATTTTTGTTCATATGAAAGTACAATGAAGAGTCTGTCAGAAGTTATAATTTAAAAATTACAGTTAAAAGTAAAAAATTAAGTAAAATTCAATTTTTTTTAATAATCATTTATTTTTGGTTATAAAGAACAAAGGTATAAAAGATGATATTGTCAGCATTTTCTCATATTTGCTTTTAAATAAAATATATTATTCACTTGTCACTCGCGTTATTTTCGTCACTGTAACACAACCTGAGTTAAAGTACATAATCCACAGTTGATCAATGAGGGAGAGACGTGATGTCATGATTCCACTGCGTGATTACGAGTCGATGTGAGCTTATTTAAATGGTATACCGATTAATGGATACCACTTATTCTGAAGTTTGTTTCCTTAGTGTAATTAAAATGTAGCAATGATAGCGCAGTGGTTATGCGCTCGTTTCAAAAACCAAGTGAAGCAGGTTCAAATCTCTTAAAATTCTAATATCGTGAGGAAATCTGCATATCTAAGAGAACTTAGTTAGTTTTCGATAGACACGTGGTATCCGCCAACTCGTTATTAAACAGCGTGGTGGAGTGTAGTCTGATTCCTTATATATTGAGGGGAAACCCGTGCCCAGCAGAGGGACGTTTAAAAGGGCTGAATATAATTAAAATATATGCTTTTAAAATTAAAAAATATATTTATTTTTTAATTTTAAACGAACATTAACATAAAAAATAATTTTGAAATCATATGTATATTTTTGAAATATTGAATAAAATGAATTTTTGACACATTTTATAACAATATTTGTATACTATTATCTTGAGAGTTATCTAAATCAATCGTAGTCTGTAGCGAGCTTAATACTTTGACTGCCTATTCCCAATATGATATTCGTCTGTTTCGTTCATATTTACAGATATTTTGTTATACATATTCAGTTTGCACTTTAGTTATGAACGTATATAACATGTTCCGCATGTTAATTTTTTTTATTAATTATTGTAAAATATTAGAATTTCTCATAATTACAGCATTCATTGCAATGAATCGTAGCATTATAATATGGTTAAAGCGCTTTTATTAGTTCTCATAGAGCTTGAACCGTTATAATGAACCGTAAAAGTGAAACCAAATCAAATCGAGTATTATTTTATGTTTGCCACAATTTTAATGAACAATAAGCATTTTCAATGCCTGGTTTTAGTATTTATAGTGCACTAGTGACTTACCCTCACACCGTTCGGGTTCGTCGATATCGATACTTTTTAACGGTTAGTATAGATTTTTCAGAGCTAAGATATTTTCCGCAGTAAAAAGTAACCTATATTATGTTGACCCGGATAACCAGTATCATCATACCAAATTTCATCTAAATCTGTCCAGCGGTTTTCTCACTATCAGACAGAAAGACAGACAGACAGACGGACAAACGACAATTTTAAAAACTATAGATTCGGCCTCTATATTGATAAACGACTATTTCAATAAGATTTCCCAAAAAATATTTAATGTACAGATTTGACTCAGAATTTTATTATATTATGTACTATAGATTATAGCAATCATATAACGTCGATACTTCTTGGCTATGGCATATAGCTTGCCCCCCCCCCCAACGTGCGTTCACCTTGTCGTGGTGGGGGGGGCTCAGTAGCAGTAGCGAAGCTAAGAAACGCACAGGGAGGTTGCCCACTTCGGTGGGCGGTGGGAGGTGGCCCTCTTCGGGGGGCGGTGTACCATGCGGGTTGCTCCTGGTACTTCTCTGATAGCAGAGTGGACTGTGGAGCAACCCCATGGCTGTGGTGGTCTGCTTCGGCGGACCTGCCGTCGAGGCGTCGTAGTTGAATGCGTAAGCGATCCTGCGACGCCCCATTAACACGGGGGAAGGTTTTGTTGGGTTTTAGTGGGTAGTACTGGCTGTATTACGCCGGTGAGTCCCACACGTCGTGCGTAAATGCATTTCCCAACGTTAAAAAAAAAAAAAAAAAAATGGCATATAGCTTGCCGATATGAATTTCGCATTTTAAAAGCTGCATGTTAATACTTTGGAACAAAAAATACCAAATTTTCCAATAAATTCTATTCCATTGGATTGTGTAATTGAATGCAAAATTACTAAAGGAAATTGCATTCCCAAGGCATGTTCCATATAGAAAGAATACATAGCGGTCTACATCGCACCCAGTCTATTGAAAGGCATTACCGTATTAGTGCGAGTAGAATAAAAGGATTAAATAGTATTTTTTTTTGTTTTAATAATCATAGGTAATAACTATGTGTATAATTAAAAGTGATGGTTAAAAAATAGATTTAATATGATATTTTTTCGCATTGATCTTTTTAAACTAAGCTTTCTTCTCTAAATGCAAAGGGGTATTTCCTTCACCATAAGGCAATAATGTTGCTAATGGTTCGCATATGAAAATATCAGAGGTGCGACACCCGGAGTTTGAACCCGCTTTTCTTTTTTTTTAAGCGAATCCGTTACGACTGGGCTACCACTGTCTTCTTACACTTCCTATATACATAATAATAATTATAGTCACACTTCAATGATATTATGAAATTCATTGATATTATAAAAGTATGTTGGTTTTAGGGTTCCGTTCCCGAAGGGTGCCAACGGAACCCTATTACTTTGCCTCCGCTATCCGTCCGTCCATCCGTCCGTCCATCCGTCTGTCAGAGGGCTGTAACTTATGAAGCGCAAAAGAGGTGAAATTTTCACAGAGTATATATTTCTATTGACGCGACATCAACAAATAATAAAAATAAAAAGAAAATAAAATACACGAAACATTTATTTAACGATCGATGTCTATATACTACTCACATAGAGTGAAAGTCATATTAATAAAAAGTACATGTACTATTCGTCCCTTCGTGTGCGAATTCGACTCGCACATGACCCATTTTATTTTTAACCGACTTCAAAAAGGAGGAGGTTCTCAATTCGATTGGAATTTTTTTATGTATGTAGGTACACCGATTACGCTAAGATTTATGATTCGATTTACGTGATTGTTCTTTAGTTTGATGCGGAATAGTTGCCATTTGGTCCCATAAAAGTTTAACATAGTTTGGCCAAGTAGTTTTCATTTATGAAATTTTTTTATGAACATTTTTGCTTACGTCGACGACGTATTTTATTTTAGTTTGTGTACGGTGTTTTTTAGGAGTTTTCATTTAGGTTGATTATATATAATTATATAATCAACTTAACCTATATTTCTTATTATTAAACAGACAAAATTAAAAAAAAGCATTTTTTTCTATTTAACATAATATGTTAATAACCGCAAACGAAAATAGTCAGTATTTTATTATTGACTTGAAAATATTCAAACTTCGGCTCCTAGACTATAATAAATAATGTTATGCTCTCGTCATCCCAGACAACGAGTACGAAAAAATAAGATGTTCTCTTATGTCATTGTGTTGACATGATTAAAATTTATCCAATTATTCAATTCAATGACGACACGTTTGGCTCAGTTTGTAGTGACCCTACTTGCTGTGCCAGCGGTCGCGGGTTCGAATCCCGCTGGGGGCATTCATTTGTGTGATGAGCACGAATGTTTGTAGTCCAGTCATGGGTGTGTATATTCACCCTGGCGGCTCGTTCATCGAACGAAGAGACGAGGAAGGTTGCGGCCGATAATGAGAGGCTGCGTAAGGAGGTGGAGAACCTGAAGGCGGAGGTGAAGGCGCACCGTCGGCAGTTTTCCGAGATGAGGGCGAGTGCTCCGTCCTCCTCTCTGCCGGGGGAGGCTTTGGAGGAGCTAAGGGCCTCTCTTATCTCCTCGGTTGGGGCCCTGATCGATGCCAAACTTGCCGGCATCGAGGAGCGCCTGCTGCCGGCTAGGCCGCTTCGTCCGCCTCTTGCAGCGGACAAAAGAAGGGAGGCGGGTGCGCCGACGCCTGCCCCGAGAGAGCCTCGGAGTAAGCCAGCACCGGTGGCGAGTGCGGCTGGAGAGGGATCGGCGGCGCGTAGGCGTCAGCCTAAAGAGGCTAGGATGGCAGCCCTGGAGCGTCCTAGGTCGGAGCCAGCTCCACCAGCCCCTGTGGCGGGACCAGCTCCGCCGGCCCCTGTGGCGGGACCAAGTACTGCGGATGAGGGCACATGGGCGACGGTGGTCCGCAAGGGCAAAGGGAAGGGGAAGAAGTCCTCCCCCCCAGCGGCCCCGGCTGCCCCGGCGGGTGCAAAGTCGGCGCCAAAGACCCCTTCGGGGCCAAAGGCGCCTGTCGCGCAGAAGGCCCCTTCGGCGCCGGCTAAACCGAAGGTATCGGCTCCGCCGCGCACAGCGGCTGTTATAATAACGCTCCAGCAGGAGGCGGCATCGAAGGGTGTCACCTATGCCAAGCTGCTGGAGCGCGCACGGGCGAACATAGACCTGTCCCAATTGGGTGTAACGGGCGGTCTATCAGTGAGGGTTGCGGCAACCGGGGCGCGGTTGTTGGAGCTTGCAGCCTCGGTGCCGCCTGAAGCGGCGGATAGGCTGGCGGATAAACTCCGCCAAGTACTAGACGGGGTGGCGACCATCGCTCGCCCTGCTAAAACGGGTGAGCTGAGGGTGTCGGGCCTGGATGACTCGGTCACCAAGGAGGCGGTGGCCGACGCAGTCGCCAGGGCGGGCGGCTGTTCAACGGAGTCTGTCTGGGTGAGCCGGGTCCACACCGGGAAAGGGGGGATGGGCATGGCTGTCGTAAGGTGCCCAGTTACGGCAGCCAAAAAGGTGGCCGACGCAAGCCGACTTCTGGTCGGGTGGTCGTCGGCCAAGGTCGAGGTACTGGAGCAGCGCCCATTGCGCTGCTTCAGATGCATGGGTCTGGGGCATACCCTACCACGATGCCCATCGAGGGTGGAACGGGGGCGCCTGTGTTTCCGGTGCGGCAGCGACGAACACCATTCCGCTGCCTGCACCGCGAAGACAGTCCGCTGTGCGGTCTGCGCGGATGCGGGGCGCCCCTCTGGGCATATGATGGGTGGGCGGGATTGCAACCCACCCATCACGAAAGGCAAGACGGCTCCAGGGACCGGAGCCGTCGCTAGTGCCGGTAGCCGCCAGGCTGAGGAAGCAGTGATGTCATCTTAATGGACAGGCACACTCGCTTCCTCCAAGGGAATGTGAACCACTCGGCCGGAGCGCAGGACCTTTTCCTGCAGTCCATGGCCGAGTGGGAGATAGGTCTGGCGGTGGCCTGTGAGCCCTACTTTGTCCCTCACCACCCGAACTGGGTGGGGGACCTAGAGGGCTCCGTGGCCATAGTGTCTGGGAGCAGCACCGGCCCCCGTCTCTCGGCAATCGAGAGGGGCCAAGGACTTGTCGTGGCAGGGTGGGGAGAGTACGCCATCGTTGCGGTGTACTTCTCCCCCAACCGCAGTCTGGCGGAGTTCGAGATCTTCCTCGACTCCGTCCGCGCTGCGGTTTGCAGGCAGTCGCCGAGGCCCACTATCGTCCTCGGCGACTTTAATGCCAAGTCCTTGGCCTGGGGGAATCCCACGTCGAACGCTCGAGGGCGAGCCGTTCAGACGTGGGCACTACTCTCCGGTCTGTCCCTGCTCAATGTGGGGACAGCGTTCACGTGCGTGCGACAGCAGGGGGGGTCCGTGGTGGACCTAACGTTCGCCACCCCCGCCGTCGCACGCAGGGTGATCAACTGGAGGGTAGAGGAGGAGGTGGAGACTCTGTCGGATCATAATTATATCCGATTTGAGATCTCCACCCGTCCGGTGCCGGTGGACCGCCCAAGGGGGCCTTCTCAAGCGTTTCCGAGATGGGCCCTGGGCCGGCTTGATACAGAGCTGGCCAGTGAGGCGGCCATCGTTGAAGCATGGTGCTCCCAGGGGAGTGTGGTGGGCGCCAGTTCCGATGTCGAGGAGCTGGCTGGCCGCATGTGCGACGCCCTTACGAGGGTGTGCAATGCGGCCATGCCGCGGACTAGGCGGTTCGCCCGGCATCGCCGGAGCGTGTATTGGTGGTCGCCCGAAATTGCACAGCTTCGGGCGACCTGCAACTGGCATAGACGGAGGTTTGTCCGGTGTCGCAGGAGGAATGGCCTGGACCCGGTTTTGGAGAACGAGCTGCGGGTGGCCTATCGGTCAGCGAAGAAGGCCCTGCAGCTCGCTATCAGCCAGGCCAAGGCGGCGGCCCGCCAGGAAATGCTGGCGGGCCTGGATCGGGATCCATGGGGGCGCCCTTACATCAGCGCGCGGAACAAACTCCGCGCGCACGGCCCCCCGGTCACGGAGACCACGCCGCCCGAGGTCCTCCTGCGACTGATCGGAGGGTTGTTCCCGGAGTCGTCTGGGCACATCCCCCCGGTGATGGCTCCTCCCACACGCTCTGTGGGAGTGGAGGAATTCCCCCCAATCACCGAGGGGGAGATGGAATTGGCCCGCGATAAACTGCGGGCCAAACGGACGGCTCCGGGACCGGATGGTATTCCGGGGCGAGTTCTGTGCATTGCCCTGGAATACCTGGGAGGGGATCTTCGGGACCTGTTCAACGCGTGCCTTCGTGTTGGGCAGTTCCCGAAGATCTGGAAGGAGGGATTATTGTGCCTGTTGCCCAAGGAGGGTCGTCCTCTTGACTCCCCTTCGGCATACAGGCCGATCGTGATGCTGAGTGAGATGGGCAAGCTCTTCGAGAGAATTCTCGTTGCCCGTCTTACTCAGCATCTCGAGGAGGTGGGGCCGGGCCTTTCAGAGGCTCAGTTCGGGTTCAGGGCGGGTCGGTCGACCGTGGACGCCCTGAACGCCCTGAAGGTTCGGTCCTTGGCCGCGGTGGAGGAGGGAGGCGTGCTGTTAGCCGTCTCATTGGATGTGGCCAACGCCTTCAACACCCTGCCGTTTGAGACGTTACGAGAGGCACTTCGGTACCATGAGGTGCCTCTCTATCTCCGGCGGGTGTTGGACGCGTACCTCCGTGACAGACAGGTCGTGTGGAAGGGGGCAGGTGGGGTGGTCGGTCGGCGATGTGTCGACTGCGGGGTTCCACAAGGGGCCGTTTTGGGCCCGGTACTGTGGAACCTCGGCTATGACTGGCTCCTGCGTTGTCCGCTCCTCCCCAGGCTCGGTGTCATCGCATACGCTGATGACACCCTCGTCACAGCCCGGGGTCGTTCCTATGAGGAGGCGGCACGCTTGGCCACAGTCGGCACCAATCTGGTCGCCGACCGGATAGGGATGCTGGGCCTGAGGGTCTCTGTCTCCAAAACGGAGGCCCTCCTCTTTCATGGCCCACGCAAGGGTGCCCCCCGCAACGCCTGTCTGCGAGTCCAGGGTAGGATGGTGGAGGTTCGGGCCCATATGCGCTACTTGGGCCTGACCCTGGACGGACGCTGGACGTTTCGTGTCCATTTCGCCCAGCTCACCCCGAGACTGATCGGCGCCGCCTCGGCCCTCGGCAGACTTCTGCCAAATGTCGGGGGCCCTGGATCTCACTGCCGGCGGCTCTATGCCGGCATCGTGAGGTCCATGGCACTGTACGGTGCCCCTGTGTGGATTGACGCCCTCTCCGCACTTAACAGGGCCCAACTGCGCAAGGCGCAACGGGTCCTGGCGGTGAGGGCGGTGCGGGGATACCGTACAGTGTCCTTCACGGCGGCGACACTTCTGGCGGGCGATCCGCCCTGGGAACTCCAGGCGGAGGTGCTCGCCGAAGTTTATCAGTTTCGGGCGAGTGAGCGGGCTCGAGGGGAACGTCCAGCGCGGGAGGGAGTCGCTCGGATCAGGCGCCTAGCTGACGAGGCACTGATCCGGCGCTGGTGGGAAGACCTGGGGACTCCAGCGGCTGGCCTGGCGACGGTGGGGGCGGTTCGTCCGTTCCTGTCTCGCTGGGTCAGGCGGCCACACGGCGTCCTGACGTTCAGGTTGACGCAGATGCTTACCGGGCACGGGTGCTTTGGTAAGTATCTGTATCAAGTTGCGCGTCGGGAACCGTTGCCCGTATGCCACGAGTGTGGTGCGTCCGAGGACACCTCGCACCACACCCTCGCGGTATGCGCCGCTTGGGCTCCCCAGCGCCAGGCCCTGATGGCGGTAGTGGGTGGAGACCTCTCGTTGCGAAGCGTGGTGGGGGCCATGCTACGCGATGAGAGGTCCTGGTCGGCGATGGTCTCCTTCAGCGAGGCCGTCATCTCACTGAAGGAGACGGCGGAGAGGGAACGCGAGGCTAACGCCTTAGCAGACCCTCTTCGTCGCCGTCGGCTGGGGGAGAGGAGGCGCCGGTACGCGCATCTTCTCCCGCCACCCTAGAGGAGCTACTGCGGGGGGGTCTCTCGTTGACTCCCCTGCACGTCATCGGGGCGGTCGGGATGCTCTGTGAATCGAGGGCATCCCGGTTTAGGCGAGGCAGGCCCGCGGGGTACGGGCTGTCCGCAGGGGTGTTGCAGTGAATGCGCAAGCGATCCTGCACACCCCATTGCACTGCGGCGACGGGTTCCGCTGTGGGTTTTAGTGAGTAGGAGTCTCACAGTACCCTACCCATTGACGGCCGGTAGGGTCCCCATGATGGGTTTCCCCAGCGTCAACAAAAAAAAAAAAAATGGGTGTGTATATTTATAATATTATGTATGTATTTAAAGTTGTGTGTATCAACTACCTGGTATCCATAACAAAAGCCTCATAGCTTACCATGGAACCAGATGGTGCTGTGTGTTAATGTCCCGATATATTTATTATTATTTATTATTATGTATCTATTAGTCATGCCAGTAGGACACTGATTACTTAGCCAATTATGAACTAGCGAACTAGTGAAATAAACTTTATTCAATTAAACTTAGAAGAAGAGAAATAGAGAAGAAATCCAATGTCGTGTAGAATGGAGAAGATACTTCATATAATTATAGAAAAACTTAAAAACAAAATAAATCATTTTATTCAATAGAATATTACGTATAAATACCCACATCATAATGTTACAGCAGAAGGCGGCAAATACCGTACTCATGCATTTGCAACAAAGGTTCACTTAACATAGCGGAAGGTAAATAATGTCCATTCATATTGTAACAAAGCAGCGATTGTATGCGTCTATAAGCGTGTGTAAATGAAAGCGTTATTTCGTAAGAATATAAGGAAATATGAGCAATATTTCCTAGTTCTCAAGGGATTTTATTTATTTTTTATCGTTTTTTACTATAGCTTTTTCTGATGTATTATAAAGTATTCATTTATTCAATAATAGTTTTTGCCCACGGCTTCTCATTCGCTTGTTGTGCGGAGCGGAGTTCAAAGGTTGGCAATGTCCGATCCCAGGATGCAATTTATGACCTTGCTAAATTTTATCAAAATCTGTTCAGCAGTTTAAACGTCAAAATGTAACAGACAGAGTTAATTTCACATTTATAATGATAATAGAAAGTATGGATGGTTATTTTTTAACCGACTTCCAAAAAGGAAGATGTTATCCATTCGTCGGAATCTTTTTTTTTCTGTTTTTTTTTATGTATGTTCACCGATTACTCGAAGACACCTGAACCGATTGGATTTTTTTTTAAAGGGTATACTTCTCAGGTGGTCCCATATAAATTTTATAGAAATCGGTCGAGCGGTTCTTAAAAAAATCTACAATAAATATATTTTTAAATAAATTGTTTAATCGAATATATTATTAAAAACACTTTCTTCTTATAAATTACTTGCTTATTATGTCTACACTAAAAATGGAAAAATAAAAACTTTAAAAAAATAAAAACCGACTTCCAGACACTAAAATGTAAAAAATAACTAAACTGGGGTTTTCATTTAGAATAGATACCTAATCAGATATTTTCGAAGTCAGTGCCAGCCGACGTATAGGAAATCTAATATATTTTGATACGTAAAATACATATTTACATATTAGATATTCATATCTTAAAATATTGTCTGCTGGTACCGACTTCGAAAATATCTGATTAGGTATCTATTCTAAATGAAAACCCCAGTTTAGTTATTTTTTTACATTTTAGTGCCTGGAAGTCATTTTTTTTTAAGTTTTTATTTTTATATTTTTAGTGTAGACGTAATAAGCAGGTAATTTGAAGGAGAAAAGTTTTTAATAACATATTCGATTAAACAATTTGTATAAAAAATATATTTATTGTTGATTTTTTTAAAAACCGCTCGACCGATTTCGATAAAATTTATATGGGACCACCTGGGAAGTATACCCTTTTAAAAGAAAAATTTTCCAAATCGGTTCAGGTGTCTTCGAGTAATCGGTGAACATAAAAAAAAGATTCCGACGAATTGAGAACCTCCACGTTTTTGGAAGTCGGTTAATACATTTTATCCCCAAACATTACAACCTTTTACCCTTTTAAGAGATGAATTTCAATAAATCTGATATACGTATTGGTTTACCCCCTTATGGAATGAATTTTGAAAAATGCCATAACACGTATTTATTTAATTGTATTGAAGAACATTAATATCAAGTTTTAAATAATTCTGATCATAATTTTTTTTGGGTTGCATTATAATGTATTTTCCCGTGGGAATGAGATAATCTTCCGCGGTAAAAAAACCTATGCCACTCTCCAGACCTCCAACTATCTCCACACAAAAAAACACGCCAATCTGTCACCCTGTTCCGCAGTGAAAGAAGGACAAACAAACAAACACACTTTCACATTTATAATATTAGTATAGATATAACAATCTTATGGCGTAATGTTAAAGCCAAAGACTTTGTTTTCCTGAACGGAACAACATATCAGTTTCGGCAAACAAAATAAAGGGTAACCTTGGCCCACTTAAACATATGTTCCTTAATACATCGGCGTCAGCATGTCGCTTCAATCAAGTCCTGCTTACGGCAGTCTCAACCGCAAATCGGATCGACCACACCACGATTCGAATCCATAGCTATTTCCACGATATATTTGCGTAACTATATTCAAAATTAGACTACTACGTCGTCTATATACAAATATTGTAAACAGGAAAGATGGTTTTTTTGTTTGTTTGTACCGAATAGGCTCCGAAACTACTGAATGGACTTAGATGAAATTTGGTAATAAGATAGTTTGAGAACCTGGCAAGGATATAGGGTAGTTTATAGTTTGAGAACAAGGATATAGGGTAGTTTTTATTCCGGAAATCATTCCTCAAAGAGGTGAAACTGGGGATGAAAGGTTGTATGGAGAATCGACCCGAGCGAAGTGAGGGTGAGTCGCTAGTATATTATAAATGCGAAAGTTTGTATGTACATATGAGTATCTACATATGAGTATGTACGTGCGTGCTAGTGAATTTGTAGGAATTTTAAAATACTAACTGAGCCTAAATAAATCTACAGGAATATAAATACAGTAAATAGCATAAAAGTAAATATTTGGATTCCCCTATCCAAAAAGTGTTTTATATCCAAAAAGTGTTTTATATGTTGTGATATAAGTTATATCATGAACCAGTAATTGTGATATAAACATAAATTATATGAAATTTTATACGAATAATTCAAATCATAAAAATCTTACTGCATCCTTAAAGCTTTTTACTTTTCGCAGTTAGTTTAAAGTATGCTACGAGTCTATGAAAACTTTTTTCATATTCTAACAATAAACTACATAGATAAATATGAGGTAGCTCTCTCTTTAACAAAGTAGGGCAAAGTTCATGGAAACAAAAATGTTATAATACTTATTGCAAATAGTTAAATGAAAATAATAATTACAATCATAATACACCTAATAACTAAAATTCTCGCATTGATGAATACATGAGAATTTTACGCGAGAATGCTTCGGTAAATCTATGATTGCAATTTAGTGCAATATAGTAGATAATGATAATGTTGAAAATCTATACATATAATAAAATTGTAACTAAGCCAAATCTGTACATTAAATATTTTTTTGGAAAATCGTATTAAAATATATATAATTATCAATACAGAGGTCGAATAATTTTTAGATTTTTTGTCTGTCTGTCTGCCTGTTTGTGACCGCATCACGAACAACGTCTGGACAGATTTTAATTAAATTTGCTATGATGATAACTGGTATTCGGGTCAACATATAGGATATTTTTTACTGCGGGAAAATATCTCATCTCTAAGATATCTGTACTAAACGGTAAACCGTAACTAGGAACGAACCCGAGCGGAGCGAGAGTGAGTCGCTGGTGTTTAATATAAAAGAATAGCTTTGCATGTAAAGCAATAAGTATAAAACTAAGTTACAATTTACCAAGTTTAAATATATAAGTAACTGTGTCTTTTCTATTTATAATATGCCCACATTCACTTCTCTTGGTCTTCATTATAAAGTATTACTTTTTATTTTGTATAAATATAATATACCAGAATATACTCGTATGTAACACATTTTTAGAGCATGAGACTTATAATTTTATTTCACCCCTGTCTAGTTTTATTTTTGCGATGAAAAGTAGGCCTTCTCCAAGATCTCATCTATCGCTATACCAAAATTCATTGAAATTATTTAAGCGATTTAAGCGTCAAAACAGACATACAGAGAAGAGTTACTTTCGAATTTATAATATTAGTATGGATTTCCACCTAATCTTATAAAAGTAAAAAAAAATGTTGCTTTTCACTGATAAACAAATTATGATAAGATTAAATTTTAATATGGATATCTTGTACATTGTGTGTATTGTCTACTTATTTTTATATTTAAAACTTAATAAGAAAATATGTCATATTTAAGAAAAATATTTATAATAAACAAAAAAATATTTGCTATTCCGAACATGACAGGCATTGACTTAAAAGATGAATCTTTATAAATTGAATATACAGATATAAAATTATACCTTCTCTCCTACATCCGTTGTTTATAGAAAAAATAAAGTATAGTTGGAAAAATGAATAAAATCTTTGAATTCCTCCCAATAATATACAAAACCCACCTTCATGCATTTCCGATACACATATTATCCACATTATTATATTTTACTCTCAATTTGACGGAATCCATTAATATATTTACTCAGTTTTATTTATACTTATAATACGTTATACTCACTTTGAAAGATAAGAAGATAACATAATTTGCAGTATTCATAGAAGAGTTTAGAAGAAGAATTAAACAAATGGTAATTTTAAAACTACAGTGTAGACAAGCATGCTACGTCTAGACGCGTGAGAGAGGGATTAAAGTAGAAATATCAAAATATATCTAAGTTTTATTAAAAATAACAGCGTTTAAGGTAGCTTTATTTCTAAAATAACAAGTAAACATAGTGTATAAAACGTGCAGTAAATATAAATCTAATGACTATACTAATAAAAAATACTTAGAACAATAACTTTTTATATAATACTTATTCATTATACTTATAGCTGTATAATCTGTCATGCTGCGTTTGATTTTTAGCATGAAACCCTAAAAATCCTTTTTATCCATAATTAAATTTCAAACAATTCTTCTCAGTGGTTTCTTACGAATATGTTACTGTACAAGTATACTGTAAAAAAATATTTGTTTTAGTATAAACCCTATATTAAACTTTATATGTTGCTTAGAAAATTTTACATTAGGTTAACGTAACGTAAAATTTTCTATAAATATTATATGGATAAAAAAATATTTGAAATAAAAAAATTAAAATTTTTATATTACCTATTTAAAATATTGGTCATACTATAGATTTTTTTTAAATTGGACACCAGAAAATGGCCATCCACTTACCAACTATTATATAAAATCACTTTCAAGTTATTCTCAAGAAATCTATTTTTCATTTTAAAACGAAGTCTTGAAGTCATAAATTATCGTATTCGTCCCTCTCTCTACAGGATCTAAGTCTACATAGGTCGGCATTATGCTAATAGCGTAACAGAAACTCGACAGGATCGTGCTTAATCAACTAAGGTATATTCGTTTGTGGCTTTATATATTATCACTTCTGATCCCTGACAAACTTACATCCTGATATTTTATTTAAATTTAAAATGTTAAATTGACGATTCAAAAGTGCTTGTAAAGGTCTGTTTGAATAAAATATATTTTGATTTGGATTTGATCACTACCTTTCCCCAAAAACAAAATGTGAATAAAATAACATAAATGTATGTATGTATTACTCAGAGAGGTTTTCTTGATAATATTTTAAAGTACTTTTATTTGCCACACCTTTATTTTTTTCCTTGTGAAGAACTTAGAAAGAATAATACATATATTGATCCAATTCCGACTTCATTTGTAATAGTACGGTTATTGACTCTCATTAGAGAGTCACTATAAACAAATATAATAATAAAAGAAGATAAATAATATTTATTATTTAATTTTATAGGATGGGATCAAACTTTTGATTAAGATCAAAAGTTTTATCCCATCCTCACTACTCAACTACGATAAAAACGTCCAGCAAAAGGCTATAAGCAAGGCTTCAATGTTGATACGTTTATATGTATTTTAATGACAAACTATACATATACAAAAATAGACGTCATATAAGATATCATATTGTTTTATTTCATCATTAAGTATAATTTCATAGGCAGGTAGATCATCCAAATAACGAAATTATCATATATCAATTATTAAAGTATTGAAATATCCTACTAATATTATAAATGCCAAAGTTTGTGAGGATGTATGAATGTCTGGATGTATAGATATTTGTAAGTTTTTCACGCTAAAACTACTGGATAGATTTTAATGAAACTTTAACCATAATATAGCCCATATATCAGAATACTTTTTATCCCGAAAAAATGTGCAATTTCCGTGGATTATATTTGTTTTTATTTTTCTAGAAGCGAGGGTGAGCAAAGCGAGTGAGCCGCTAGTCTAAAATAATAATTTCTTTTTAGTAATAAGTTTTCATTAATAAAATTAAAAAAAAAACAAAAGTAAGTGCTTTCAATATTGCACAAACATAGTATTATTATAAAATAGCTTATGCGCAGATTTTTTTAAAACTCAATGTATTATTACAGTAAGTATACATTGTCATAAAAAGAAAGTCTTAATACAACTTTTTTAGTTCAAGCAGTTTGACGTCGTTACCTTAAATTACGTAGGAAGGCAATAGGAATAAGGAAACTTCTATTTATGAGGATGCATCGTTATAAAGTTTTCTAGCCACTTGCCAAAAGCAAAATCTTTCGATAAGTTCCATTTCCTCAGTTCCTGCAGCATTTCGTGCAAAATGTCGTGTCTTGGGAAAAACAATGTTGTTATTTGTATAAAAGTTTTCATAATTTTGATTGTTTCAGCTTTATTTCCAACAACTAACGACAGCAGAAAATGTGATAGTTTTACTTTAAGTAATATGAGCAACAAAAGTAATTTAGAATACCTTAATTTGTTTTAACCATGGAAACCTTCGCTAGAGATCATCGTGACAGATAGACTAAAGATGGTGGCTTCTATATCTAGACGAGGCAAATATAAATGGACAAATGAAATGATTCTAAACAAATAATCTAATCATAATTTTCATATTACAATTAAATATACACTGTGCCATCTAAACATTCCTAGAAAAACGACGTAATAGGACTGTAAATATAAAAGCACTGCTCATTTCTTTTCATTTACGGTTTCTCGATCTATGTATTTTTTTTCTAGTTCAGTTCAACAAGTCCAGCTAATTAAAGAAAAAAGCAAAAACAATATAAAGGCTTACCAGCCGTGACGGTCGAACCTGTTTGGAACGTGCTCCGGGTTCTAAAGTCCCTGAGTAAATAATAAAGGAAGTCGGGGAACCGCGACCCTTGCACGTAAACTTTGTAGCTCTTATTTCTCTGGACGTAGGGAGTACAATTCATTATAAATATAATTTTCCGTGGACTATGCTCCTGAAATATTAATTGCCTGAAGTGGTTATGGAATGAGGAGCACCATTGAGCACGATTGCGAATTAGTTATATTTAACCAAAATAATAGGATGGAGTTGGGCTTATATCATACTATTGATATAAGTGCAAGAGTTTGTATGTGTGTGTTTGTTACTCCTTCACATTGAAGAGGCTGAATGGATTTGGATGTTTAGTACACAAATAGACTTGGCCACTTTTTTTTATTTACTCCTAAGGAAATTAATTAAAATTACAAATATTATATTATTATATTTTATATATACAAAACAAATGTACCTTAATTATTACTTTATAAATCATGTCCGCGTGGCTTTATATCAAGGATGTTAGCCGCCATTCTCCTGCTGAATGGCAATGCCGATCTTTAGAAGAGAAATAACCAAGCCAACTCTTTTGTCACCTTTAAAGGCGACAAGACCAGGTGTTTTGTCTTTTAAGAATGTTAAGTTTAAGATGTGTTTAGCATTTCGACGCCTCAGGCCAAGGTTTTCTACAGCAAATGGTATAAAGGCATAATTTTGATTAAGGGAGGTAAATTTACGCCACTGAAATATTTCAGCCTTTTCCGCTACGGCCCCCACATTAGACGCCAGTCCTCTAACATGCAAGGGGGTCAACGTGTCAACGTATATAGCGTCCCTTTTCCTAAGGAACAGACAACAAACTATCAGGCCATTTGCCATCATCTTGATTTATTCCATAAAGTTCCATAAGAGCAGGAGCGTTTATGGCGGCAAGAGCCCTCTTGATGTTATCATTTAGAGAACCATGATGAAAATGTCTACCTGAACTTCTTCTACAAGAGAGTATATAGAGACCATAGCAGTCAACCTCTTTTCCACACGAGCTTTTGCGCTCAGTGCAAAGAGTATACCCAGCCGGAGACCTAAAGTAATACGGAAACTATCATTGTCCAGAAGTGTACAATAGTTTGATTTCTTCATTCGTAGATTTAAACTTTACATTTCATAATATTAGTACCTATGTAGTAGTTTATTCAGTATCAACAGATTATAGACAATTTACTTTTTTATAAAAAATACTGATATTTAAACAACTGTACAAACATTTTGCGCATTAGAATGTTCCATTTTAATTCATGTTCTTATCATATCTACACAATTTCAAGTCAAGTATTTTACAGAGCTTTTATCGGTTATTGTAACAATGCAATTACAGGAACAAAGATAATGTTCAATTCAACAGAGAGGTTTCAAAGCAAAGAAATCACTAGGTACCCATCTGTAGGCGTAGAACGTTCGAGGTCGAATGGTGCGCCCTATCCGATTACAAGGGGTGACTAGCGCTTGCCGATAAGGGCAACTACAGACTAAAGACTGTAATTAAACATGAAATATACGATTTGTATATTTTTATTACATGTTAAATATATTATAACAAAATATTTTGATAAATATTTTATTTAACAATATGATTCATCGATGATGATGATGATAACTGCCTCGATGGTGTAGTGGATAGCTCGTACGGCCGCACATTCGGAGGTTCTGTGTTGGAGTCCCGGGTCAGGCCGGATTTAGTTATTAGGTTTTTAAATCTCAGGAATAATCCGAAGTTGGTAAATTAGCGAAGTTTTACCTCCCTGTGTTAGAAAGTATGTAAAGCTGTCGGTCTTCCTCTCTTACTGGTCGTGTCGAATTTGTCGTGCCATCGGAATTTGAAAGTGACAGGAACAGAGACTACACTTTTATTTTCGCACATACTTATGCACTATAATATCTTCTGCTCATACAGCTGGTGTCAGTGAAATTGATCGCCGTAGTGGGAATCGGATAGTAGGACTTTATCATTATTATTAACAATATGATTTCTTTGCGTTTGGTGCGAAATTTATTATTTTTCTTATAAATAAGGGTAAAACCTTTAGTTTAAATCTTTTTATAAGAACATATTTTTTCATAGTAATAATTCTAATTACAGTATACTAGTAATTAATTATCTCTATGAAGTTTTTTGTTTGTAATTTTTAAGTAGCTATTTTAATTGCTTTTTGTGTTTCATATATCTAACTTATTTAACTTAAAAATTTTATTTTTCTATTAACTATGAACCTCACAAGTTGTTTTTAATAATATTTTATACTTATATTGTTTTTATTATTTCAAAGTTCAATATAATTTTTAACCAAAAAAAATACTAATAAATGACAACTCTTTGTATATACATATTTATATTTATTATATATGTTTAATATGTTGTTTATATTTATAAATATTATATATATGTTTAATATGTTGTCTTATTTATTCTACACAGAAAACGATACCTATTTATTATCAGAATATATTATTTGCTTTGATTTTTTCCTCATGGCTTCATCTATAATTGATTAAATGCTTTTCGGGATTTCCAGTATTTTGTCAAAACATTAATAACTTTTACCAGTAAAAATAGAGCCATTGAATTCAGGAGAGTATACAAAGCTAAGTTTTGTAAATATTCAACGAATCGTTAGTGTCGGATGTCCGAGGTCGATTGACGCACCCTGTTCAGTTACAGGGGGTGCCCGGTAATACTGATAAGACAAAGTATTGTAGGCATCTGGCATTTTACACTTTATTTTCCCTCAAAACTCCGTGTATTTCTATCCTTCTAATTCTAGACATATTTTATTTAGTTATTTTACGTACAATAAAATTGGACTAGGCCGTGGTAGCCCAGTGATAATGCGCTCGCTTGGGAAACCAAATAAAGCGGGTTCAAATCCCAGGTCTCGTACCTCTGATATTTTCTTGTGGGAATCATTTCCAACATGATTGCTACTGGTCTTACGGTGCAGGAAAACATCGTGAGGAAACTTACAGAACCTAGCTCGTTTTTGAAAGAGATGAGAAGTCCACCAATCCGCACTTGGCCAGCGTGATGGACTATTATGACCTGATCCCCCACGTATTGAAGGGAGGCCTGTGCCCAGCAGTGCAACAGTTTAATATATACAAAATTGGACTACCCTAATTAGGAATATTTTATAATGCCTGGATAGGAATGCTTATCCTGAAGCTACTGAATAATCTTATTTTATGTAGATATGCATACAAAGATTTCTTCAATATAAAAAAGCAAATTTTGGTGACTATGGCATCAGTTCGTAACCGGGATATCATACGTCTTCGTCGTTCGTCAAGGTCTTTCGAAAACTAGATCTTCAGTCTTGTAGGTTCCTCCTGATGATTTCCTTCACCACATTAGCAAGTGATAAGCATGTTGAAAATGATTCAAATGTAAATCTTTGAGCATTCTTTCTCTGTTGTGCAAATTATTATACTATTTTCAACCGACTTCAAAAAGGAGGAGGTTCTCAATTCGACTGTATGTTTTTTTTTATGTTTGTTACCTCAGAACTCCGTCATTTATTAACCGATTTGGACAATTTTTGTTTTGTTTGAAAGGGTATACTTCTAGATTGGTCCCATTTAAATTTCAAAAAAAAATACCACCCCTAAGGGTGGAAAAACAACGAATGATGAATTTAACCTACTTCTAATTGTCATATTGACTTGAAACTTTGCAAGTATTTCTATTTTCGTTGATAGTACAGTGGTTCAGTGTTGTTGACCTGATCTGATGGCAAGGCCAAAAGGTGGTTAGGTGGAACTCTTCAACGGCTAATAGTAGATACTTTGAGTTTGGGCTTATTTTGTTTGATTTGACAAGCCTAACAGGTTAGAATCCTTACTTTGCTACTACTGTCTACACTAAAAAGGGAAAAATAAAAACTTTTTAACAAAAAAATAAAAACCGACTTCAAACAAAAGCATTAAAAAGTAAAAAATAACTGATTGGTAGTTTTCATTTACTATACATACCTAATCAAATATTTTCGAAGTCGGTGTGCTTTGGCTAAGTAATTAAAGCCTACCTATTAAATACATACCTAATCAAATATTTTCGACATCGGTGCCAGCCCATACAAAGCAAAGCACACCGACTTCGAAAATATTTGATTAGGTATGTATAGTAAATGAAAACTACCAATCAGTTATTTTTTACTTTTTAGTGTTTTTGTTTGAAGTCGGTTTTTATTTTTTTGTTATTGTTTTATGCAGCTTGGTTGGTGTTGAGCAAAAAAAATCGTGACTTACAGATTAGTGGTTTTGTTGGCGAGATTTAAGCGGCAGATTCAATAGTACCGTCGGTATATTTAAGATTCAATTCATTGAATTGGTAATATAGACTACTATTATTATTATGAAAATTATTTTTACATTGTTTGTTTAAGTTGTTTATTATAACGTAATCAAAATTTTTCTAGTACATTATCTCATCATCTCTCATCGTCTGATCATTGATTCAGTTAAAGCATCCAATTTATTTTTTAATATTAAATATTGCTCCTATAATCTAACCTAAAATAACAAAATACAAAAAACATCGTTTAACTATAGTTTTATTTACTTATGTAGACCACAAAAATACTATTTAGTATTTATTTACGTTTCGATAAAGTATTTCAAGTTAATAATTAACAATACGAATAAATTCATTTAAATTCAGCATTTTAACATACCAATTTGCAACTTCTACAACTGCATCCAAAGTTAAACTAAGGAACAAAAGCAAAACAACGAAAACGCGTAACTGGCTTATTTAAGCAGAATAAGTTAAAGATAAACTGTATAAATGATTAAATTTATATTAAACTAGCGATATATTTTTCCGGAGTATATATGTTTTTTATCTTTAATATAAAGAATTCGTGTATACCACAAGCAGAAGATACATAGATCATATTTAGGCATAAACTGTCCGGGTTTAGAAGAAGGATTTTATTTATAAAAAAAATCTTCGATGGACAATAGATTAAACTGTATCAAAGGTACAATGAAATGTAATATTATAAATTTAATAGTATAATATTTAGCTCTATACTTACCTCAATGCTACTTTGTATACCTACCATTAATAATATAAACCATGCTTTAAAGGATAGAAAAAACGTTAAAATCAAAATACGTAATATTCAAAGTTGGTATTACGTTTCAATTTCAGATTGTTAGCCTATATAAAATATTTACAGTTCGAGAAGAATGGGCAATAGGATTGCACGCTCTCATTAAAAGCGTAGCTTACAATAGATCTTTTCATTATAGGATCTATTATTTGCTATAATAATAGATTCATGAAATAAAAGCTATCATCCGGTTGCTTTAGGTAATAAGATTGAAAAAAAATCGTTTGATTCTTCTAAAGATTTAATTAATATTGTCGCGGTAAGTTTCAATAAATGATCGTCTGTCCAAAATAATATTAGTTTTTGTGTTTTAGGCGAGGGCTCTTACTAATCGATATTAGTTAATAAAAGTTTTTAACTGAATTTCAAAAAGGAGGAGGTCCTCAATTCGCCGGAATCTTTTTTTTTTAAATAATATTATAAGCTAAGTAATTATATAGCTTTTTTTTGTAATAGTCATATAGGTACAATATTGAACGTGTAGTATACATTTATCAGAGATGAGATTTTTCCCGCAGTAAAAAGTATCCTATATGTTGACCCGGATAGATATATGTTAAACCAGCTGTTATCATACCCAACTTTATCAAAATCTGTCCTGCGGTTTTCTCGTGATGCGTTCCCAGACCGACAAAAAATCTAAAAAAATTCTCTCAATCTCTGTATTGATAATAATGACAATTTCAATAAGATTTTCCCAAAAACATATAATGTACAGATTCGATTTGGTTAGAATTTTATTAATTATGTATAGACGAACAATGTCTTAAAAAACTATCGAGATTATCAACTAATAATATCAGATTATCGAGTAATAATATCAGATTATCAAGTAATAATATCAGATTATCAAGTAATAATTTCGATATTGTATAAAATAATTTATCATAAAAAAGATAAGCATCGTCTAAAAAATCCTTGTCAATAAAATAGATGTAAGGATAATAAAAACAAGTCATTACTTAAAACAAATTGAACGGACATCCATTCGAATACACAATTTTGTTGCATTATTTATTCATACAATGGATATCTATTTTTACGCGACAATATTATTATAGTCTTGTAGAATAATATAATAAAGTTTGAAAACCAATACATAATTATAGTGTTTGTATAGGATGTCATGTCCACTACATCTATACTAATATTATAAAGAGGAAAGAGTTATATTTTTGTATGTTTGTAACGAATAAACTCAAAAACTACTAAACCGATTTAGATGAAATTTGGTAAAAACGTAGTTTGAGACCTTGGGAAGGATATAGGATATTTTTTATTCCGGAAATCATCCCTTAAGAGGGTAAAAATGGGGATGAAAGTTTGTATGAGGAATAAACCTACGGACGAACCCGAGCGAAGCGAGACTGAGTCGTTAATCTAAGTATAAGTTGCTCAATTATGTTAATTTAATTCAATATAAATGCAATATCTTTGGTAGCGATATCATAAAGGAAGTTAATCAATATTGGTGTGTGAGTTTTAAATGTATGCTACGTGATATCTTCGCTTACTGTAGACCAAATTACGAAATCTCATATAAAAATACACTTTTTAGGGTGAAAAAAACCTTCGGTAATTAATCAATGATTATGTTTTAATTAAAAATTTGCTTAAAGCTACAAAATTCCCTGATTATTTGCACATATAGGTAAACATCATGTAAATAATTATATGAAAATCCATACAAATAAAATAATCAAATCGATATCAAATCAAATAAATCTTCTGATTAAAAACTTGAAAGCTTTGAATAAAATCGGAAAGTTTCTTCGACCGAAATCACTTGCACACTCAATTTAGCTTAAGTGTTCGCTGAAACTTAAAACTGACCGCATTTGAACGGTTAAAGTTTCAATTTTCAACACAAATCACGAGCGATTGCGATGCCCCTTTAGCGATACGAAAATGAGGAAATTAAAAATGTATACATACAATTTATGATATTTAATATGTATAACCCAGTGAGTATTTAAATTAAAATATGAATAAACAATTAGACTCGCGCTACAATAATTTTACTGACAAAGTGAGTAATATTAGTTCACATAGATTTTCTATGTATTTAACCCCTTATAATGTCCTACTGCTGGGTACGACGGGAATCAGGCTATAGTCCACCATGCTGGCCAAGTGTGGGTTGGCGGACCTCACTTCATGTCTATAGAAAACTTGTTAGGTTCTCTCAGACAGATTTCCTCACGATATTTTCCTTCACCGTAAGACGTACTGTAAATATGTATGACAAAATATGGTTAACATATTGAAAATGATTCGCACATCAAAATATCATAGGTTTTTCAATGTCTAAACGATGTCCCATTTTTTATTTTAGAATGATATTATATTTGTTCAAAAATTAATCGAAAAGGAACTCAGACATGTATCTTTGATCTTTCTATTTATATATCATCAGGAAGTGCGTAAAGCCAATCATTATTACCTAATATTAGAAATGAGCAAGTGTGTTTGTTGAATTTATTTTTCTTTCAGCAAAGAAATAACGATAATAAGAAAATTCGTAGTACGTACATTTTGCCCCTTCTTTATCTTATTTCTAGTGTTTCCTTTTGTATCTATCACTGTTTCTTAACTATAAAAGATACAGGTAGCGCCATCTTCTTAAACGTTATGATACTTATCAATGTGGTACTCTAGAATACGTTATCGAAGGTAGTATGTACAAAAGCTCACATTTATAATATAGTAGTTTAATAGCAAGTGTTATAAAGCCTTTTACTACAATTTAAAGTATGATGATGTTCTCCTAGCCGATTCCGGCTATGGCGGCCAATCTCATTGAAATTAGCCAACTGCGCAGGAGATATTATAGTGCACAAGTGTACGCGCAGACACAAGTGCACTTCCTGTCACTCTCATACTCTGGTGGGACGATCACTCGACACGACCAGTGAGAGTTAAGGCGCAGGACCGACGGCTTTACGTGCTCTCCGAGGCACGGGGGTGAAACACCGCCGACTTCCCAACCCCGGGGTGTTACTGAGACTTACTATACAGAAAGACTCAATAACTAAACTTGGCCCGACCCGGGACTCGAACCCAAGACCTCCGAGTGTGCAGCCGTACATGCTAGCCACTACACCACCGAGGCAGTTAATTATTAAATAATTTAAAGTATAATTGTTATATAAACAATGAAAATTGTAAGTATTTCTCTAAATTTAAGCGAATCAAGAGCAAGAAGTACGTTAATCTATTGAAAATTTCACACGAATGTATTACATTTCGGTTGTTCTCATTTGAACCAATTAAATAATGCACAAGCTTAACTGAACTATCGTTTTAGTCTAATACACTTTGAAACTAAACAAGTTGCAATCAATGACGTAAGCCGATGAGATAGCTAATAGAAACTTATAATCCAGGCGACGTGAGACCCAGTCGGATAGCGAGTTTGAAGTGTTTTAGTTAATCTCCGTACGACAATGAGACGTGACTCCTTTACTTGTGCAAATCGAATAATTGAATATGAATTTTATAATTTTTCTTAGAACTGATTACATGCTTGTAGCAAAATTCCAAATTTAATAAGGTTTCCTTCCTGCTAAATTATATGAAATAAAATTAAAACTACAATAATTACTTGCGATATTTAGACTTACCTGTATGTTTGCATGCGCATTTTTTTTAATCAAAACAACAAAAAGTTTAAAAATTGAATATTATCACACGAAACGTCACTGTCACAATCTCAATGTTGTATTAAAATTACATTATTGTTATATAAGTGCTGAAAATCTATACCAATGTTATAAAGAGGCAGAGTTTGTTTGTTTCTTTGTTTGTTTCAACGCGCTAATCTCAGAAACTAGTAATCTGATTTGAAAATTTTTTCTTGCCCGTTAGATAGCTCGTTTATTCAGGAAGGCTATAGGCTATATATTGCTATTATTTGCTATGCATTACTGCTCCGCTTCCTTGGGTAGTAGACCCAAGGGAGCGGAACAGTAATCATAAATGTCAACAAATAGGACAGACTTCCATACATTATCGTAAAACTGATGGTTAAAATATGTTTAAGTTCTTTAAGCCTAAAAACTACTGAACTCATTTCAGTTCAGTTCAGTTTTGTTTTGTTTTTATAGTTTTAGCGCAAGCGAAGCCGCGGATTCTGCTAGTGTAGTATAATCTTTAAGTGGAACATTTTTTTATGCTTAGAATCCAAATATTCTTTCAAATGATCCTCCAGAAGTTAAAAAGCCACAGTTGTTAGTGTAATCCACATAGAGTGGTCGTCGAAGGAAACTTATAATACAGAGGCGTAGCAATAGAATAGCAACTTCTAAGCGATTTGGTTAATCACTGCGCGGCAATCAAACGTGGCGTGCGTGTCTAAACGTCTTGTGTGCTGTAGGTGAAGTAGCAAATAGATGTTTTTAAGCTAAAACCATCATTTTTTTGTTTGGTTTTTTTATTTCAATTTTATTTAAGGCAATTTCATTCGTAAAGTAAAACAAAAATTTATAATCAATAGGGTCGATACTAATATTTGCTCTGTGCCCAATTCGTTCCTGCGTCTCTTGATAGGCAATGAAATTTTGCTAATTTTTACATGGATACAAATATTTTGTTGAAAATCGTATTTTAAATCCCCAAATTTCAATAAAATTGAATGCTAATAAATATCTGAAAAATGAATTATAAATTTTCAAACAAACAGACGGAATCTTATTAAAAATAAAACGAATATTGGAGTGATGAATTTTTTCATATATAATATACTCGCTGATCGTGCTTGTAATATATTTAACGGAATTTTACTTTTTAACGACAAAGTGTCAAACTTGAAGAAAATAAAGGATAATCATTTATAGATAATAAAAATCGTTCATCATTTATTAACGAGGCAATATACAAAATGTACCAATTTACCAATTGACCCGTAACATATTACATACCTAGTAAATGCTGATCTTTAAGCGAGCTTCCCGAGGGAGAAGAGGGAGTCTAATCAAAACTGTTGCCAAACACGTATCAAAGGGCTCATGATGAATATATTTATTTTACTTCAGATTAGCTTTTAACGTAAAACATTTTTATTAACAAGTTTCTTTGTCAATAATAATTAAATTGCCTTATTGATCAAATACTGTGTTGGTACTTTAAATTGTTCAGTTCGTAGGATTTTCTGTAACGTACGTACTAACGTATATTAACTGTAAGTATTGTCTGTAACAACTATGACAACTAATAGTAGAAGATTCGAACCTAAATCGACCTTCACCGGGCTGATAATAGAATGAGACCTTTTTATAATAAATTTAGTCAATTAGAAAATATTTTAAAAATGGGTTTGCTGAAAAAAATAAATTACCTCTGAGATCTTAGTACCTCTCATGACCATGATTGCTGTAGGAAACATTGGAAACCCGAAATCAAAATAAATTCGCGAAAAAATTCAAAAAATATATTTTTATTTCACATTTTAAATATTTGCGTAAATCTAAAAGAAAGTAGGTATAATAATACATTTATATAAAACTACAAAAATATTTTTTAGTAATAAATTTCTTTATTTTAAAATCAAAATATTCGTAATTTAAAAAAAATACATGTGTTTTTAAAAGCACCATAGAATCGTGAATTTTTTATTTAAATAGCCAATTTTTTAAAACCGCCGGAAGTTGTCACCCGTTTAAAAACTTTTGTTTCACTATTTATTTATTTTTTCATTTATTTATTTATTCAACATATACTACTTTGTATGTCTACATGTGTGTGTATTCAGCCCTTTTTAACGTCCCACTGCTGGGCACGGGTCTCCCTTCAGTACGAGGGGAATCAGGCCATAGTCCACCACGCTGGCCAAGTGCGGGTTGGCGGGCTTCACATGTCTTTTGAAAACTTGCTAGGTTCTCTCAGACATGCAGGTTTCCTCACGATGTTTTTCCTTCACCGTTAAGACAAGTAGTAATCATGTTGGAAATGATTCGCACATGAAAGTATCAGAGGTGCGAGACCCGGGATTTGAACTCGCTTCACTCGGTTTCCCAAGCGAGCGCGTTTCCACTGGGCTACTACTGCCTTGTCTGCATATTATATAAAATAATAATCTATATTCTGTATAATATAGAGGTAGAATATCTGTTGTCTGTTACCAAGACATTGTATACTTATAATGTATCTGTATTATTTATTTTTGATTGCAAAGGCTCAACGCCCAGCAGTGGGACGATACTTATATTACTAATTACTCACCTACACGCCATAAAGAAAATGGCGAAACAGTCCTTATTATTATCTATTCATATACATATAATAAAAGTGTAGTGGTGGAATATCTGTACACAGAAAAAAAAAGCTAAAAACCGAGTCAGGGGGATGTAAAAAGAGAAATAGAACAAATTCACAATTTTTTCAAATTTCGTGTTTCTCTGTCTGTTTCTCTGTTTGTACGGGCTAATCTCCGAAGTTATTGGACCAATTTAAATGAAATGGTGCATTATCTCCCCGGTCAATACTTTAGATACTTTTCATCCCGGAAAATTAAAGAGTTCCTATGGGATAGTTAAAAACCTATAGTAACTTATACAGCTTAGTACACAAAAACTACTGATTGGATTTTAATGAAACTTTACAATAATATAGTTCATACATCAGAATATCGATATAATTGGAAAAATTTACGGTTCCCGTGGGATAGATTTGTTTTTGTTTGTCTAGAGACGACCCCGAGCGATGGGAGGGTGATCCGCTAGTTTATATAATAAAATGTTTATTATATCATCACCTGGCAATCATGACATCGCGTCAAATTACCATAACAATAACAAAATGGAATTATGCTTTTAACTAATTGATGTTTAACTGCTCTCGTGATAGCAATGTTCTATGCTATTTTAATTATTTCCCCGGATTATTTTACCAGAGGTATAAAAACGGTCCCATGCGAGGGGAGCGTGAAATCTTGATTTATTTATTAAAAGAGCTTTTTATAGTAATATTTTTCATATATGTGATAAAAAAATTTTTATTAATTAATATAGGGACTAGGTTATGCCCGTGGTTCTGCTTGAGATATGCCGAAAAATACGATGCGAATGTCATTATCGCCAGAATCAAATCAAATATAGCAGGCATATCTATTTTGGTTCAAATATGAATGATTTTGGTATTATCATACTACTACACTGTTTATGATGAAATTCTCTTACTTCAAAAATATTATTTTAAACCTATAAATTTAATTATTGCATTCTTATAATCTTAACAACTTAATATATTAATCTTAGAAACTCAAGAAGGTTCGAAAGTTTATTCATGAAATTGACGATTTGATTATAGCTTACATATGAAAATATTAATAGAAAATATATGTACATAAAACACAGTTGATGAAAGAAAAGGTTTACAAAGACTCTTGGAACGGCTTTTAATTTTATTAAAATGGCTTAGTAAACTTTGGATAACTTTGATGATGAACTCCAAGGGTGAATTTACTAGGGTTGGTACTCGTACATAGCATACGATGCATATGATTAGTTTGCGTGAGTTACAAATATTAGACAATATTTTCAAACATTGTAACTGGCCCTTTTAAACGTCCCACTGCTGGGCTCGGACCTTCCTTTAATATGAGGGGGATCAGGCCATAGTCCACCACGCTGGCTAAGTGCAGGTTGGGGGACATTTTTCATATATATTATTATAAATTAAAATAAAAAAAACATTATGGTAACGAATATTATTCCAAAATATTACGTTTATAATAGTTATTTAAGTTTAAATTAACTAAAAGAGAGTGAATTGGATGTGAGGTCAACATTAACTAAAATCAAAATAACAAAAACTCGTCAAAACTTAAAAAATGATTACGAGTGTAAGCGTGTGTGTATTCGTGTGTGAATACTATTTGTTGCCTTAAAATAAAACCATTCGAGGGTTTTCTAATAATTAATTTAAATATACGCAATTCGTATTATGTATTCGAATACACCCGTAATCATTTTTTTAAGTTTTGACGAGTTTTTGTTATTTTGATTTTAGTTAATGTTGACCTCACATACATATCACTCTCTTTTAGTTAAGCACTTAAATCATTATCACACACACATGCATCCACACACACGCGTCTGTGTATGCATGTATGTGTGTGTGTGTGTGGTCATACTTAAATATTACTATTATTCCTAATGGCTTATATTTAAATAAATTATTAGAAAACCCTCGAATTGTTTTATTTTTAGGCAACACATAGTAATTTGAAGGGACGGATGTTGTTTCATATTATTTCTTCGAATTTAGCTCAAATATTTTATTTTTAAATATACACCGGGCGTTTATGCACGAGTTTTAGTAGTATAATATAAATATAATTGGTGGCCTCCTTCACAAACTGTTAAATCGGCATATTCATACAATTTGCGATTAAGGTTAAACCAATATTTTAGTACGTAGAATATATTAAAAGAAAACTGGGAACCAATAAAATATATTATTTTACCATATTATGTTTTCATACATTTATATATTAATAGCATTTAATTATTTTCGTAATATAAGAGATAGTCGGGTTCAAACCCACGCCGCCCACAAAACGCTAAAATTTTCGATGTGATTTCAATTTTCTCGAAAGAAAACAATGTAAGGGAATGACATGTCTGAGGGATGTTAACTAGGTTTTGAAACGCATTTGAAATTCTCCAACCCGCATTTGACCGTCGCGGTGAGCAATGTTCCATATTAAGAAGATATCTGTGCCTAGTTATTAAAAAGGCTATTATTATTATTATTTTACTTATATTATTATTATTACTAGTGTTCAACCAGTAGTTAAAATTCGATCATAATCATATTTTTTATCGATAACATAAAACTTGTCAATAGCTACTAAATTAAAAAAAGAAAATCGGTTGACAAACAGAGAAGAAAAAGGTTTTCAACTGTTTTGTCTTTGCTTATGTATATTTAGACTAGCGATTCACCCTCGTTCCTCTCGTGTTCGTCCCCACTCACGTTTTAATGTTTATTATAGATTTCCCAGAGTATTTTCCCGCATTAAAAGTATCCTATATGTTGACTCGGATTACTACTAGCTTTCATCATACCAAATTTCATCAAAATATGTCCAGTGGTTTTCTCGTGATGCGTTTCCAGACAGACAGACATCAATTCGAAAAACTATCTAATATCGAATCTATCGAATCTATATTCGGCCTTTGTTTTGATAATATATATTTTAGTAAGATTTGCCAAAAAATATTTAATGTACAGATTCAACTCAGAATTTTATTATATGTCTAGATAATACTACCTTTATACTTAGTGTGTCTTTGTCTTTTAATTATATCTACTTGCCGTCAACAGCAAGTCACGCGGGCAATTTATTAAAACTCCGGCCGTGCGTAGAAAATGGGTTGGATCTAAAGTATAGGAGTATAACAAACGATGCGGTGTTGGTTGATTACAAAGTTTGCGGGATATTAGTAGATTAATCTAGTCTAACTAAATATAATATATAACTATATTTACTTTTAGCGCTGTTGTTATTAAATAAAGCACTGATTTCACTTTATACTGTTTTTATTATAATAATTGTAGGTACATTTAATAAATTTACAATATATAGCGCACGTTGTACAGTCAGAGATCACAGAGAGAGGACACGGAAGTAGACAAAGACATTAAAATATAAATAAATATGTAAGGACGTTAACACACAGCACCATCTAGTTCCATGGTAAGCTACGAGGCTTGTGTTATTGATACCAGATAGTTGATACACTATTTATGTAGGTATAACTATAAATACATACATATTATAAATATAAAAATCCATGAGTGGAGTACTAGCATTCGTGCTCATCACACATATGAATGCCTCCAACGGGTCTCGAACCTGCGACCGCTGGCACAGCAAGTAGGGTCACTACATACTGAGCCAAACGTGTCGTCTAAGACAATAGATATAGACAATGGATGTATATTATATAATAGATTTTATTGGTGTTGTGACTCCAACCGGTGTGATGAGTAAAGGATGCTGTTGTTTGTGTTTAGTCCAACAGGCTCACTCTCGCTTTAGGCTATCAATGCAACTCACCATACATACTGTAACTTTCTGCGATGTAAAAAAAAAAACTTTGCGCTACATAAATAAAATATTAAAAATTTTAGTAATATATTATATTATTATACTACTGATATTTAATTATTTTTTTTATTTAAAAAGTCTAAAATTATAAACTATCGAATCATATAAGAGAGACTTTAAAATAGATTTGAACACATAATTTCTAGTAAAGCTTCTAAAAAAGCTTCAAAATAGTCCGAATCTCAAGCTCAATCCAATATGAATGAAACTTTAGGTTTTCTTGAAATATAAAATTAGATACAGATTACCTAATTTTTAGCAAGCTTTTAACCGATTTCCAAAAAGAAAGAAGCAGTTATTTTAATGTATCGTGTTATTTTGTGTAGGGACCTATGTTAAGTAATATCGTTATCTATTAAGGATTCATTTTATAAACCTTTTCAATGAATAGATTTCTACCTCACTTTAATGCTAGGCTATTTTTTAAGTGTAATTTTTTGAAGTGTATTACAGACGAACTGAGTCATTATTATTTTGACTTCGAAAAGGAGGAGGGCCTCAATTCGCCTGTATTTTTTTAGGTATCTATAGAAAAAAACTACTAATCAGTTAATTTTATCTTTTAGTGTGTTTTTTGAACTCGGTTTTTATTTATTTTTTTAAAGTTTTTATGTATGATTGTAACCTCTTGTATTTGTTATATAAATAAAAAAAATGTATGATATTATTACGCTTTTAATCTCATATATTTAATTAAAAAAAATATCTTCAACTACTGTATCTGTCGGCTCTAGAATAAACACATGAAAGAATTTGACACTCATTTATACATGTATTGTACATACTACATAGTACATATTATATATTTTACATATTTGTTAAAAATATTACATATTTTTTTACAATATAATAATATATATCAAGTAGGTATATTGTAAAAAAATATATGACACTTTTTCACCGAGTATAATAATATATTTAATGATTATTGCCTACATTTTCCTTTCGTAACGGTTTATACGATTCGAAACGATTAACTTTTACGCCATAATGGCTATTTTTCTCGCCCGTCCGTATCGTGAGATTCGGTAATTTATGTTAATTTTGTTTCCATTGTCACGTGATATTATTGTAGCTAACTTTTTCTTTAACAAAATGAAGGTAAAAAGCTAAAAATTATTTTCTTTTTCCACGTGAAAAATTATAAAGAAGAATAAACATTTATGGCTTATGTTGGTAAGTAAGTTATCATAGCATATAAAAGTGCCATAATCATCTGGAAAATTACTTACTCATTGCGTCTATTAATTTCACTGTCGAAGTCCAAATCAAATTCAAAAGAAAAATATTTTATTTAGCATTAAATTATTACAATTTGTAAGTAAAATTATATATTATAATTCTACAACATTGAGGTGGCCTGGAGGCGATCACATTGTTCCCAAAGCAATCTTCTATAAAATAATTAATTGTATAATAACCTTTAGCACACAAATGTTATGTAACATTCTTTTTGAATTTTGTAATAAGTGATGGGATATCAATTCGAGACGAGCAGTAAGAGATCAGGCATGGGATCGACAGCTTTATGTGTTCTCCGAGGCTTGGTGGTGGAACACTGCTAATTTTCCAATTTGGGTCTGTTGCCTAGAATTCCTTGCATTAAAAACTCAATTACTATATCTACTTAACTAATCGGGACTTAAACCCAAGACCTTCGGATCTGCAGCCGTACTTGATAGCCACTAGACCAATGATATAGTTATCAGCATATTTCATTAAGTTAAAATCAAAACAAAATAACGTTTCAGTTCTAGCAATGGACACTCGCTAAAGTAACATTGCGTGTAAACCATACTAGATTCTATAACGATAAGTTGTAGCAAAAGTTTGCTTTGCAAAGCTTTTGAACTTCAGTTATGTGTAACAATTAACATTAGTTCTACGTTTTGCTTACTCACTTCCCGTCTTCGTGAAAGTTTGGGACAAATTAGTAACTTACGTCAGTTTATACTATCTTGTTAAAATTTTATGAGCTTATGTCTTTGACAACAAAGGTTGTTGTTCTTGCTGTTATTATAGTTATTACCGGCTTCCTACTGAGATTTTCCGCAAGTAGAATATGTTAAGAGACGATTTAAAAGATTTAGTGTAGTGATAAGAGTGCTAGTCTACGTTGACCTATAATTGATTAATTATAATTTATGTACATATACTTATTAAGTATAATAATATTCCACGAAAGTTCAAAAACTACATAATATATGAAAAATCTCTCTTCGTTTGCATAGAATTTCAAACTACTAAAACACTTTCGTTGCTGTAATATCAACTATTGATAACTCTTACTTAGATAACTAACCTGTTGCTCAAATATTAATATACTAGTGACTCACCCTCGCTTCGACCTAGGTACGTTTTTACGGTTAGTATGAAATACATATCTTTGATTTTTTCGGCTTTTCTGTATGTATGTATTGTCGGCATGTATTATACATATAGAACTTCCTCTTGAATCACCCTATCTATTAAAAAAAAACGCATCAAAATCCGTTACGTAGTTTTAAAGATCTAAGCCTGACCTATATATATAGGGACAGACAGACAGCAGGAAGCGATTTTGTTTTATACTACGTAGTGATGACCAACTAGTGAGTTATTTAAGACAAGATGTCCAAAAGTAGCCTATGTGTTACTCCAGGTCTATTTTCTCTATATTCCTTCTATTTCCAGGTCTAGGTTTCATTCCTCATAATCTATTTGTGTATTAAATTATATTCAAATGTATTCAGCCGCTTCAGAGTAAAGATTCAACAGACACACATTTACATACTGATAGCTCGATTATTAATTTATATTTTAAATTATTTCAATTATAAATTCATACAAATTTTATTTCAATATTGTTTTTTCCAGGTGGAGAGGAAAGGAATAAAGGATGTGTGGGAAAGCTATTACTATTAAAAAGATATTTTTGCTATTACCAAATAAGTTCAAACCAAGATCTATATACAAATAGGCAAATACAATACAGTTCAGTAAGTTTTTCTCATTTGTGTCTTTAAATATTTTTAGCGAGCTTAGTCTTAACAATAATAAAAAAAATTGAAAACATTTTTTTTTTAATATAAATACGTATATTCTATTCGTATGTGTTTTCCTTAAATTTTCAATAATGATTATGTTCAAATTACAACCACTGGGCGAATAGTGGAAACTAGTTGTAATTAAGAGACGAACCGGAAACAAACGACAAAGGAAATATAAATGAACGACTTATACAGATAAAGAATAACTAAAGAGCTTGCGAAATGTTTCATAACAAACACGATTCATGTAAATCTTTCTGAATTAGGGAAGGCATCTTTTATCTCTTTTCATTGCGATTGGATATTCATGAGACGCCGCCGGTCACGCCCATGTCTGTTTCCAGTACAAAGTATACTCTACAATAATGCCAAATGTACTTTGAAGTTGCCACAAAACCAAACAAACTAAGAAATTGCATGTTATTTAAAGTAATATCATGTCTGGTGCGTCTGTTATTGTTATTCTTCGGGTCGAAGACCTGATTAGAAGGTTATTTTTACGGATTTTTCTGCATTACATGGATGACTACATAGTGTCTTTATAATAAAATGAATTAATTTAATCGGACTACTATAAATAGATGTGAACGTTATGTGTGTGTTTATACATTTGTTACTCCTTAACGCTGAATCAGCCGAATCTGTCCTATTTGGATGAAATTTAGCAAATAGATAAACTATGACCTGGAGAAAGCATATACTGTTAGGCATCTACGGATATATAATCATAAATAATTTTAAAATCTACAATTTTACGCATTGTATTCAGAACTTTTAATGTTTTACTGCTGGGCATGCCCCTTCAATATGAGGGGGATAAGGACGATAAGACGATAAGTCCACCACGCAGGCCAAACGCGGGTTGACACCTTAGACGACTGGTAATCATGTTGGAAATGATTCGCACATCAAAATATCAGAAGTACAAGAGCCGGCATTTGAACCTGCTTCACTCGGTTTTCTAAGCGAGCGCGTTACCACTCGGCTATCACTGCCTTACATTTACAATTATTATGACAGAAACAACTTTATGCAGCGAGTGTTTACCTCTGCGGTGTTCTCGCATGCAATGTATGACGATGTTAGTAGTTCGTGCCTCGGGCTTTACAAGTACGGAGCCGACTCCCTAATTAAAATTCTTACATACATCCTTTTCCATTACGTACATTCTTACTTGTTGTATAAATGAGAAAGTGTGTCATTTAGTTTGTCCTTCTGTCACATAGAAAGTGAATAAACTATCTAAGATTCATATTTTTGAAGTAAAACTTCTTTGGCGCTGTGGTAGATACCGCAATAAATAATACTTTCTTAGATTTACGCGAATGTTTGACATTATTAAATAAAACTATCTTTTCGGATTATTTCGCGGATTTATTTTGATTTTTGGTTCCCGACGTTTCGAATGCTTTACAGCATCCATGGTCACGGGAGAGACTGAGGTGTTACATGTCTTGAATGTATAGTTGTTACAGACACCCTATTTTGTTAATTGTGGGTAGGCTGTCTGTAACAACTATACATTCAAGACATGTAACACCTCAGTCTCTCCCGTGACCATGGATGCTGTAAAGCATTCGAAACGTCGGGAACCAAAAATCAAAATAAATCCGCGAAATAATCCGAAAAGATAGTTTTATTTAATAATACCGCAATAAAATAAAAACCAATCAAATTTTAATATAATATATTTCATAAAATTATTAGTAATAAACGATAAAACCGCTCGTAAATGTTATACACGCACTTTTTTTTAAAATGTTAGTATGATAATAACTAGATAATGACGTGAAATAAAATTTTGATTTCGATAGATCATAAGGCTTCCAAGACCTATTAGTCTTTTGCAAAGTGTTATGAGAGAGGTTAACCAATATCTACTAATAATATTAATCTGCAGAAAATATTCTTTTGTTTGTTCGCGCTAATTTCTGAAACTACGAGTCAGATCTTAAAATAAAAACTATTGCTATTTATGACGAGTTGTGTTATGAGTACTTGCTGTGCCAACGGTCGCGGGTTCGAGTCGCGCTGGAGGTATTTATTTGTGTAATGAGCACGAATGTTTGTACTCCAATCGTGGGTGTTTATATTTATAATATGTCTGTATTTAAAGTTATATATGTGTAGTGTATCATCTATCTAGTATCTTATAAGACAGGCCTCGTAGCTTACCATGGAATTAGATGGTGCTGTGTTAATATCCTAACATATTTATTTATTTAAATATACAATTGAAAATAAATACACAAATGAAAATATTAGAAGAAAATAAACATATATTTCGTAATCTTAAATAATTTTTTCATTTATCCCATATTTTATTTAGGGCATAATTATATAGCTTATATCAAAACAAATTCTAATATAGTTAAACATAAACAAGTCATAGTATAAACAGAAAGTTTTACAATTTACAGTTATGTGAACCTATAATACGTGCTGTCCCCCTACTCATTTTACTTTCGATTTCATTTCACCCTTGTTTCAAACTCGCAAATTACGCTGCATCAATAAACGGGCATTTTTGGTAAAGTTTTCAAACAAATTTTATGTAGGGGAGAATGTAGATTAAGCACGCTATACGTCTTATTTGAAGGGGAAATAAAATACATTAAAGTAGGGAATGCATTTAGAAGATTTAAATAATTTAAGGACAATATAACTTCATCTATCTTAATATATATTTATGTATAATTCTTCTGTACGTGTGTTTGTTAACCTACTCCTCCTAAAGGGCTAGACCGATTTGGATTGAATTGTGTGTGTATATTTTAATGGGTTCCTGGATGGTTTGAAAATACAATTGAACCCGGTAGGTGGCGCTGCAGTTGTTGTGCCACTGATCATCTCCTAAGCGGCAGGGACGATTTTAATGATATGTTTTGTGTATGTTCGAGTGGGTCCCTGCAAGGTTTGAATTCACAAATGGATCCGGTAGGTGGCGCTGCAGTCGGTGTGTCACTAAATTTTATAAAGACTCCATTTTCCGAGCAATAATTAAATTTAAATTGTTGATAAAATAAAATTTAATGTGTGTACGTATGTTTCCTATGGACTCCAAAACAACTGGAGCGATTTTGATGAAATTTTCAGGTAATCTTCAGGTTAGCACGGCGGGTGATCCTGGGAATTTTGTTAGCTGTCGGAAGTTTGGACATGAAGCCGCGGGTAGTACATACAGGGTGGGTTTTTGAAACGGAACAGAGAGAACAGGTACTAAGGTACCTGTTATACCTTAACTCCTATAGTTACAGGAAAACGTTACTAGGAGACCATTCAGATGTAAAAGTCATAATTGTTGCAGATATCACCCATATTTATATATATATATATATATATATATATATATATACATACATACGCATTGAAAAACAGCTTGTTTTTGAGTTTGGTAAAAAACTTCATATTAATATATATTATTTAAATTCAGTAAATTTTTTTACTATTTATTTAAAATTATTTGGAATAAGGTTAGTAATATTTGAAACTTGAAGCTTTGGACGTGATTTGATTGTGTAATCCACACTTTATTTAACTACCGAACGTTTCAAGACTCTAAGCTCTATCACTATTTTATAACTAATTTGCTTTCAATTATTTGATTAAAGCTCAAACGAAAGCACTTTGAACGGTAAATAGAAATGAAACAATCACTTAGATCCTTTGTTCCTATCTACATAGCCGACGCTACTGTTAGGTCACTGTTTAGTGTTCATGAAACGTAACTCAAGCGTTTGAATATTGTCTAACGAATGAACAAAACAAACATTTAGTCTTACTATTGAGAGCTAGTAATAATAATAATTAACTGATATAACAATCCATAACAATTGTAGACTGGGCAGTATAATAGGTGAAATAAATAAAATAACATATTTAATTGCAGTACCAATTACACACCCTTGACAGAAAAATGTAACAAATTATATACACACCAATACAAAACACCGAAATAAAAGATGAAGTTATAATAATGTGGAAAATAAAAAAAATATGCTGTACTGCTAGTACTCTGCTGTACAGAGGCGTCATACCAAAGCATTTGCTGTATTCTCTCCATGTTATAAATATATACATTATACATATATCTTAAACTGAAAGCTTTTGCAAGATAACTTCCCCTTAATGTCCCAACAAAAATTAATAAAAGTTCTCACTTGGCGTAAGCTCGCCCACCAGTTTCATAATAACGGAATAATATATTCTGAGAAAAAATTTTAAACTTAAATAATAATATAAGATAGATCCTAATCTAATTAAAATAATACCTAAATAAAAATTAGAACCTAAAGGACAGAAACGTAATGTACAAGAACGGCCTTATCGGTTAAATAGCGATCTCATCCAGGCAACATGAAGGTGACAAGTTGAAAACTCTAAAAGGAAAGAGCTGATCTAAAAATTGAAAACCAAACTTACTTAGTTTTATTTTACTAATGCCTTTAAAGTTTATTATATTTAGATCCATTGTTCAGATTTTACAGCACTGACATAAAGCTGTTAGAAAAATAACTAAATCTAGTTTTGAAATACCATTGAAAAAACCATATTATTTTTTTAAAACTTTATTATTTCTTTATAATGTTTATTTATTATAGATGTAATTTATTCGTGCACATTGCACAATCAAGTATTATACATACAACAAATATTTATTCTATTGTTACTTGTATACAATAATAAACTTTCCACATAATAACTGGTTATAGTTATCGAGATCTGACGTAACCTAGCGCGAGAAAAAATACTTCGATGAAATATTTATCTCTGTATGACACAAAAATGACTCAAAACTATCGGACAACATGTAAATGATTATATACAATTACCATATAGTTGACGTTAAACAAATATAATATTTAGTATAATTTAATGACAGCAACTGTCGTAAAAGCACTTAGAAACCTCAAACTATAAATGAGGATGTCTTAATAAATGTCTTAGGACGGGGATTTACATGTTATAAAGAGCTAAAATAAAATTAAAGTTTATTTAAACCACATATCAACATTAATTCGTTATAAACAAATCGACTAGACAAATATCGAAGGAAACGATAATAAGATTATTTTACTAAAAGAAAGATCACGATTATTTAGGAATTTACAATTGCGTTAAATAAAATATTATATTATTTATCTAAACTGTAAAATTTATATTTTTTTTTCTATTTTAATACTAAAAAATTAGCCTATTTATTAGCTAGGAATATGTTTAAATACACAGACGAAACACAGGCTCTATTGAGTGAGACTTCAGTGATTTGATAGATTCATTAAAAAATAAGTATTTAATTTTTCAAATCGCAGTTTTGAAAAAGTGAGTATTAATACTTTGATACGTATACCAGTCAAAGATAATTTTTCTTTTATAATAAGCCTGTGCTAGTCCCATTTTATGATACATTATATTTACAACAATTTAACCCACAGAATAACCACTAGATCGTTACTTACAATTTTACATTCTTATAGAATAAAGCTAGATAGAATGATTCGTATATCTTTAATCATTATATATACAGTCCTTGTATTTCCTAGCGTTTGTGTTAATTAGTATTGTCAGCTGTTTTATCATTCCTGTTTACATCTTTGAAAATTTCAGTTATCCGCTCCAAACTTCTTCATAGTTTCTCCATTTCGCTTTTATCTCTTTTTCAGAAAGGAAAAACGTGTTGTTGTACAAACTGTGATAGACACTTTAAATTTGAACGTTATAAACATCCTATCTACAATCTTGAATGGCGCTTTTACATTTTCTTTATGATCGAACGATTATTGTTTTAGTTTTCTATATGTAATTTGTTAACTTAACTAATAACTTAAGTTGTGACTTTGATGTTTTATGCTTATTTGACCTAATCGTTCGAACAATTTCGTAAAAATATAAAGGCGCGATGATACTGAATGGATACTAGAAAATATAGCGGTCTAATATTAACAATATAAAAATTAATACACCTTAGAATAGATTATATACAGATCTATAAGAAACAAGCGTGTCTACTTGCTTGGGAAATTAAACTTATATCATACATAACACAACCCACACTATTTATTAGCAACTATTATGCTAGTTATATTGACCCTTGCGGTTACGTCCAAGTATTACCCGACACATTCTTTGTTACACTATAATGCCTAAATACCATAATTTTTAGTACTGTCTAAAAGGAAGTAAACATTAAAAATATAAAATTCTGGATCCAATCCGTTATATCGCAAGCATCATTATAAACAGCGAAATAGATGAGGTTCTATTTACATTGGTAGTTCTGTTTGCATATGTCAAGATAGAACTAAGAGTAGATTAGCAAGGAGCACGATGCAATGAGTGGTGGTCGGCGCGAAGGCTTGGCCCCCCCTCTGCATCGCGGCGGGATATTCTCCTGACAAAGGAAAAATGGAATTTGCTTCTATGGCAAACATTAAAACCGTCCTCAACAATGGTATTGTCGAATGAACATTGAAAAGTAAAATTATATATTATATAAATATTTTACCTAGTATAAGTACCTATATAATAAAATTTAAATGTCAATTTCCTCGGAGATCGTGAGTTCGATATTTGGGTGGGTAAGAAGATGTCATCATACGGATGTTATTGTTAATATACCAGGATAAAACGATGAGAAAATGTTTAATTATAACGCGGAAATTTCTAAAATTCAAATGAGTTTCAAAAATTTCAACTCTCAGCGTCATAATGAAACACTAAACAAATTACAAGCTTTAAAATGTTCGTTGTGTTGCGACGCACAATCTAATTATAAGATTGTTCGTCATAAAATAAGTCAACACTCCAATTTAACCTACGTTTCATTCCTTTGATTCATTGCTGTCGTTGTTTTAATGGTGCTAGCCACGTTTTATTCCGGCTTGGGATTTAAAAATATTTTCTCCGTTGTCTTTGCTGAGGTCGTTTATCAAAGAAATTGGGATCCTCCTAATAGATAGTGCTGTCATGAGCTTTAGATATTATATTTTTCGTAAAAGATTGCCCTTTTTGAATTATGTTAAATCGTAACTTATGAAATAACACTTTTTTATTATTTTTCTTCATAGAATCACCTGTGTGTGTGCTAAATGAAAAAGTAGCGTTCTATAAAAGAATATATAAATGTATTTTATGTGAAACTTTAATGAGATTGCACTCTTATGTAATATGGCTTATCTGTTATATAGAAAGCAGAATCTAATACAGTTTTCAGAAATTGCCATAAGTCCTTACTACTGATCAGAAACTCATTTAATATACTAAAAATAATAATTATTATAATTTTAAGGTATTTTCATTATATAAATGTAGACTACTCACCGTTTAGTACGTGAACCACTATACTTTTAGACTGAGCGTTGCTCGGGTTGCATTGATAAGTTCCAGAATCCGAAGGCCTTGCCTGTTGAATTAGCAGGAAGGACGTGGTCGTTTCACCTTTCTCTGTCACCACTGATACACCGCCTCGAGGTGAATCGTAGCTTATTATCTATAGGAAAATATAACATATGTATATCCTTTTAAAGATATTAATTTTCGTAAACGAAAAACAAAGTATGTAAGATAATATAGTGAATTCTCTAATAGTTTACTCTTATAATACAGTCGTCAGGTAAGTATAACAAAGTCAAAACGGGCAACTAAAGAAATTTTCTTTAGAAAGAAACCTACAATTTTTGCCCAACCAGGACTCGAACCCAGAACCTTAACTAGTAAATAACTAAACCAACAAGATTATGGTCATACATATTACTTCTATATTATAATAAACAAGAAATTATCATGTTACCATTTTTGGGTTTATTTTTGTTTCAATCTGCTGTTTGAGTCATTAACCACGTTGATAGAAATAATATATTTTTAACACATAATTTAAAAAATACTAAAAATATTTACACACATTTGGGTAAAAATCTCTTAAAATAATTGGATAACATATTTTTTTAATCTAATCTAAAATTTAAACTTCTATTATTTAAAATACAAGTACATTTTTAACAGTATCAATTCAATAAAAAGCTTTATATTTAGTTAAATTATCAACAATAATAATTTATGATAAATTATAATTACCGCATCGTTATGGTTCCAGAATATGTACGCGGGGGGCTCGGGAGAGTAGAGCACCACGCATGTTAAGTTGATAGTACTGCCCCGATCGATATATAGGTCTGGACCGCCTATTATTTCCGTCGTTGGCTCTAAAAGGTTGGAAGATATTAAAATACATGTTATTATTTCATTTTTAGTACACGTACAGAGTTTATTTTAGCCTTTCTATTATAACCCAGTCAAATGAGGTAAAAAAGAGGCAAACTTAGAATAAAATGAAATTTATAAATTGTATTTATACACTTTTGTTTTAGCATTTTATATTATGTTGGCTCAATCTCATATAATCTACGTCATAGGTTATCAAAGGTTAAAGGTTAAAGTCATTACAAAAGTTTTTAAATTCAATTTTTTGTACTTATTATGTAAAAACTATTAAACGTTTTTGAGATAGATTGTAATTGTGTCGGATTTAAACTTAGCGCCGCCCTAGGCACTGTAAAAAATGCCGCCCTATTATCAAAATTTTAAATAAAATGTTGAAAGTTTAGATTATTTTAATTATTACTATTTTTTTGGAAAAATGAAAAAAAAAATATAAATCATATCAATATTTCGAAAAATGTACCTACTAGTTAATCTTTTTTTTTTGGAAAATAAATAAACGCATTTTCGATAATGCGAAGAAATTTTTTTCCGCCCTCCGAGTTTTGCTGCCCCTAAAATTTTGCCGCCCTGAGCACTAGCCCCAAATGCCCCTAGTGCAAATCCAGCGCTGATTGTAAATTTTATGCCAATTTTTTTTACATTCTGAGGTTAAATCCTTATTTGTATACGATATACACGTATAATATTATGTTAAACGGTATATTTAAATATTTATCGTTCCAATAACAGTTTATAATTAACCTTCTATTCAACTTGATCTGTCTGGTTTATTTTTAATCTATAAGGCTTTTGTTTTTTTTATTGAGATACAGCATTATGAAAATCTTTCTACTATATAGTTATTAAATCTCAAGTATAATTATTTCTAAAAAATATCAAGTTATTTTAAGAAACCTTTTTTTGTACCCGTATAAATAAGGTCCACTACAAGTATTTTTGATCAACTATAATATGCTATATGAATAATATGTATAAGTTATTTTTAAGTCAATCGGTTTTTTTTTAATAACATGATGTAACACCTCAGTTACCCATGACCATGAATGCTGTAAAGCATTCGAAACGTCGGGAACCAAAAATCCAAATAAATCCGCGAAAAAATCCGAAAAGATAGTTTTATTAAAATGTCAAATATTCGCGTAAATCTAAGAAAGTATTGTCTATCGTTTTTTTTTTGTTCTTTTAAAGGATACTTATTTTCCAAAGTAAATTTAAATATTGAATAGTTTTCGCTCATTTAAAATAAATGCAAAGTCTGTCCTTAGTCATACAAAATTGACAGTACTTCTAAAAGAAACCAATTTACTATAAACCTGCGATAGCGAAATAAAAGCATAACAAGCAATTTATAAATTCATGCTCGTATTAAACCAAAATGAATGATTCAATATGATGATTTATTATTTTATTTTTATGCTAGCGGTCGTGGGTTTGGGTCCCGCTGGGGGCATTTATTTATGTGATGAGCACGAATGTCATGGGTGTTTGTTTATATTTAAAATACTATGTATGTGTGTATTTAAAGTTGTAATATATGTGTAGTGTATCAACTATCTGGTATCCATAACACAAGCCTCGTAGCTTACCATGGAACTAGATTGTGCTGTGTGGTAATGTCCCAACATATTTATTTATTTACTTATAAGATGAGTACTTGCATGTATGTACACTTAATATAGAAATTTTCACCAACAGACAAACAATTCGCGCCTTCTAAGTTTTAATTTAGTAAGAGTTATTAGATCGTAAGGGTGAATTTATTTGCCCATATTATAAATCAACACATAATACAACAAAAAGTAATCTATTCAATAAAAATATTATCATAGTTTGTTTATTGTTCTAGTAAGTTTTGTTAAACAAATGAGATATATACCATTTTATTCAATACTACCTATATTTTTGATATTATTTGATTACGAAATAATTGTTATATAATTGCCATATAATTGGTTATATGCGTGTTTCTGTCTATTCAACTTATACAATATAATTTACAAAATTAATAAGTAATTTCCAAAAAAAAAACTCATTCAGTCAACTTATTATTCATTTAAATGAAAATTATAATACCTGCTTTCTATACTAAAAAAAATGCTACTCAAAGGATTTGGCTTTAATCTCTAAAATATTACTCATTAAATGTTAATATTTATAGGAATTTCTAATCTTTTTTATATAAGTAAAGAAATGCTACACAATAATGGATAGAAGTTTTAATTCTTTCATTCCAGATACGCCTTAATCCGCGGTCTACATATTCTGCTTCTTTAAGTCCCACTGCTGGGCTCGGGTCTAACTTCAATCAAGAATCAAACCATAATCCACAATTCTGGCCAAGTGTGGGTTGAACTTCACTTCAGCTCGTGAACTTCACATGTCTTTCAAAAACTTGTTATGTTCTCTCAGAAATGCAGGTTTCCTCGCGATGTTTTCCTTCACAGTATAAGCAAGTGGTAATCATGTTGGAAATGATTCGCACATGAAAATATCAGAGGAGTGAGACAAGTAATTTGAACCCACTTTACTTGATTTTCCAAGCGATAAAAATACCATCGACTATCACTGCTACTACAGCTTACAGCTAGTAAATTCAAATAAAATTAACTATTCTACCAACTAGAGACCCGTTAGATAAAAAATATGTACAAGCAACGGTTTCTCTTAACTCTGTAAGAAATTAATTTCATTTCAGTCTCCAAGACGTTTTTTACAATACCCTAGGGTAGTCGCCTCTACGGACTTTTATTACTTGATAATAATAAACGCCTAGTGATAAACATCGTTTATGTCGACAAAGTTTTTATATCAAGATATTCATTTACAAAACTGAACTTAGACTGCGACATTTTAATATAATGACCACATTAATTTATCAGTGCTATGTAAAATGATGAGATGCGCGATAATACCGATAAAGTATAAAAAACATTAAATTCTGTTTAATATTACTTACATTACCTAGTTCTAGTGTATAGGTACATATAATAAAATTGTAACTAAGTCGAATCTGTACATTAAATATTTTTTGAGTAAGACTGCATGTCTGAGAGAACCTAGCAAGTTTTCGAGAGACATGTGAAGCCTACCAACCCGCACTTGGCCAGCGTGGTGTTGTATGGCTTGATCCCCGTCATTTTGAAGGAAGGCCCAAGCCCAGCAGTGGGACGTTAAATGGCTGAATACAATGTACAATTAGGGATAGTATCTAATAACATACACAATACACATACAAGAAAACAGTCAAGATTCTTAAACTCGATCTAAAAGATAGAGTAATGAAAAACGTCCAATCCAACCAAAGAACGAGCGAGCTTGACTACATAAATTAATATTTTTTTTACAACAGTTACTGTGAATATATTTTTTAATTAAATTCAAAAATTAAAAACAAAGATGTACTTATTACTTAGTAATACTATATCTCAATAAAATATTTACTTGCTTGTGATTTTAAATAACTATAGTTTTTTCAACCGACTTCAAAAAGGAGGAGGTTCTCAATTCGACTGTATTTTTTTTTTTATTTTTTTTTTTTTTTATGTTTGTTACCTCAGAACTTCGTCATTTATTAACCGATTTTGAAAATTTTTGTTTTGTTTGAAAGTGTATACTGCCAGATTGGTCCCATTTAAATTTCAAAAAAAAATACCACCCCTAAGGGTGGAAAAACAACTAATGATGAATTTAACCTACTTCTGATTGTCATATTGACTTGAAACTTTGCAAGTGTTTCTATTTCCGTTGATAGTACAGTGGTTCGGTATTGTTGACCTGATCTGATGGTAAGGCCAGAAGGTGGATAGGTGGAACTCTTCAACGGCTAATAGTAGATACTTTGAGTTTGGGCTTATTTTGTTTGATTTGACAAGCCTAACACGTTAGAATTGTTACTTTGCTACTACTGTCTACACTAAAAAGGGAAAAATAAAAACTTTTTAACAAAAAAATAAAAACCGACTTCAAACAAAAGCACTAAAAAGTAAAAAATAACTGATTGGTAGTTTTCATTTACTATACATACCTAATCAAATATTTTCGAAGTCGGTGTGCTTTGCTTTGTATGGGCTGGCACCGATTTCGAAAATAGTTGATTAGGTATGTATTTAATAGGTAGGCTTTAATTACTTGTCCAAAGCACACCGACTTCGAAAATATTTGATTAGGTATGTATAGTAAATGAAAACTACCAATCAGTTATTTTTTACTTTTTAGTGCTTTTGTTTGAAGTCGGTTTTTATTTTTTTGTTAAAAAGTTTTTATTTAATAATTATATTCCATATTTTTATATGGGCCGGATATCATTTTAACGTTTATCATAGTTTCCTTGAAGGACATTATTTTAATACGATCTCTGTAGTAAAGGTTACTTAAAGAACAGTAATATTACCTTTATTTTTAAACACTTTAATCAAACTATAAAAACTTATTAATAAATCAACAAAATTCTATTTTCAAATATACGGTTTACGTTATATAGATGATAAATAACTAATATAATACATAATAAATAATTTGCGTGCAAATTAAGGTATGGGACTCGAGTAAAACTTGTTTTCTTTCGTGCGTGCCCTTAATGTGCCTCGCATAATTATGAAACTTGTTCAGACGTTAACATTTTAGTACTCACTAATTCGTGGCGGCTCGTGACTCGCGAGGCTTACTTTAGTTTACTTTGGAATAACTTTTTTACAAAATTTTACATAATATGTCGGTTTATGTTACTTCAATTTTCTCCTGTGCTAACTTTGACACAGTTAAGTCTAAAAATATTTTTCTTATGTCACTATACTTGAATGCCCAGGAGACTTTAGAGAAATTTTACTTAGACTTTTCATATATTACACAGATTTTAGTCTACGAAGTATATGAAATTGGTTGGTTTGTATGTTTTTACACTTTTCATTTTGTATAACATTTTAATTAAACTCACTTCAAATAGAAATGTTACTTCAAAGCTTTCCATAAGTATGGACCCATCTTTATTTTTATTCCTCTGGATTATTGCTCGTAAAAATATATTTTTATTCATAAATATCTTACATAAAAAAGTCGCATAACGGAAATGACTGTCCAATTAAAATTTACATTTTGCAAAACGGCGCGATTTTAAATTGCTGCCGCAAATAAATCTTTTGCACTACATCGTAATTTTTGTTCTACTATCCTATTTTATATGTATTTTTAAATGTAGTTACGTAATACTCGAAATGAAATGAAATAAAATGAAACTTATATTCAAGTAAAATTATACAAGCACTTATGAACCATCAATTTGATTGAAAGAGCGTCAATGTCGTCAGTCCGTGAGGAAGCTACCACTGCACCGGCTCGTAAAGCAGTTCTGCTGAGAAAAGCCGGCATGAATTTATTAATATTATATATATATATATATATATATATATATATATATATATATATATATATATAGTACTACATATTTCAATATCATTAACAATATAACTTTTGAATTCAACATTTTAGTATTTATTATATTTTTTTAATTTAATTTATTTAAAATGGATTTTAAAATACGATAACGAAATAGAAACATAGCACATATTTTCGAATATTTTTAGTGTAATATGGTGTAATAGGTAAAATTAAAAGTCATTAATTTTTTCAATGAATGTCAATTTACCAATAAAATAAATCCTATTAATGGTGACATTATTATTTTTAAAGAAAATGTAAATTTTAATATATAAACAAAACATGAAAATGACAACTCAAATGAAAAAATATGTACGTATAAAATTCCGTTATCATTCACATTTTTTGGAATAAACATTAAAATCGTATACATTTTTATGTAAAACAAAATTATATCATAGAGATTCCTCATACAAACTTTCATCTCCATTTTCACCCCTTTAAGGGATTATTTCTGGGGTAAAAACTATCCTATGTCCTTCCCAGAGTCTCAAACTATTTTCTTACCAAATTTCATTTAAATCGGTCTAGTAGTGGAGCTTATTCGGTATAAACAAACAAACAAAAAAATCTTTCCTTATATATATCTTTCCTTATATATATCTTTCCTTATATAATATTAGTATATCTATACACAGTACTCACCGACAACATTTAAATGTATGAAGTGACTCATATGTGGGGTCGTTGATATCTGACACTCGTAGATTCCAGAGTCTCTGTGTTGTGGATATTTTATCTGTAACAAAGGTAAGTTTAGGTTAGTATTATTGATTTCCAAGTATATTTTATTGAATATTCTCGTCTACTGAATTTTGTTTGACAAATTAATAATAATAAATTTGATTTATTGTAATTTATATTTTACTTGAAACAATCTTTTCGAATATTATCGCGGTTTTATTTTATAGCTTGTTGATATTTAGCTTGCTTCCCAATACAAACTTTCATCCCCATTTTCACCCCTTTAAGGATTGATTTCCGGGATAAAAACTATCCTATGTCCTTTCCATGGTCTTAAACTATCTGCTTACCAAATCTATCTATCATCTAAATCGGTTCAGTAGTTTCGGAGCCTATTCGGTACAAACAAATCTTTCCTCTTTATAATATTACGAGTAGTATTGATATATCTTATTTTTTTGTTCCTAATTTTTCAAATGGTTTACAGGAGAATAAGGATTTAGAAATCTTCAAAGTTATTACATAGTTGTAATGAAGTCGTTATCTATCTATGTATATATAAGAACCAATTACTGTTCGTTAGTCTCGCTAAAACTCAAAAATGGCTTGACCCATTTGAAGAATTCTTTTTTTATTTTGTTGTTTGGGGGTGTGTCAGGAGTAGTTTAAGTATAAAAAAAATAGGGAAAACAAAAAAAAAACTGGAAAATCTAAAAGTTCAGAACTGTTTATTTTGTATGGGAATCATTAACCGTTAAAACGTACCTAGAGACGAACCCGAGCGAATAAAAACGCGGTAAGTCGCTAGTCTTATATAATAGAATAATATACAATAAAAAAAATATTTGATATAGAACCAGGTGTAGTATTATGTGATGTGGTAATACTATAATTTAATTTTGTTATTTTGTGTTCAGCTAGTACATAAAATCCTGCATTATTCTATTCCTCCTTTCTGAGCTCTGTCTTTAACAATGGTTGCTAAAATATTTACTTTGTATGGAAATCTAACCCATGACATTCATTCACAAGTTAAACAATATTCATTATAATACGTAGGTTTCTGCTGAAAAGGAAAACGTCAATAGTGACGTAAAAACTGGACTAATATCGATATGCTACGCTACAGAGTTCTTAAAAACTTTGATAGTTTCCATAAGCACAGTATCTGTAAAATATCTGCACAGAGGTGTATTATTTAAGCATGGTCAGGACTAATCTTTAAAATCATACTTCTACGCCTATTTAATGTCTCTCAAAGTACTTGTTTTAAAGAAAAATGGCAGTAAAAAACCCATTAGTGTTTATATTTACAGTATAACTTATTAGAACAGTTAATGTGAGAAGAAACTTTACTCTTGTGAGAATATTCGCAATAAGACCAAATAACATGATCTCAAAAGATTGTTTTGCTTTGAAAATTATTTTTACTGTCTGATTTTATTATGATGGATATTATTTTTGTAAATAATAAATTTAAAATTTTGTAATTAATAAAAGGAATTAGCTACATATATACATCCTTTAAATACTATGTAAAGAATAGTATATACTCGCATTTAACTACCTTGGTGGTTTAATGGCTAACATGCAGCTACAGGAAAGGAGGTCATGCGTTCGAGTCCCGAGTCGGGTTAAGATTCGTGTTGGAATTTTTCTGTTAACAAATTTTCTATTAAGAGTGAAATTGGTGGTGTTTCACCCCCGTGCCTCGGACAGCATGTGTCGCGTCGGTCGATTGATCTCTCACGGCGAGTGTCGAGTTGTAGTCACATCGGAGTATGTGGGTGACAGGAATATACATTAAACGTCTTGTGTTTTCTCACATAATATATGTAGGTACTGTAATATCTCTTGCGCAGTTGGTTGGTCTCAGTGAGATTGGACGCCGTGATCGAAATGGGCGAGGATGACATTGTTATTAATGCATATTATATAATAATATTTAAGGTCTGAATTCAACGTTTTAAAGGGTTTCATGAAACTTTTGTTAATTTTATTAAAGTTTATACGCAAAGTAGAAACTTAGGCATGGTTATTATTTTCGTTATGAAATAAAATCAATCCATACAGATAAATAAAATTGAAGTGTATGTTTGTAATGTCAAATAACAGCGTTCACTAAATGCATATGAAATTATATACGGAACTTATAAGAAAAATACAATTTGTTAAATTTTTGTCTGTCTGTCTGTTTGTTCCGGATAATCTCTGAAACGGCTGGACTGACTTGGGCGGTCATGGGTGTTTATATTTATAATATGTATGTATTTAAAAATAAATATATGTGTAGTGTATCAACTATGTGATTTCCATAGCATGGGTCTAGTAGCTTACCATAAAACTAGATGGTGTTGTGTGTTAATGGCCTATCATATTTATTAATAATAAAAGAAATAAAATGTCATAAAAAAAACTCCAGTTAATATAATATTTCTTATTATGGTTTCAGTTACCAAGTAAAAGAAGGTTGTATACATATTTTTTAATTAAAAAAAATGCATTATATTATATTTGGCCTCTACCAAATATATTTAAATACTCAGCGTACAATAGCAACACTATTTCGATTCAAAAACTTTTATTTTTACCACATACAAAGGACATTATTTAGATGGTAAGCTTCTCTACTGTAGAAAATATAAAAGTTTTAAAATTCCAAATGAAAAGGTGAAGTAGAATAATAAAAACATTTACGTTTAAAACTTTACGTATTTAAAATAATATATATTGTTATGCTTATGTCATATTATGTGGGATGAGAATGTATACTAATTTAGATCTTTTTAACATTCCACCTCTAGCACAGGCCTCTCTTCTATACGAGGATCGGAGGCCATAGTTAAAGCTGGCCAAGTTCAGGCGGACTTCACATAGCTTTCGATAATTTTGTCGGTGGTTTCATATAATACGGTAGTTTCCTCACGATTATTTCTCCATCACCAGGCAAAATTATCAAAATATTGAAAATTATTCCTATATGGAAATATCGGAGATACAAGACCAGGGGTTTGAAACCGCTTAATTTAGAGGATTATAGCTAATCTAGTTATGACAAAGTATGTGATTGGGAAATTCCACTTATCTACGAACCTATACGTGTTATTTTAATATTAGCGGAAACAATAAAAGAAAGAAAGCCTATAAAAATAAAGTTTCATATTTACATTTATTGAATTTAATTTTAGTGAAAAAAAGTGCGTTTTTGTGCAATTCACACATGTTAGTAGTGAAACTTCAGAAAAGTAACCTACGAGAGAATGAGATGAATATAGAATATCAGAAGTAGGATAATTATAAGGTTTATTTTTTTTAATAATATTTTACCAAGCTTAAAAGTTATTTTACATTTTAATTGACATAAATATACATTACATATTATTTAGTAATTAATTTTATTATTTTTCACTTCCTGTGTAATGTATTATATCTCAAATAACAACGGTTACCGTGGCAATATGGCAATGTTATCTGTCTCATTCTTTCGCCGACTTAATAATCCTATATATTTATGTGTTTGTCTCTTTTTAGTGTTGCATTTCCGTTTCATTGAGTTTCAAATCACAACGATACTAAAGAAGTTTCACTTCAAAAAGATAGAGGAAAAAAAACGAGTAATATTAAAATTATACGTTCATTATTTGATAGAAATATCCTACGAGCAAAAACATACCATAGATAAAATGCTACAAAAATACATATTAAAACGAGATAAACATTCTAGAGATGAAAGTAACATCTTCCTTGAAATTCATATTTGTGCCATTTGGGGCGGAAATACTGAAAATGTGAGGCTTAAATTCTGTTTAAATACCTTTCAGGTCGTCTTATTGAGATCTAAAAGCTACCGTCGTGCGAGTGAGCCTGGTCTACAAAGAGGGTACTTTCCCAGTACTTTGAGCATAGTATCTCACTGTAATAATAGATTGGAAGCATTCGAGTATCGCCTCTTAAACGAGTTAATTTGCTATCTATATCGCTTACAGAAAATAAATATATATAATAGATTATATTATAACACCTCCAGGTAAATTTCTAAGAAATTAATTAAATTTCTAAGAAATCTATTGTTAACTGAAACGCCGGCGTGTCCGCGGTCGTTGAGGGATGAATATGCTTATTTTTTATCATTTTTGTAATAAAAATGTATATTGTATACTGTATAGCAACTCGGGTTATATAGCTATAACGAAAGTGACTTCCTATTAACGAGAATTTTTACCTCGAGCGATAATTATCTCATCTGTAATATTATAGAATTTAAAACCTTTTTGTTTTAAAATCCACCCTTAAATGTAAACATTTTTAAGAAACTAATAATGTAGTTAGTGTCTAGAAATATCCGCTACTTTCCTCTATGGCTCAGGATGCTTTTAAAAATATACACTTTAAAGTTGAATTCATATCTTTTTTTTTAATTTGCACAACCATATACACAAGCTAAAACTATAATAAGGCAAAATTTCACATAGTGTTAATGAACATTTTGTGTTCGAAGGGTTTTTATAGTGCAAGAGAACCCAAATCAATAGGTTTCAGAACACGTTGTTATCTCTTATTATATTCTATTGTATCCTTTGAATACAACCGAATCCAATGAAAGTTTTAATTAAAAATATCTCATCGGCTTAGTTACAAAAGTTGCTAAGCATTATATTAATCATTTAAGATATTTTTAAGACGTAACTTTAGTCGCTTAAACAAAGTAGTTGTCACGTTTTATTGGTGAATTTAATAAAATTTCAGGCATGTAAAACCACTGGCGTAAACTAGTGTTACACACTTTTTGTAAATGCAATTTAAAAAAAATGTAAAACGATTGAAGGTGAAAGGTCACCGTCATACGTTTACTTTATGTTAGTTGACTTTACAAAGAGTGAACTAATAGGGGCTTCATTGTATACTCGACCTTTGCTATGTTTTTCTCTATTATACAGGATGAATAAAAAACTAAGGCTTTAAAAGGCAAGCCAAGAATATTTCTATTCAAAAATTCTAAAGAAAATGGAATTTTACTAAATCCAAAATGAGTTCTTTAGAAAATTTTAGAATAATCAATATGATAATGTTATTGTTGTCAAATATTTTTCGACACGTATGGCTTAGTTTGTAGTGACTCTACTTGTTGTATCAGTGGTCGCGGGTTCGAGTCCCACTGGGGGCATTTTTTTGTGTGATGAGCACGAATGTTTATATTCCAGTCATGGGTTTATATTTATAATATGTACTTATTTAAAGTTATATATGTGTAGTGTATCAACTATCTGGTATTAATAACTCAAGTCTCGTAGTTTACCATGGAACTAGATGGTGCTGTGTATTAATGCCCAACATATTGTCCCAACATATTTAAAATATGTTACGCAACCCTCATGTATGGGGATCACCGAGCTTGAACCGACCACAAACATCATATACGCACCTTCACAGCGTCACTTTCGTGTTTCAGCATAACTTTCGCACGAAACACATTTTTGTTCAAGACCTTATTACTGCATTCATTGATCATACTTCGATCATGTAATCACTTTAAAATAATTAGTTTGTAAAACATTTATTATAATAAAGTATTTTTTAAGTTAAATTAACATTACTTTAGCATCCTCTGTCTGTGACTTCTATAATTAAACCCTCAACGACCGCGGACACGCCGGCGTTACAGTTAACAATAGATTTCTTAGAAATTTAATTAATTTCTTAGAATTTTACCTGGAGGTATTAATAACATTTTTGCTTACTATCGCAAATATAATGATATTTATTTCATGTTTTTGTTTCAACACAAGCTGTTGCCTTCGACTACTAATTGTTTTAAACGTGTTAATCTGAAAGTTTCTTTTTACTCCAGCTTTTTATGTTGAAAGTTTGATTTTATGTTAAGAGTTCATTAAGTAATAATTAAATTAGTAACGATACATTTTAAGTATTATTTCGTGAGCTATAAAACTTTAAGCTACTTTACACGTAATAGTGTGTGTTTCCACACTATTATATAGAATGTTTAAAATTACTGAATCGATTTTTCAGAATCAATACATTGTGCTTTTGTATAATCAAATCATCAAAGCATTATTTTAGTCATGATAAGAAACCAGAATCTTGCAAAAGAAACCAAAACTGGGGTTCGTGGCGCGATACAATTGCTAAATAGCCAAAATGTGCGCGTCTGCACTGCCACTATAATTTCAATAATATTAATAGGTATGATGAGGAAGAAGAGCAAAAACTACCGAAAAAAATATTTTTTATATTTAGATACAGTGGTAGTAATAGTAAATATTTGTTAATTTTCACCTTTCTCCAAATCTAGAGCGCTGAAGATGATTAATACTATTCTATAAAATTCATTAAATATAATCCAAAGTAGAAAAATATCACAACAAAATCTAAATATAATGTTCTAATGAAACCTTTTTTAAATAAAAATTATCAAAAAATGACGTTTTTTTAGTTTTTATTTGAAAACAAACAAATTAGTCTCGCTAAATGCCTAACAGCCTTATTTTATTTGTATACTAAGCATCCAAATCAATTTAGCCGTTTCAATGTAAAGACGAAACAAAGATACACACAAACAAACTTTTACATTTAAAGCAGCAATCGGACCCGTTTCTGTTCAAATCAAAAATTCCATCTAAAATGCTTACTTGTAACGTCCAGTCTTCTGAATGAGGAAGGTGAATCGCTCTAAACCTTTGGTCGCTAGTGTATGTGTACCGACCAACAGTTAGCAGATGGATGTCCCGATGCCGCACCCATGAGACTTGCATGTTGAGCTAAAACAAACGCCAGTAAAAGCATTTAGTTAGAAACATTTTATCGATATTTACATAAATTGTACTAAAATGTGATTTTTTATTAGCAAATTCATTTACTTTATGTTTTTCTTGTAATACTATTATTCGAATAAATTAAAGGCAATAAATTCTTTTTAGTACATATTTTCATACAAAAACACATTACTTTGATTAATTTATTTCTTTATAGCTACAAAAGCTTTATTAGACGGTTTATCTGTTCGGTTTGCTCGGGTTCGTCCCTAGATACGTTTTAAATAGATAAAAATAGTTATTTTTAGTGTACCCTAGGAGATAGACACATGACTTATTAAGACGTACAATTTTCTAGTACAATGTTTTAATGTTACCTAACAGTACAAAAACTTATCTTTTTTGCCAAAACACCTTCATAGTTCAACCATTTTGAACAAAACACCTAAAAATACACACAAATTGTTTATCACTCTTTCTATTAGTGAAAACTGTATCGAAATCTGTTGCGATGCTTAAAAAAAGTAAGCGAAGAAGCAGAGGTAGACAGCGATTTTGTGTAACAATATGTAACTAACTAGTACAAGATTACACATAATTAGATAAGTGACTTGCGCTCGAATTTTTGCACTTTCAGATTTAATTTTGAAACACGCTAGAAATATTTTTTGTAATAAATAATTAAAATTTAAATATGAAGGACAACTTGGCCGAGCCAAACTCTGTACGTCCGGTATTACAGATGAGGGGACGAATTTATAAATTTTAAGGCAAATTTCCCTCAATATGATTAAAATTATCTATGAATATTTGAATATTATATAAAAATTTCCTGCCAAAAGCGAGAGCAAACTCTTATTAGTTACAGAATATGTTTTACCAAAGAGGTATTATAATTTTTCAGTTTGTAATCGCATTAGAGAATTGAACCTTACTTCACTGAGAGTTTATGCCTAAATATTAGCTTTACCTTTATACCTTCACTACTTCAACTCTGTTCAAGTTGTTATTCATCAAAAAATTCAACAAAAATAAATCTAGTATTTTATAGATTTTTTTATAGTGTAATAATTCTAAATTAGTTTTAAAATGTAAGAGAGAAGATAGAAGCCAAATTGAATTTGTATTCATTGTTGGAACAAATGAGTATTTATAACAAAGTCGTTGTTAACTTTATCACTTCTCCAGTAATATTCTCGAAGATTATCTTCGAACGTAAAATTTTGAGATTTACTAGAATTTGAAGTCATTTATATCGCTTTAACTTTAAAATGAGATTCTAAGTGAGATATAACAATGGGTCATATGAAACAATGAACGCAATCATTTTAATTAAGACAGTTAATTAAAAACTTTTAGATCCGGTGAAGGTCTAATAAAAAATGTATATTTTGAGACTACGTAATTCTTTTAAAGCTCAAATTGAAACTTTAACCAGATTTATTTACGATCAAAGCTTTCAAGTAATTGCGTAACTGAATTTCAAAATGTTCTCATGAATATCCGTATTATTTCCGTATTAATCTTATAAATGTAAAAGTTTGTGAGTATGGATGTTTGTTAGTCTTTTACGCCAGAACGGCTGAACGGATCTGGATAAAATTTGGCACAGAGATAGATTATAGTTTGGAATAACACATAGGTTAATTTCTATTCCGGAAAAATGTACGGTTCCTGGGGATAGGTTTTTTTTTTATTTCCTAGAGGCGAACCGGAGCGAAGCGAGAGAGCCGCTAGTAGTTATATATTTATTTTTACTTGTATTCACCCAGTGATCGAAATTCGATTATAATATTTTTTTTATTGATATAACTAAAACTCGTCAATAGTTCCTAAACAAATATATCTATATAGATACATACCTAGCATTATATATATATATATATATATATATATATATATATATATATATATATATATACATAGATACTTTAATTACAGTTTTTTGTAACTTATCAAATACCAAGAGCTTTAGAGAGCAACATTTCTTTATAATTTAGAATCTGCATTACAAGAAATCTCGTAGTAAGCATGTAAGGACACTAATTAAAGGAAATAATAATACAACCTGTGTACTATATAATATTTTAGATGGACACCAGTAGGAAAATGGTATTTTAAACAGTAATAAAAATAATTTATACACAGATTATTTACATATACATATATTACATACATATAACAAAATTCCAACTAAGCCGAATCTGTACCTTAAATAATTTTTGGAAAATCTTATTGAAATAGACATTATTATCGATACAGAGGCCTAATCTATAGTTTTTAGAATTTTTGTTTGTCTCTCTGTCTGTCTGTACAGAAAGACAGACAGACACACTGCGGTTATAGGACCGCATCACGGGAAAAACCCAAGGAGGGATTTTGATGAAATTTGTTATGATGATAGCTGGTTATCAGCGTCAATATATATGATACTTTTTACTGCGGGAAAATATCTCATCTCTGAGTAATCTATACTAAACTTTAAAACGCGAGGGTGAGTCACTAGTTATTTATAAGTACGAGTAAATTTGTATATAGCATTTTCTCATTAAAACTATGGTAATTTTAGAAGTTCATTGGTTTGATACTAATATGCGCGTACCTTTACCCTTCCGTTTCGAAATAGATTAGGTAGCGTCAAAACCAACGTTGTAAATTGATATATAATACTAACTAATATATAATTCCGAAAATGTGTTTGTTACTTCATTACGTAAGAATATTATCAATAAGTTAAATATCGAATCACAAAAACTTACCTCGACCAAGTTTTTTTCCTGTAATCCGTTGATAGAGTTTTGGGGTATAGTAAGACAATATAAAAGTTACATTTCAAAGAATTTACTGGAAATATCACCAAATTAGAGAAAAATACTAGAAAATGTGAATGATGATAACATATTAAAAAGCAAAATATTAAAGTAACCTACAGTTCGTACTATAGATATTACCTATATTCTAAATAAATTTCTACAATTTTTCTATATTATATATATATATATATAATTGGTATATACATATGTACAATATATGCAATATGTATATAATATTTTTCATATACTACATTGATTAAGCTTGCATTTTCTTCCACGCCGCATATACACATACATATATTGGCTGAAAAAGGCTTTTTTAGAAAAACGTATATCTCTGCCTTTGCTAACATTAAGTGTTTTAAGTATATGAAAACATGTAACTAACAAAAAAGTTGATAAATTGAGTTTACGAAGACATTACAGCACAAAAAGGTACCACAAACTACCAGGTGGCCTAGAAGCTACTTTTTAATTAAATTAGCTCTAGAAGTAGGTTACGACCTCGATCGTGCATCGTATTGAATAAAAATCCAAACTTATGATCTCGTTAGTGAAACCTGTTGGAACAGTAAATGGTGCTTCAGATCGTAGTGCAATTGCACATACAGTGTTAGACGCCCCATTGCCTTCTAGCGTCTGCATTCGCATTACCATATTATCTAATATTACTGCCCGCAGCGTTCATTAGGACGTATTAAGATTTTATAATATAAACTGCTAGCTTTAATTATACTTATTTTGTTATAATTAAATATAATAATAATATAATTATTTATAAAGAAATATATATATATATATATATATATATATATATATATATATATATATATATAATTATTCTGTTATAATTAATACTATGTTTTAATTTAAGTAATTATGTAGATATTACAGTCGAAAAATCTGCGATGGTAATTTAATTTTCTTATCTTCTATGGTTCTTATTTTAAGTTTATTTCAATTACATTTTAATGTAATAGAACTTTAAGAAAAAGTGCTTCACTCAGTTTCATAGTACAATGCCGATATCAACTTAATACAGATTGATTTTAATGTAAATATATAATATTTAAAAATCGATACCTCCCTCGCATCTGGACGTTTGTTTTTTATGCATTCCTAAACCATTCAAGTTTATGGACGTAAGTCGCTTGTCTGATATAGGTATAACTTAATCAATATATACGATATTTGTAAAAAATGTAAATGATAAATGTAGAGTGCCCTGTGTTTAGAGCTAGAATCATAGAGAAATATTATCATTGTTAAAGTTTTATAGGTCAGTGTTCAAAGCATAAATTATTATAGTAAATTTAATTTTGTTAGCTAATCTCAAGACGTGCATAAACTTAATCACATACTGTCGAGCTTCTGCTATTTATTTAACAGTCACCTAAATATGAACTAGGTTATTACTATATTATGAGAACATTTTACTGAAGCACTGTACTTTAAATAATAGCTTAACAAAATTATATCAGTTTTGTTTATTTAGTTTGCTTCATTAAGATAAATATTCATTCTTGAATTGTAAATTACGGATTTGTTTACGGAAGCACAATGCTTTACTTTTTGGGGTCAGATAGTTTAAGATCTTTACTTCACTTTACAGTGGTAGCTCAGTAACTCGCTCGCTTCGTAACCGAGTGAAGCGGGTTCAAATCCCGGGTCTCGCACCTGTGATATTTTCTGGTGCGAATCATTTCTAACATAATTACCACTTGTCTTACGATGAAGGAAAACATCGTAAGGAAACTTGCATTGAGTTTAAACTTGGATGTCATGAATGATATCCATATTATAGGGTTGCATAAAAAACATAGTCAGCTATCTGTGGGAGTCTGCCATATTGGATTTAAATTCAATTACAAGATTCGACCCGAACAATCATACAAATATTGCAAGTTAAAAAAGTTTGTAAAAATATAACGTATTTACGTATGCCGTATGCTAAAAGATAAAGGCCTATACACATTATTTACCTACGTTTCACTATAGGGAGGAAGAGCGAGAAAGAGAAAGGGTATGGTTAGGTTCTGATAAATTCTGAACCGAAACATACTGGTACCAATTACATATGTAACTGGTATATACCGTACATGATAAAGACATTTGAACATATTGTTACAATAACATGGCACTGTACCAATTATATGTACATTTCTTATGACGACCCGTTTGGCTCAGTTGGTAGTGACCCTACTTGCTGTGCCAGCGGTCGCGGGTTTGAGTCCCGCTGGGGGCATTCGTTTGTGTGATGAGCACGAATGTTTGTACTCCAGTCATGGGTGTTTATATTTATAATATGTATGTATTTAAAGTTTATATATGTGTAGTGTATCAACTATCTGGTATCCATAACACAAGCCTCATAGCTTACCATGGAACTAGATGGCGCTGTGTGTTAATGTCCTAACATTTATTATTATTATTATTATTATTTCTATAGTCCTTGATACAAATCGAACTTAGGACCCTGAAACATTGTCGACCAAATAAATCCATTAAGCACTATAATAATATAATTGAAACGAAAGCTTTAACAATGATGATTGTCGTTGCGAATTATTTTATAACGCTCATGTGGACGGCTGCGATCTCGTTAGTCCGACTTGTTATTTATATGGAAGATGCGGCATCACGGCCTAATGAGACTTTTATTTATAAAGTTGCTCTCACAATAGGGACTTTAAACTTGCATTGTGCTATTGTTACGTTTCATTTTAAACGAGGATTTTGTGGTACACCGCTATGTAAATTGGACGTTGGTTTCGGAATAAGAGGAACTCGTTAGTGTGAACGTGAGCATCTCTATTTTTATGACTGTGCGTTATCATTTTTAGTCTCATGAGATTTAAAATATTTTTTAATGTAGCATTGAGCAAATATTTTATATTTCAATATGTTTTCTCATTAAGATATAAATTAAACCCGTCCAATTTTTTAACCGGTTTTGGTTATTGACTCCAAACTGAAAGGCTTTTTGGGCTTAAGGTTTCGGTTACGTTTTATAACCGGTTAAATCCGGGAGGACAGATTTTGACGAATTTAGGTAAAATGAGTTTCTGAGTGTTTACACCTGGCGCATCTTTGCTAATGGTGAATGGCTTAGTAGAAGGATACACGCAAGTTTCTTACTTATGAATGAAATAACCGGTTTATTTCGGTATCAAAACCGAAATTTAAACTTTCTCTAAGAATAACCTTTAAGCATTATTATTTCAGATTACTAAACCGTTCGTTTTCATTCATCGGTTAAAGAACGAGCGATGAATTCATCATTACATTACCGAAATAAGCCGTTTCTTTTAAAAAGGGTCCGAGCCCTGATCAGACTAATAAATTGATAGCTGCTTCACAGATCACTAATGATTAAAAGCTTTTTAAAAGCTCAATGTTTAAATATTAGCAAAACGCTAAATAGAATGCTTTAGATAAAAGGTAACATTATGTGGGTTGTTTGGTCAATATGAGAAACACTTTTAATTTTATATTCATATTGTGTAATTTTATATTGTAAAAGTTAAAAACCTGAAATTTTGAATTACAAAAGGCGAAGAAATCACAAAGACTTTTTACTCATATAATATTTACATACTTTTTTTTGTGCTATATAATAATAAAATCTAAGTAAATCCTTTAGTGAAACAATGAGATCATTTTAAAATTTACACTTATAATAAAATTCTGAGTCGAATATGTACATTAAATATGTTTAGGAAAATATTACTGAAATAGTTATATCCATATAATTATTATCGATACAGAGGTCCAATCTATATATAATTTTTACAAGTTTTGTCTGTCAGTCTATCTGTCTATCAGTCTGGAAAATCATCACGAGAAAACCCCTGGACGGATTTTGATGAAATTTAGTAGAGTGATAGCTGGTTGTCCGGGTCAACGTTTAAGATACTTTTTAGTGCTGGAAAATATCTCTCATCTCTGAGAAACCTAGGTATACTAACCGTTAAAACGTACCTAGAGACGAACATGAGCATAGCGAGGGTGAGTCTCTAGTCCATTGTATTTCTATTCTATTATTATATGAAAAGTTGAAAAATACTTACAGTTTTATTTCCTAAGTTTTTGACTCGACAATTCAAATAGGCGGTCTTTCCAAGCAGGGCTGTGACATTCTTGGAAGCCGCTAAGTCGAAGTAGGGTCCCGTGCGAGGGGTTGGCCGGGGAGCATCAGCTATCGCTACACCTGCTCTTATCACGTTATCAGCTGCGGGAGGTGACGTTGCCGAGGTATTTGTTGGCAATCCTTTGCCAAGTTCACGTTGTGCTGATGATACTGAAGAAAAAAAAACAATGAATGTATATAACTCTCCTTATCGATTTCTGCTTTGCTGTTAAATGGATAGACTGAACTTTTTCGGAAATATCCGGCTACAAGTTGGCATATGGAGGTATAGATAGGTATTAATATATATCGAGGTTCACTTATTTATCAAGGCTTGTTCTAGTCGATTTGGTAATTTACAATAAGCACTTGTATAGGATGTTATGAGACTCTTCCGCTAATAGACTATAAATAATATACATATGAAAAAATATCAATCTAATAATGTTTCTTTTATAATATTTCAAAAAAAATATGGAGTGGATATGATTTATACTTTATTATATATTTTCGATTCCATTTCCTGTTCCTCCATAGAGATAAATTTGTGTAATTCAAATAAAAGGCAATCATCATTAGGAGTTCGCCCTTGATGGGCCATGAATATTTTACTAAACAGATCTTTTGTCGTACACTCGTAAAATATTATTACGTTGTATTATAATATATAGAAACATCATATTTTTAGTATGGTAGCATAGGTAAATATTATCCCTTAATGAAGTGTTCAGTTACCCATTAATTGGAAATTACAGAATAAAAACTTTTAATATGATAGTATATTCAAAACTATTAAATGAAATAAATTTTGATATCAATACCAATATTATAAATGTAAAAGTATGTTTGTTTATCCTTCTTTCACATTAAAGCAGAGTAGCAGATTGGCGTTATTTTTCAAGATTATCATGAGATAATCTTAAAAAATCACGCCAATCGTGGGAATGATCCCACGAGAAAATAGGTTATAACATAAAAACCCACAAAAACTCATCATAGCTATGTATATATGTATTATATATCTATTCCATACTAACCGTTAAAAGTACTTAGGGACTAACCCAAGTAAACAAGGGTGAGTAACTAGTATGAATATAAATATGTTATTGCAATTCTCAAATGTCTATAGGCAGTAAAATCTTTTCACTTCTAGGTCGATTGTCCGACCTAACTCTTATTAGAAATAAAAAACAAGCCATAAAACCGATGCTTTGAAAGAAAATCTGCGTTCTATAGAAGGGGCGGGTTCGTTGAAAATAATGAGCTTAAATAACAATACGCTCTTCAAGATACGAGACTTCTATGGAAATGTCAACAGTCATTTGAAATAAAAAAATAAGTTAGAAAAACTGGCTACAGTAATTCGCTTTTTACTCCGGCTATTGATGTAAAGGAGTTTTATTAATCGATCTACGATTGTACCATTTTTAATTTTCCACTACATTGTAACTCGCACATACATTTTTTAAAATATACCACAATTAATTTTCAATTATTATTCTGCAAAATATTTTCTTGTGCGAATCATTTCTAACATGACTAAAATGACAGACCACTGACCACTTGTCTTACGGCGAATGAAAAAAATCGTGAGAAACCCTATATGTTTGAAAAAATCTACGTATCGAGTTTTTGGAAAGACATGTGAAGTCCGCCACCCCGCACTTGGTCAGCGTGGTGGACTATCCTGATCCTCCTTGTATTGAAGGGAGGCCCGTGCCCAGCAGTGGGACGTTAAAAAGGATTGAATACACAATACTATTTGTTTTTGTTTAGTTGGCTGACTACGTTAACTATATAAATAAAAATAAACGTTTGTCTGTACTACTACTTTGAATAATATGTCTCTTTGTTGAGTTGTTCTGCATACGACACGCAAAGATTACTGACGAAAAAAAGATTTTTGGGTTTTAAATAAAATCAAATAAAATAAAAAAAAAAATCAGTCTCTCCCGTGACCATGATTGAAATAATCCGAAAAGATAGTTTTATTTAAAATGTCAAATATTCGCGTAAATCTAAGAAAGTTGATTTTAAAATTTTTGGGTGTTGGTTCTCTTTGCGTTTTTAAACTATTTATCCCCAGGATCTCACCCGACCGTAGTGAGTGTATGCCGCTAATATAAATATAATTGTCATCCTTCTTACGTAAGAGTAAAATAAGTGGATTGGTAATGGTTACACAGCATGACTTGTATTTTGAAGGGATTCGCAATTCGCAAGTAACATATTCTCAGGAAATATTTTTGGACAGAATATCTTACATAAATAATAGAATTGAAACATATATACCATAAAGTAATAAGCAAGATATTTCTTGTACTTTTTTAGACTAATTTTTAAAGCAAAGATGACAAGGATACGTAAAACCTACGAAATGAATGAACTGATACAGGAGGAGGATGACCTTTACTAATAAGTAAATTTTATAAAATATATAACGAAAAAATAATAATTTCCTAAAATAATAGACCTTTTAATCGAAATAAATTAAACTTTTCGTACAAAATTAAATAAAAGTGTTATATATACGAGTATATATATATATATATATATATATATATATATATATATATATATATATATATATATATATATATATATATATATATATATATATTTCATGGTTCTATATATTATGTTTCTATATGAATACAATGCCCATGTTTGAACGCCCTCATATTACGTTTTAGGCCCGTCTAAACATAATATTTGCTTTACAAATGCCTTTTATAGCAAGTGCTTTTATCCACACACTTGGATGAGAATTAGGACGAAGAAAAAGTGTTGTTAAATAATATAATTGGAGCAAATTTTATTTATGGATTTAAAGAATAAAAATTATAACTTAATAAGTCATACGTGTATTTCTTTTTTTACCCAGTTGCGGCGGCTTGAAAGAGGGTTATATGTTTGATCTGTATGTATGTATAATCTTATGTTTTCTCATAATTACTGAATGGCTTTAGCGATTTTTATGATTTATAGGTCGTTAGATTTGTCTCGATAAACTGAATATCGTATACCATCCTATTTGGATATTATTACAAATGAAAAAGGCGGATAGCAGGCGCTAATTCTAATAATTAACTCAATTTTTAGGTCTAAAATTTGATAAAATCTAAATAAATCATTTTGATAAGTGTAACAAGCCGAAGCATCTTTATTCGTTAGAAATGGTGGTCTCAATGTGAGAAAAAAATAAATGTTACACTTTAAAAACATTTGACTACTCTGCACGTCTCAATACAGTATTTGAAAGCTTCGTTTTCAAACTTTCATATTAAGAAAAACTATAAAAAGTGAAAAATAAAATATCTTATTAACAATAATACTTATTTAAAATCTTATTAACAACATACAAAAATATAAAACGATTTTGGATACTATATTGGTTTATTTTATCCATTTGGATCCAGTCCTAATAATAAAATAGTGCCATACTCAGTATCATTAGCCGAAAAATGTTGCATTTGTCATGTCTACAATTAATCTACAGTCATAGCTATGAAAGAGAAAAAATAATTGTCTTTCGTGGTCAGTCTGTGGACGTGACTGTAGTTAACTAACAATGAGATGGCAATTGGCTCGTCCATTAAGTGAAGTCTCTGACTCCATTTCTGAGCAGTGTACGTAAAGAGCACTATCTAAAATATCTATACATATAATAAAATTGTAACTAAGACGAATCTTCACATTAAATATTTTTTGGAAAATCTTATTGAAATAAACATTATTATCAATACAGCGGCCGAATCTATAGTTCTTAGAATTTTTGTCTGTCTGTCTGTCTGTATGTCTGTTACTGCATCACAGAAAAACCACGTGAGGGATATTGATGAAATTTGGTATTATGATAGTTGGTTATCCAGGTCAACATATAGGGTACTTTTTACCCTGGGAAAATGTCCCATTTCTGAGAAAAACAAGAACATTCAGCGTAATTCTAGGGCTTTCTGGAGGTTTCTTAAAGAAAAGAAACAGAATACTTCTATACCTAGTCTAGTCTATCGTAATAGCGAATCAGCATCAAGTAACATTGATATTGCAAATTTATTTGCTGAACAATTTGAGTCTACGTTTAATACTTCAAACGATAGTATAGTTCGTGTATTTACAACTCCTTCACCGCTTTGTGACACTCTATCCAGGATAAATTTTGATGAAAAAATTATATTAAATAAATTAAAAAAACTGGATATATATAAAGCTTGTGGTCCAGATGGAATTCCAGGTGTATTTATAAAAAGGTGTGCGAATGTTCTTGCTCTACCATTGAAATTGATTTTAATCGATCTCTCGGAAACGGGAACTTTTCCAAACCGAAATGGAAAAAAAGCGAGGGTGGTTCCAGTTTACAAGAAGGAAGATGTTGCAAATGTTGCTAATTACAGACCATATCAATGTTATCAATCTTTGAGAAAGTATTTGAATCTTTAGTCTGTCCCATTTTGGTAGAACACACAAAGAAATCTAGTTTCAGATAGACAACATGGTTTTCAAAGTAAAAAATCTGTAATCAGCAATATTGTTAAATTACGTTACCAGCTTGAATAGTTCTCTTGATGAGGGATTGAGGTCCATTCTGTGTATACGGACTTTAGTAAGCATTCGACAGGGTAAATCATAAAATTCTTCTCGTTAAATTACAATATTTTTATGGCATAAGTGGGCATATCTTATCATGGTTTAGTTCTTATTTAAAAGGGGAGAGTTCAATATGTAGTGGTCAAGGGATATGAGTCACGTGGGTACAAAGCAGTATTCGGGTGTGCCTCAAGGCTCTCACTTGGGACCGATTTTATTTATTTTTATTTATTAATGATATCGTAGAATGTGTTATAAATAGCAACTGTCTCTTATTCGCGGACGATATGAAAATTTTTATGCCTATTAAAAGTTCTGTTGATATAGTTATGCTCCAAGAAGACCTAAGACCGTGTGCAAGAATGGGTGTACTCGTAACGGTATGATAATAAATGCTTCAATGTGCTTTCTAAAAATCACAAAAGAAAAAAAAATTTGATGCCTTCGTACCACATTAACGGAGTGTGTATTAGAGAAAACCCCATTTGTCAGAGACCTGGGAGTTATTATTGACAACAAGTTGAGTTTTTACGAGACATTATGATCATATGATAGAGAAAGCAGTAAAATCTTTTGGTTTTTTGAGGCGAACATGTAAAGACTTGCGTTCTCCAAAAAGGACTAGGATAGTTATCTTAATTACCTTAGTAAGAAGCATATTGGAATATGCAAGCGTCATTGGAATCCCTACCAAGCATATCATTCCGAAAGAATCGAACGAATACAGCGTTCCTTTACCAAGTATCTTGTGTATAATAGCGATATAAGTAAGAGAAGCGATTATCAGGATAGGTTGACGACTTTTAAAATTGACACTTTATTTAATAGGAGACGTATAAATGATATTTGCACATTATTTAAGATACTAAATGGAATGTTGGATTGTCCACTAATATTAGAGAATATTTATTTCAGGATTCCACGACCTGGGTCGCGCGCCGCAATAAACAAAGGTCCGTTCGATATGCCAGTTTCTAAGACGGTATCTTGCTCGAACTCTCCTCTTCCTCGAATGCTCTTAAAGCATATAATGAACTGAGTACTTCTGTCTTTCGGGTGTGGACGTTGATCTATTTCATAACAATTGGCTTAAACTAAGAATACCTTGGTCGAAAAAATCCGCTGGAGAATTGTAAATCATTCTAAGTTAAGCGGCATTATTTTATTGTATGTAGTTAATTATCTGTCCCTACCACTATTATTTTTAGCAAAGTTCTTAAGACAAGTGTGTTTTACATTTTAGGAGTAAGTAATTTAAATATTTTTTACATATATCACAGTTTTTATTTTTTTTTATATACATAAAATTAGTTAAGATAACTTAAACCCTATTTATAAATTTTAATGTTTTTCAAGTTTTTGCCCTTATTTTGTAGTCACTTTATCTTCTTTTTATATTAGCAGTGCATGTAATTTGTTGGTCAGTGCTATGGACACCTGTAAGAGACTAACATACTAGAACTTATGTATTAGGAATGAATTTAAAATGTATTTGTGTGTTATGTTGTTGGTGTTCTTAATAAATTAAAAAAAAAAAAAAAAAATACAAAAACTGCAATGTTAGAGTATACTAATATGTAAAACCTAAGAATTTGGTTTTTGGTCATCAACGCGGGCGGAGCCGCAGGAAATGCTAGTTATAATATAATATTTAAAATACTTTGGTAAATATTGTAAATATTATAACACTAGCAACTCACCCTCGCTTCGACGGGTTCGTCCCTAGGTGATCTTTAAATTAACATAACTTTTTTATTTATGAACTGAGTAAAATAAATCAAATATTAAATGTTAAGTAAAGCTTATCACAACACATTAGTGAAAACCACACGCAAATCGGTTAAGCCATTTCTGAGATTAGCGCGCACAAACGCACAGACAAAAATTCTTAAAAAAAATTTCTTTGGGTTCTATTGCGTTAATAAAGACACCCAATAATAGTTTTTCTCAAATATCTTACATGTACAGACAGCGATCAGTTACAATTTTATTATGTGGACATAGATAGGTATATAGATAAAGATGTATAGATTTGTTTATACCTATATTAAAGTATAGATTTGATATATTACATTTCATTATATTATTTACTACCATTTCTTTACTAATGATTTACCCATATAAAACTATAGTAGATTCGGCCTGTGTATCAATAATAAAGTCTATTTCAATAAGATTTTTAAAAAAAATTTAATGTACAGATTCGGCCTAGATACAATTTTATTATATGTATAGATACCAATCTAGTGTATAAGGCTTCATGACGCACATTCAATGCCACTCAAAGTGAACTCATCGTGTATAGCTCATTAAGTATTGATTTAAAGGTTCAATTAATTATGTACGTTGATGGGGGTATGATAACGGTAAACAAGTAGTGATAATTATTATTGAGACGTTATGTCGACGTGTGCTAACTATTATTTGACGACACGTTTGGCTCAGTTTGTAGTGACCCTACTTGCTGTGCCAGCGGTCGCGGGTTCGAGTCCCGCTAGGGGCATTCATTTGTGTAATGAGCACGAATGTGTGTACTCTAGTCATGGGTGTTTATATTTATAATATGTATGTATTTAAAGTTATATATGTATAGTGTATCAACTGTCTGGTATCCATAACACATGCCTCGTAGCTTACCATGGAACTAGATGGTGATGCGTGTTAATGTCCCAATATATTTATTTGGTATTTTTCGGTAAGTGAATTACTGAATAACATCTATAAAAAAAGTCCGTATGTGTGCAATTCACACATGGTAGAAGTGAAACTTCAGAAAAGTAACCTACGAGAGAATGAGAGAATACAGAGTATCAGGAGTAGGATAATTATAAGGTTTTTTTTATATATTTTATTTGACATAAATATAAATTACATAATATTATTTAGTAATTAATTTTATAATTTTTCACTTCTTGTATAATGTATTCTATCTCAAATAACAACGGTTACCATGGCAACACGGCAATGTATGCCATCTCATTCTCTTACCGACTTCATCCTATATATTTATGTGTTTGTCTCTTTTTAGTGTCGCATTACCGTTTTATCGAAATTTGAAGCACAACGATTCTAAGTATCACTTCGAAAAATACATAATTACTGTCTGGCTCATAACATTAGTGAGTGACATTTAACGCCTATATAAATAAAATATTTTAGTTTTTTATACTTCTTCTAAAGATAAAAATAACAAGGATTATGTATGGATATACGTAGGATATACGTAAATCAAAGAATGTGTATTATATAGCACAATATTTTACAGATTGAAGACTAAAACTAAACTATAGCTATACTATTGAAGAACATTATTAGTTATTTTACATATTTTGATGAGCACTTAACCTGATGGCAAGTGACTATCGCCTATAAATATCTTCAACATAAAAGGAGTTACAAGTGCGCTGGCAGCCTTTAAGAGACCTGTAAACATGACTCTTAAAGAGTTAAAGAACCCTATTATATAGGGTAAAGATAAATCGTCAGGGTAAAAATAATTTCGCATCTTGTCTATGTGTGGTCGAAATTATTTTAAGTATTTCTATCTTTATCTATAGATATATTTCTTTAGTTATCTATTTTTCTAGGATAGCTTATGGCCCATCAATGAAGGATGCAGTGACAAAAACATGATATGACCCTAAAAGTTCAAGAAACAATGGTAGAAAATACATAAACAAATCATCTACAACCATAATATTACATTTTATTAATCGGAACAAATTGTTATTGCCAGTTCAGAGTTGAAAGCGAAACTTGGATTACCTAAAGAAAGAGTCGATAACTCGGTGCAAATTATTGTTTGACTCTACACTTAAGACATGTTAGCTTTTTCTTTAGGCAATATGTACCTATATAGGTATTTTATTAAATTATCTAGAATACCAATAATTTTAGAAATGTTAAAGTTAGTATTTGTAAGGGATATTTTTTTGATACTGAACTACTTTTTAATCGTTGTCGACGTGTCACTTGTTTCACCTAAAATATTCCACCAATATGAAGTTTATGATACAAATTTCATTCAATATAAAAAGATTGCTTTAGGAATGTAACTAATAACTTCAATGGTAATATTATACTATGGTCCAAAATTCGAGGAATACGCGAAAGGTAAATATTTTATTAGAAATCTGATATCTTTCTCTATCTAAGCTATTTACAATCATTTCCTGGACCTGAAATGTTTATTCTTACTTACATACTAATATTATACGTTACATTTCATTATAGGAGTTTTCCAAAATTGTATATGGACCAAAAAATAACTTATCCATTTCACTTCTTAAGTACTTCTTGTAGAATAGCTTTCTATTACTAAAGTTGCGAATCAATTGTGGGCTCATAACATATTTTAATCATTGTTTTGGCCTCGATATTGTACAAATAAATAGTATAACTATTATATGATTCTTAGATTTACGCGATTATTTGATATTTTAAATAATACAATCTTTTCGGAGAGACGACCTTGTGAGTTGTGACCATGTTGCTGTAAAGCATTTAAAAATTCGGAAACCAAAAAACAAAAGAAAACTAAAAAAATCTGAAAACATAGTACTTTTAAAATAACTTTTATATTTATATTAATAAATAAAACACACGTGAAATAAATTATAATATGTAGTAGTAATTTGAGTAATCCACAACAACGTGTACGTAAGCAATGCCTGTGTTCACTCTCCTGACCTCTTATTTCGCCCCAATTCGTTCTTGTGTTAAAATATAAGGAAATTTTGCATAGAGATTGTCGTTCAACTCACATTCACAAAATTATAGTTTTTTACTATAATATGATTTCTTACTAGTATTAAATTACAACATAATATTATCTTCATACTTTTTAATCGATCATTGTTTTATGTAAAATAAAAAAAAACTATCTGGATATAGTACATAATTTACATTTTAAAAGGAATAATTAAAAAAAATCTTTCTCATGAAGGTGCGGTACAAGAAGAACGCAGTGATTTTCTTTTTTCGTTTCTTTTTTACTGCTTTTAAAGGTATACAATATTTTGACAAGTGAGATAACTTAGCATATCTTTGAAACTCTAAAGCTCAAGTGTTACGTGTCTGAACACGTTAATCTCAAAAGCCATTTGCTCTGGGAAAAATTTTTTACTAACCATTTTTTGTATCAAAATTTGGCAAAGGTAAAACTTAAACTTGTCACGCAAATTATCCAAATATTTGTTGATACTCTTTGTTTTTTTCTAGCGACACCTCGTAGATTCCGTTAGTCTAGTGGCTAACATACACGATTCAGAGGTCGAAGCTTCTAGTTCCGGTTCCCGCTAATAATATTTATTAAATATCTTTCTCTGTTAAGGAATTCTCAGTTCCCAGAGTTGGAAAGTTCTTACACCACCGTTCCTCGAAAGGCATGTAAAGTTCTCTGTCCTGCGTCTGATATCTTACTGGTCGTGTCGAATTGTCATACAAGAGGAGACTGATATTAATAGAGAATGAACCCGTGTTTGCTAACGGACTTGTACACTATAATATTTCCTATTTAATTGGCTAGTTGCAGTGAAATTTACCGATATGATTAAAATCGATCAAAACATTAATTTGAAATTCTAAATAAAGGAGACTTGGAAAGTAATTTAGTATATGGAATATCCAACAAAAATATGTCAAATATTTAAATCTATACAAATAATACAACTGTAGAGGTCGAATGTCTGTACATAGAAAAAAAAGCTAAAAATCGAGTCAGGGCGATGTAAGAAGTGAAATAGAAAAATCCAGATTTTTTTATTTTTTTTTGTTTCTCTGTCTGTTTGTCTGTTTGTATGTGCTAATCTCCGAAATTGTTGGACCGATTTAATGAAATTTTGCATGGTGATACCTAATATCCCCGGTCAACATTTTAGATACTTTCAACCCGAAAATTAAAGAGTTCCCGTGTGATAGCTCTGTTTGTGCTTTTCTAGAGATTGTGTTTAATATACATTTTAGTCAACAAAAAACAATATTTATAATAAATATAAAGTTATATTTATTATAAAGATTGCTATTATATTTCTTTTAAACTATGAAAACCCTTACTACATATTTATAACGTATACAAACAAATCATAATGTCCTTTTTGTGGATCATATCTTTCAGAAATAATGTGCCTTTCGCCGCAATTTTGCCAACTGTCGCAGCCGGGGCATTTTCGTAAAGATTTACGGCTACGACTCTTTCACTAATACTATTTACTTCGTTAATGGTCAGTTTTATTATTGCGCTTCTTTGCTGTTTATTTCTTTTCCCATCCATGATTTATAATAACTGACATAATGTAGAAGATATCGTAGTAATTAAAAAGTTTTATCATCACACTAACATTTTAAATGAAAAAGTTTGTGAGTGAATAACAAAGTGAGTGCATGTTTCTTATTTCTTAATAAGAATTTGAATTAAATATAAAAGAAAATTGGGATAAAGACCAATCAAAGGTAAAGAAGGGATAAACCTTTGCACTTTGTTTTGGTATTTTTTCTATTTGATTAATGTTCTTATAGAAACTCGTGTCCGCGCCACAAGGTATTACAGGTTAAAATCACGAAAATATTTTTTTTTGCAGATAATTTTCATTGCCATTGTTTAAAATAAAATTTGAGCAACAACAACCCGGAAATACAAAATTTGTAGACCATAAAATTGTTTACAAAGTCGTAAACAATATTTCACACGATAAACCATTCTTGAGATAAAGCGCAAAGAGTGAGAAGCCCTTAGCTTTCTTATAACGTTTGGAAATTTATAGTATCTGCACCAACAGGTGGTTATGTGATGAGACAGGCTAGAAAAGCAAATACTACCCACTGAAACCCAATGAAATCTTCCTGATCTTAATGCCACAACACAAAGTTACTTACACACATAACTATAACGTTTCGACGGCTGGTCTACCGAGTCAGACCACAAGAACTAGGAGTGCTGTAACGATCCATTCTGCTAACAGAAAAGTACCAGGAGCAACCCAGCAGAAGCAGTAGCAGAAGGATCATGCCATCCTCCCGAGGCCCTCTAAAGCGGGCTATCTTCCAAGTGTGTTTCTTCGGGAAACCACTTAGTAATCTATATATAGGTTAAGTTTATAATGTCATTTTTTAAAGATCCTATTTCTCTTATGTAAAATGCTATGACTTTCAGATTTCAAGATTATATATTATTTAAAGTGCAAATGTATTCGATCTCTGTGTTCTTTAACAAATAGTAATCAAAGAAACAAAGATATAAAGAGACTGCATAACGAGCTCGATGTTAAACTTGTATTTTACAGAAATGCAGGGTTATCTCATTTTAATTTTACATTCTTGAATAATTTTTACGTTTTCTTTGAGTAAGAATGTATATAAATTTTACCCCATTGTGTATTATTCTAGTAGCTTTTTATTGTAATTTTCTAATATTTTATAAAAATAATGCATTTTATAACTCAGCAAGTTACATGCAAAAAGTATTTTTAATGTTTGAAATATCTTTCGCATAATATATAGTAGTTCTGATTTTGTTCTAACAATTCTATAATAATAATTATTATTATTTGTTTAATTATCTTTATTATGATGTTTTTTTATTATTATGTGATTTTATGTACAATGTCCATCCAGGAACAACTTATGTAGGTAACTATATATATAAATAACTCACTATACGGGATCCAAATATTTATTCAATAGTACGAATCAATTCAAAAAACAAATTATTCCATAGTATCCCAGTTATTTATGAAATTTGTGATTTTAGATTTTAGTTATGTTATGACGTTATTAAATTAAAATATAATGTATTTATTAAAAATCATATTATTACAAATGCTAATTATTATATTATAAAAATGAAAAAAATAAAAACTAGGTATTCATTGATTATTAGATATTAATTGATTAAAGAAAATGTCTGAAGATTTTTTTTTATTAGAAAAAGTGGCAAAGTATAAACATCCTAATGTTAAGTGGCTATCGTCGTTGATGCAGATCAAATAAAATCATGCTTTTTCTAGTGTTCTCGGCTAATCTTTCTACCACGGACCTATGATATTTTCATATTTTTGACTAGCGAGCTGCAGCAAGTGCTTAGAGCAGGACTTTGGCTTATAAAATGTACTCTGTTGTTCATGGAGTTAAATTGAAAAATTATTTTAGTATAAAATCGTTTATCCTAGCTGCTCCTATTTAGAACAGTATTAATTTTCTTTTAAACATCATATTGTTATTGCACAGTACTAATTTACAAAACAAAAGATCGATGAAAAATGCAGTGAAAAGTGAATGTCAAACTTTTTTGTTTATAATTTTCGAATTCTTGTATAATAAACCACCTATGATTAGGTAAATGATTGAAACGTCCACAAATATGAAAAGAATCCAGATTTTTGGCACTATAATTTTAGTAATTGTAAAATATTTGATTAGGTATGTATACTTAATGAAAACTACCAATCAGTTATTTTTTACTTTTTAGTGCTTTTGTTTGAAGTCGGTTTTCATTTTTTTGTTAAAAAGTTTTTTTATTTGAATAATCAGTTCCGGAAATTACTCAGTACATATAAATATTACTTTTCGTCATGATATTAGCGTAGATTTATAAAATATTTCAAAAATCCTTATTGAATGTTTGAGATTTATATGACTTGATGCTAAGATAAAGGATTATATGTAAATATCGATGCTTTCTTATTGCATAAAGAATATACTATAAAAAACTGTCCATAATTTACAAAAATCAAATAACATCCTGTATAAAAAATATTATAACAAAACAGGTTGCAACAGCTAAAAAAAATAGTTCTACGTTCAACCAAAGTCTAGTGAGCAAAGCTTTCTAAACTTAAAAAAGTTATTTTGGCATCAGTAAATATTATACTAGGTTCTATTGTACTTGATTTCAAAGAGCTCTTGTTGGTTACAATATAATAAGCCGACAGACGTCGCTTACAAATCTCCTTTAAAATTTATGGGGTAGTATTTCAAGTAATACGTAATATTATGTCCATTTTTTAATTTTAAATATTTATATGTATTATAAGCTTGCTTTTGTCTATAACACAGCTAACGTGTTACGGTGGATAATTGTCTCGAAAATCATCCAAGGAAAGTGCCACTAGAATTAGTCATCAGTCGCCAAATAGTTCTGCGGGTAGCTTTTGTCTCTTCCAAGTAACCTACGTCAATCTCGCATGAATACTTTATCAGCCAATGAAAGCCTTTAAAATCGTTAAAGTCATTTAACTCAAATAAGGGTTGTTTTTTCAGGCGTGCCTTAAGCCAACCAAGTCAACCCTTAACAAAAATATATAAACTAAAGTAGCACAATGACATACACATAAGAATTATAAATCTATACCTACATATAATAAAATTGTAACTAAGCCGAATCTGTACATTTAATATTTTTTGGAAAATCTTATTGAAATATACATTATTATCGATATAGAGGGCAAAATAGTTGAATTTTTGTCTGTCTGTCTGTCTGTCTGTCTGTCTGTCTGTCTGTCTGTCTGCCTTTCTGTTACCGCATCACGGAAAAACCACTGGAGAGATTTTGATAAAATTTGGTATAATGGTAGCTGATTATCTGGGAAAATGTCTCATCTTTGAGAAATCTACACTAAACGTTAAAACGTAACGTAGGAACGAACCCGAGCGGAGCGAGGGTGAGTAGATTATAAATAGTGTAGTGTATTACACATAGAATTAACTGAAAAGGAACGAATCGTTCATAATATCAAATGTGATGCCATATAATCAGCAGTACAATTGAATGGAAGACTAATAAATAATAAAAAGAAAAACAAACAAAATAAACAACGAAATAGAAAATATGTGCGAGCGTGAAACAAATTGTCTTTAAACATCTTCAAACTCAAAATACAAACAAACACTATAAAGGATTGATAAATAACGAATTTAGCTATAGTAAATAATCAATTGACATCAGCTGCTTCGTTGCGAACTGAGAATTTTTCCATTACCCCTTGTCTAAAAATATAAGAAAGAAATTTTATTTCAGCTTTTTATAGCCGCTAGGTTTGTTTACGTAATGACGAATCGTTATTTTTCGGGCGCAAAAACTCGAAACCACAAAATAATTTAATATGAGATGACCCCATTTTCTTTTTTCAACGTTTCATGGAGTACCTACATTATATTCTCTTTGTGAAATAGCTAACAAAAACTGTCATTTTAGTTCTATATGAATGGCTAAAGTCGAATTTAAATTTAAAGCTGCGTCTGTAAACAACGTTAATTTTTTATAAGTTTTCATTAAAATAATAGGATAGGTATGTAATCATATAAGGTTTCAATTTTAGTTTATTTACAAAGTCAAAGTAAATTTTGTTCGCTGACTTTTTATGTCCACCAGTAATATCTTATTACTTTGCATTTACAAAGCAAAAATCGATAAAATTAGGCAAATATCGTATTTATAATAATATTTTTTTTAGGTATTATAAATGTTTTATGCACGTATTTTTTTTTGTATCAAAATACTTTATTGCAGGCGAGAGTGACATCTGACAGTGACCTATGTGACAGACTACGAGTACTACCTATATATTTTGTACTGATGCATAAATCAAATAAATCACTGTACCACATTGATCTGATACAAAAAAGCTAATTATAATAAGAAAATACATTTTTTTAAATCACAAAATACAAAAATTATGTGTTTTAACAAAATATTATATTCATATATCACGCGAGCGGAGTTGATAACTAAAAAATAAGTTACTAGAAATTATCTGTATATACAGATATTATGAACGTGAAAGTTTATGAATAAGTATAGATGTTTGTTACTCTTTCACGCCAGAAAAGCTGAACAGATCTGGATGAAATTTGGCACAGAGATAAATCATACTCTGGAATAACACATAGGCTACTTTTTATCCTGAAAAAAATATACGATTCTCGAGGGATAGACTTGTTTTTGTTTTAGCCGCTAGTATTAGTATAATTCTGTGATTTAACAAATGCTTTGATTTATTATTCCAAAGTTATAATGTCAACCTTACATTATTTCAAGTTATATTAGGTAACAAACAAAACATTTTTTATATTATGACGCTAAAACCTTTCTTCCCACGCACGTCCCAAACTTTCCTCCGGACGAAATCGAGTTGGGCCTCTACTCGAAATACATTATTCACATTAGTAATGTTCATTATTGTCTTACTTTGTCGAATATTTTATGCTCTCTCAGTGTATTAACGTTAGAGCTTTTTCTTAGCATTGAATAGTTATATTACGTATCAACCTTGGTAAGGTTAAGGGTTTATTTTAGATCTTGATGATTTTTTTCTATCAATATTTATGTTTTGAGTAACTACTGTCCATATATTCATATTTAATAAATAAATAAAATATGTTGAGACATCAAAGTAAAATCTAGTTCATGGTACGAGGTTTATGTTATGGATACTAGATAGTTGATACACTACACATATATAACTTTAAATACATACATATTATAAATATAAACACACGTGATTTTAATGCAAACATTCGTGGCCATCACACAAATAAATGCCCCCAGCGAGACTCGAACTCGCGACCGCTATTACAGCAAGTTGGGTCAATATAAACTGTGCCAAATGTGTCGTCAAATATTTAACATATTTTAAATTATATATGTATAGTGTATACGTAGACATAAAAATATTTCTTTTTCTTTAACATATTTATTTTTTTATGAGTTAATAGGACATAATATTTGAAAAGCTTAACCCCAGATTTTAGACTAAAAAGTTTTTATATCATAATAATAATATTTTTCTGTGTAAACATAGTATAGGGCAAACAATATCGAAGAAAGTGTACCCTAATCAATTAATCATACCTTTTCACATGAGAACGCCTACATCTGTTGCGTTATTCATTTTAGCTAAAACAAGCTTATGCATCAACTATTATAATATGTATTTATCAATGAAAAAAGATAACAATTAATATTTCCGATTTAAATCATCTACTATGATGAGGAAACTATATATATATATATATATATATATATATATATATATATATATATAATACTAAGTTTACTGTGCGAAATTAACAATAATTCACATTTTGCCACGTCACAGCGTAACATATACATACATATATAATAATATATACCCTAAAAAGCATTTCTTTACTTAAAGTCGGACAGAAATATGTCAATCTTACTATTCTATACTAATATTATAAAGAGGCGAAGTTTGTGAGTGTGTGAGGTTGTAGGGGGTAATCTCTGGATCTACTAAGCCGATTTAGATGAAATTTGGTAAGAAGATAGCTTGGGACCCTGGAAAGGATATAAAATACTTTTTATTCCGGAAATAATCTCTTAAGGGGGTGACAATGGGATGAAAGTTTGTATGGGAAATCAACCTAGAGACGAACCCGAGCGAATCAAGGGTGAGTCGCTAGTAATATTATAAATGTGAAAGTTTAGATGGATGTTTGGGTGTTTGGTACGCAATCACGCCAGAGCAGCTGAACGGATCTAGATGAAATCTGGCACAGAGATAGATTATAGTCTGGAATAGCACATAAGCTACTTTTTATACCTGAAAAATGTACAGTTCATGTAGGATAGATTTGTTTTTGATTTATTTAGTTTGTAATACATTTAATAAATACTCAACAGAACAGACGTTATAAAAGAAGGTCATGCTTATAAATTATTCCTATATAAAGGCTTCGTCGGCTTAAAAGTCTAAGCTAAGAATGCTAAATTACTCTTACAGGCTAATAAAGTTTTGGGATAGCTAATAAAAATACACTTATACGGATAAACGCTAATCAAACTTCGTTCATATAACTTTCCTTGTTTCATTTACACATGAACTCATTTTAGGGTATCATGAATAATTATATGGGTTCAAATGAACCGTCGTTACAATTTGGAATAAATGCGTGACTACGACTTTGTAAAGTGCGACGCGTGTAAAATACTTTAACGTGTATGTAAACATGTACAATACGGCTTCCACTCAATGTGGACGAGTTTATGTAATTTTTTATTAGCCATATTAATGAAGTTAAATTGGACCCAGTTATGCAAAAAACAGCCATGTGCGTAAAAGTACCAACAGAGTTATAAGCATTTTATTAAAAAAATAAAATAATTATAAAATATAAACAATACTTATATAAATATTGTTCAATTTTAAAATAACCAGAAAAACAAAACATAACCCAAGTGCAACTTTCGACAGAATAATGCTTATTAAAAATTCAAATTTACACATAATAATTGGACCCCAGTTATTATGTGTAAATTTGAATTTTTATCCCAAGTAACGATGGTTTTTGTATGAAAACATAATTAAAGTAAATAGAAATATCGCGCTGTTTTAACGAAACGCCGTCTTCTGAACGAAGGTCTCCATGGAGCGCTATCTATCACAATCTTGGGCAGCTTTTATCCATTTTCTGCATCTTCTATATGCAGCTATTGTGCTGCAGGGCTTCCTCCACATTTAACACTAGCTCGAGATGATAACATAATATGAAGGATTCGTATGAATGCTCTACTTAATAATTTTGGAGATCTCTGGTTTCTCGTTTGAAATTCTATTTGCAAGAGAAAGGCCTTATATTCGACGTTTTTTTGAGCAATAAATCGTATAAACTCTTCCCAACGCTCGTTCAATATTAGTTGTAAATGATACTGAAGTTGAAATTTTTGATTATTTAGTTCATTCTGTTTAAAGTATTGTTTATTTATTTTACAGTATTCTATACATATAATTAAATTCTTAATCGAATTTTCACATTTAATATTTTTTGGTAAATCTTATTGAAATAGTCTTTATTATCGATACAGAGGCCTAATCTATAGTTTTTAGAATTTTTGTCTGTCTGTCTGTTTTTCTGGGAACGCATCACGAGAAAACCACTGGACAGATTTTGATGAAATTTGGTATGATTATTGCTGGTTATGGATCAACATATAGGACACTTTTTACTGTGGTCAAATAACTCATCTCTGAGAAATCTATACTAATCCTAAAACGAAGAGACGAACCCAAACGGCGCCAGGGGGAGCCGCTAGTCTTATAATATATTAACATTAAATACCTATTTGACTTTATGTTGTAGTTCTTAGAATCGAGTTTCACTAGTAGTGTTGTATTTTATTTAGATATACAAATTATACGTATATAATAAAGTAATTAAAATACAATTTATACACAAAGAATAAATAGAATATTAATATAATTATAAAGTAATATTTAAGCATTCTTGATTCTATTACAAATCATCAATTACACGAATTAATGACTATATTGACATAATAACGTCAGAACTAATTTGACAATTTCACGCTATGCTAATTTCAAGCTTTTGTTAGAAAAGACTCTTGTAGTATGAAAATAACAATTTAAATGAAATGTAATATTTAAGACCGCATACGGTAAAAGTACTTTACTCTCTCTCTCTCTCTTTTATACTTTACTATACTCTTTATTACTATAGTATAAAAGAAGAATATTATAAGGAATAAATTAAATAGTTTTTAGAAACAATATGTATAAGACTGTAGAATCAATTTTTTTGTGCTACGTGGGTAAACTCTGCAGCCAATTACTGGCAAATATATATGACTGTAGTTCAAAACAAAAAATAACAGATGTAACAGTAAATAGAAATTGAAATAAAGTTTTAACACCTCCAGGTAAATTTCTAAGGAATTAATGAAATTTCTAAGAAATCTATTGTTAACTGTAACGCCGCGCCGGCGTGTCCGCGGTCGTTGAGGGATTAAATATATTTGGTGTAAAATTATAAAAGAGATGTATAAAAAAAAACATTCTTCTTTTTTTCTTTTGAATAGTTAAATCTTATGTTTAAATCTAAAATCCTTGATCTAGAAGTGTTGTTCAAAGAACAAAATTACGTACGATATTTATAAAAAAAAAGTTTACTTTAAGTGCTTAAAACAGCCAATTATCTAATAATTATAATTAGGAAATAAATTCCTAGTGCTTCGTGAAATCGATCGCTACTTGGAAAGGCTTCACGTGCTTATTGCGATCAAATTGTTCCTCATTTCTCGTCAATTTATCACGAAAAGTTTTAATGAAATAATAAGTTTTAACCTACTTTTAGCGTAACTTAAGTCCTTATAATAACAAATATAGAATGGATTTTATTTAATATATGATTATTAAACATGGAAAATACTCGAGCGGTCTCCAAGACCGACGTCAGGTGGTTGTGCTACTGAAATTTACGTCAGGTGGCTAAGGGTTAAATATTGGAAAGGAAAATATTAACGCTAACAAGATAATTGTATAGTTCTTTATAGAAATAGGCATTAATCCAACATGATTACTACTAGTTTTATGATGAAGAAAAGTGAATTATGATCCCCCCACATTGAAGGAAGGCCCGTGCCTAGTCGTAGGACATTAAAAATGATGATATAAATGCGAAATTTTGTATGTATGTAAGAGGAACAAAGTGTGTGTGTAAGACACTGTTTGTTACTTCTTCACGTTAAAATTGCTAAACGGATTTAGATAAAATTCAGTACACAGATAGATCATGACCTGGAGTAGCACATTAGCTACTATAGGTAAAATTTGCAACACATGTCGCACACTATTTATTTTCAATCTAAATAAATACTAGCATATGCTGTGAAGTATAATAGAATAGAGAATTTATTTCTCATAATAGCGACGAGCAAGTTTCTTATTAGCGACACGATCATAAAATAGGTCGCGGAATACCGGCCCGACAACGTAATTAGTATACAGTTCAGCATTTCGCTAGCTTTACATGTTGACTCAACGTACCGACTCAATGCTAATTTGTACAGAAAATTGCTTCAGAAAGCAAAAATATATTTTTAAAATTTAATTTATAAATTGATGTGTTGCAATTTCTACATCACGCCATGATCTATTAAATTTTTTAGAGGAAGAAAGAATTTTGTAATTTCTGCTATTTTATAATGAACTAGCGACTCACGCTCGGGTACATCCCTAGCTTGCTTCCCAATAAAAAATTTCATCCCCATTTTAACCCTTTTAAGGGATGATTTCCAGGATAAAAAGTATCCTATATCCTTCCCAGGGTCTCAAACTATCTTCTTACCAAATTTCATCTAAATCGGCATAGTAGATCCAGAGATTACCCTCTACAACCTTACAAAGTCAAAAAGTTAACCTCTTTATAATATTAGTATAGATTTACTTATGAACGTGGTCTAAATCTTAGTAGGTCTAATGGCTCAAGTACATAAAAACGCTCTCCACAGTTATTAGTTACAACGCATAATACTATGTCTTAGAGTCTCATAATACCAAAAAGCTTGTATTGAGCATAACATTGTAGGTTATTTGGAAGTATAAGTAGTAGTAGGTTATTTTGATACGTTAGAATATTCCCCCAGTGTGCGTTAACCTTGTTGTGGTGGTGAGAAGGGAGTGGGGTGGGGGTCGGTGATTGGGTTTATTAGCGTCGTCATTTACCCGAGCGCGAAATTAAGAAACGCACTGGACGGCGGCCCACCTCAGTGGGCGGTGTACCATGCGGCTTGCTCCTGGTACTTCTTTGATAGCAGAGTGGACTGTTAGAACAACCTCATGGTTGTTGTGGTAGGGGTGTCGTGGTTGAGTGCGTAAGCGATCTTGTGACGCTCCATTAAGAGGGGGGTGGGGGGTGGTTCCGTTGGGTTTTAGTGAGTAGTACTGGCTGCCGGTGAGTCCCGTAGAATCACCTGTATGTATGCAGGTCTAAATGAATTTCCCAACGTCAAAAAATGATAGGTACGTTATAATATTAAAGAAGAGTTGAATACTTTTAAAATTATTGATATCTGAAACATAATAAATATATATTTTATTACATTTTTAATAAAGACTTTACGTTTGTGTGATATGAATTAACGTAATTCGTTACACAATAACTTGACTATTAATTATGTATTCGGCCGTTTTTATATGAGGGGTATTCGGTCATAGTCCACCACGCTGGCCAAGTGCGGGTTGGCGGACTTCAAATGTCTTTCGAAAACTTGTTAGGTTCTCTCAGACATGCACGTTATTCTACGATGTTTTTCTTCACGGTAAGAGACGAGGTAATCTTACTGGAAATGTATCGCACATGAAAATATCAGAGGTGTTTATATCCCGGGATTTGAACCCGCTTCACTCAGCTTTCCAAGCGCTCTTGTTACCACTAACGGGCCTCATTCCCTATTAATTATATTCAGTATTTATTTTTTTATTACTCCTTAGAGGACTGTTGTACTGTTTTATACGCCATAAATCGCATGTTTGATTCCCGCAGGGTATGGGTCTATTTTGTTTTCATCACGACCCACCAACGTTTACACTGCAAGGGAATACGTAAAAATAAAACGAAATATTATACTCTCTTTTTGCGATCTTTTTCTAATATTATATAACAAATAACAACTAGCATTGCCCGCGGCTCCATCCGCGTTCTGATGACCAAAACCCAAATTCTTAGGTTTTACATATTAGTATAATCTTACAATGCAAATTTTGTATTTTTCAGAAAAATGAGATATTTTCCCGCGGTAAAAGGTATCCTATATGTTGTCCCGGATAACCAGCTGTCATCATACTAAATTTCATCAAAATACCTCCAGTGTTTTTTCTGTGATGCGGTAACAGACAGACAGACAAAAATTCTAAAAACTATAGATTCGGCCTCTGTATCGGTAATAATGCTTATTGCAATAAGAGTTTCCAAAAAATATGTAATTTACAGATTCGGCTTGGTTACAATTTTATTATATGTTGGTATAGGTGTAATGAAAATACTTTTATTAAAAAAAGTCACTGCGACTACATTTTTTTTAGCTGTTAGTGTCCCTGGACAAAAACCTCTCTCATTTTTTTTTCTCTGCTCTATTTTGGACTATAAAATTATTTAAAAGTAATTTTACCTTAATTTTTTAATTAAAAAGACACCCTTGGAACTAACGCTTGAGGTATATCTACTTATTCATAAAAAAAAATATTTACAAAATGGCTAAAATATCTAGTAATATACAAGAAAATACAACCATATTGAGAACCTCAAAAGTCATTTTAAAGGTATACTTTATAACTGCATAAGTAAAGAAGAAATAAAATTAAAATTGAAGGAGAAATTAAAAACAAGAGTTAGCCAAATGTAAATAGTTGTAAATAGTGTCTACATCATACTAATAGCTTTGATAGGTATCATTATTATATATAATATATATCTTACTTCTTACTAAAATTATAAATGTGAAAGTTTAGATGATTGGTTGTTTGTTACTCAATTACGCCAGAATGACAGAACGGATCTAGATGAAATTTGGCACAGATATAGATTTTAGTTTGGAATAGCACATAGGCTACTTTGTATTCCAGAAAAATTTACGTTTCCCGTAAGAAAGATTTAGTTTTGTTTTCGAATCCGAGCAAAACGAGAATGAGGTAATATGCAAAATTGTAAAAAATCATTTTTCTCTATTCCTAGTACTTTTTTAAAGTCAACATTTACCGTTATGTAAAGCTGACTCTTTCTTTTAAACCCTCTTTTTTGATGTTGGTAAAAAAATACTCTATAACATAAAAAGTCAACAATGTTGATTACATCTGTAAATTGGAACCAATAGAAATAATTCTTGGTAAAATAAGAAATTGGGGCATTTCTTTATCTTTCTTCATTACATTCCGGTTGTATTTACATAATAGCGTAATGTGATGTATTAATTACTGGATAATTAGATGATAAATCACTTAAATTAGAATGATGAATGAGGTTGTGCTAGCGTTAGCTCATTGGGCTACATGAATTTCATGTTATCTTAGATACTAATATTATTAAGAGGAAAGATTTGTTATTGTTTGTTTGTTTGTACCGAATATGCTCCAAAACTACTAAACTGATTTAGATGAAATTCCGTAAGAAGATAGTCTGAGATCTTGGGAAGGCCATAAGATTGTTTTCATCCCGGAAATCATCCCCTAAAGATATGAAAATAGGGATGTAAGTTTGTATGGGAAATCAACCTAGGGACGAACCCGAGCGAAGTGAGGACGTGTCGCTAGTTTAAAATAGTAATAAAGCTTTGTTTAATTATTATTATTGTTATTATTATTTCATATAATTTACCTATATATTTATAATTTGCATGTATTTAAAGTTATATATGTGTAGTGTATCAACTATCTCGTATCCATAACAAAGGCCTCGTAGCTTACCATGGAACTAGATGATGTTGTGTGTTAATGTCCTGACATATTATTATAATTATAAATCACGGTCACGGGAGAGATCCTTCTAAAAGAGTTTTATTTACTCACATATTCGCGTAAATCTAAGAAAGTATTACAACCAAGCGTTAGGTAGGTTGCTTCCCCATACAAACCTTCATCCCCATTTTCATCCCCTTAGTTAATGATTTCTGGGATAAAAACTATTCTATATCCTTTCCAGGGGCTCAAACTATCTTCTTACCAAATTTCATCTGAATAGGTTTAGTAATTTTTGAGATTATTTGCTACAAACAAACAAACAAACAAACAAACAAACAAACAAACAAAAATCTTGCCTATATATAATATTAGTATAGACAACAGGTTTTTTGAAGGAAAATAACATTCAGCTTATAATAACTTAAATGAGAAAGTATGATTATTATTTTGCTTCTTGTGAAGCAACAAAATTATAGTATCTTTTATACCACGATAATAGCAATATGCGCCGGCATTATAAGGTAAACTTTGTGGAAGACGATAGTTTATATAATAGTTAGAAAGATTTTCCGTCTTCATGATAAAAATTAACATTTTTTCCGTATTTGATCTGAAATAAAAATATATTAAAGTCACGCAACGGTTTGTCCTCTGTTCACTTCATGGCTGCGATTAACCAAATTGTTTGCAACTGTACGGCACTGCGCCATTGTACAATCGCCTATTAGTTGCTTAGCTACACGCACATTTTAGATTTATTGATATTATATAAGTAAAAAGGTACGTTTTATAATATTTATGTTATTTTGTTAATTTTATATAAAAATCGACACCAAGTAATAACAATATAACTCGTGTTAAGTAGTAATTTTTAATTTGAACTATGAAAAAATGAATAACTAAGTTTAGCTTTTGCCACCTCAATTACAAATAATTACAATTGCTTTTGAAGGTGTCGATATTATAAAAATACAATTTATAAGGCAAATGAGAAATAATTTAGTTTAGTTACGTAATTTTTGAAGATGTAGGGATCACAAACAATGCGTAAACTTCTGAACAGATTTAAATTATTGATGGCTATAGAGTATGTTTATAAGTCATATCCTAGTCATATCTTAAAGGATACCTTTATCTCAATACTGAATTGTCGTTAGATAAAAATATACAGTCAAGTGCGAGTCATTAGTTAATTATTTTCTTTATTTGTGCTGTAAGACCGTGCTTTTTGCCGAATTTTGTGATTCTAGGTCAGCGGGAACTACCATATAGGTCTTCGACCCAAAACCTATAGGGTACTTCCAGTTGACCTAGATTGTCAATTTAGGTTTTCAACTTTTTTATTTTTCGGAATTTTTCCTTCACTTGTGCTATAAGACCTTGCTCTTGACCAAAATTGACAATTCTAGGTCAATCGGAAGTACCTTATAGATTTTAGGTCGAAAACCTATATGGTAGTATCTACAATCACAAAATTTCGCAAAAAGCAAGGTCTTACAGCAAAAATAAAGAAAGAATTCCAAAAAATAAAAAATGTTGAAAATTAAAGTTAAACAGATTTCCTACAAATTTGTACGGAACCCTCGGTGGGCAAGTCTGACTCGCACTTGTTCGTAATTTAGGTTGAGATATGTAATTTATGAGTGGAAAAGTAAGCTAAATATCGAGAGTCATACAGGAAATGGGAAGAATTTATGTTTTTAAAAGGGCGTAGACAGTTCTTGATGGTACATACTTGGTACTTAACTTAATTGGCTTATTTTGCAGATAGTTTTTTTATACATTGTAATAGAATTCACTACTAGCATTTCTGCCATAAATCCTCATAGATATGACTTGTATAGTAGTCGTAAAATATAATATACTGTTTTTTTTTTAGAAAATATGTAAACACAATAAATCTTATTAAATCATATTTTCGGAAAAAAATAAGGTCCGTGAAAAAAAAGAAGAATCGCGAGAGTTAAAAAAAACATTAGACATTTCACATTCATTTCAGACAAGCTAGTAAGTTTCAGAATAACTTAATCTATATTCTTTTTGAACACATAGTTTACAGCCATAATATATTAACGAAAATCCTAATGTAAGTCCAATTCCCATTACCAATTTTATAGCTCAGTAAAGAGATAACAGTTTTTTATGCTGCTCCTTACTGTTAAATACATTTAAAATAGCTTATAATAATATATACAGTAAGTATATAACTCGAGTAAAACTCATAGATTCGTGATATTACCAAAAATCGTTTCCCAGAAGGCATTATGATGAAAAAAGAAATTTTGAACACCGAAGCAATTTATTTTCTTTAGTCTATAATCTATACTAATATTATAAAGAGGAAAGATTTGTATTTTTGTCTGTTTTTAACGAATAAACTCAAAAACTACTAAACCGATTTAGATGAAATTTGGTAAGAAGATAGTTTGAGATCCTGGAAACGATATAGGATATTTTTATTCCGGAAATCATCCCTTGAAGAGGGTGAAAATGGGGATGAAAGTTTGTATGGGGAAGCAACCTAGGGGTGAACCCGAGTGAAGCGAGGTCGAGTCGTTACTCATCAATATATTGTTTTCACTTTTACAGGTCAGGCCTAGTAGGATAATCGCTCAATTGCGTGAACCACCAACCACCTTTTAGTATAACCTCAATCAAATTTATTGGACAATGCTGTTACTTTCTCTTATAAACCTCGGCTCGTAACACTCACGAAGTCCCCAACTAAAACAAAAGTTGAGGGGCACACCATTATGAATTTTCAACCCATTTTTGTTTACAGAGCCGCTATAAGGCAATTAATTTTATAGCATTAGAATTTCCACGGAACCGACAGCGATTATTCTGAATTATTATTCCATAATTTGAAAAGTTCTTTGAACATTTTGCTGTGGGTTGAAACGAGTTTTAGTTTCATGACTTGTTTATTCTATTCGAATTCAATATTAGGGCACTGTAAGTGAATTCATTATGTTTTTAAAAGAGCTTCTTAACCGTTTTAATGAATATTAATAAACATTTATACTGAGAAGTAAATTGAAATCAATATAAATGGAGTGAAATAAAACCCTTTCAATTCTTACGCTCGAGCGCTCAGATCTCTTTTAATTCTTCCAGTAGCTAAGAAACTGATCCCGCCGCTTATGGGATCGCACGTGCCCCGATTCTATGAGCGCGCCATCCCCCGGGATCGGTAATCCTGGATAGTTCGGGGTAATGGAGAGAATTTTATTGAAGGAACTTTGTAGGCGGTGCTTTATAAATTCTACTGCAATGGGTTGGTTATATATTAAAAGTTCTGTAATTTACGGATCAAAATAGGTATTTTGATTTCAGAGCTACTCATGGACACTGATATTTTCATGTAAATATATGTAGATTTTAGCTAAAAACATTAAGATAGTGTGCTATAAAGTAATTTTAACTTTGGTGTATTTAAATAATCGATTTAAAATTTCTATTATATTGCATGAAACCTTGCAAAAGCTTGGCTAGCGTAAGTTTATACTAATTTAGTCTTCAAACACGTAATTATGGCTTATGTTTTATTCAGTGTCTTAGCGTGCATTATAAGGAAAATCTCAAGTATACTCAGTAAATATGCGATTTCCTAATATTCGGTAGATCTTTGAATATTTTCATGCTTACAATTATTTTTTTTAAATACTTCAAGGTCTACCAATAAAATAAAGAAAATAAATCAGTCAATCACTCCAAACATAATGAAAACTGTGCAATGTAGTAGAATCTAGATTAATTTATAAACAAAAAATAAAAATATAACAGCAGAAAAAAGGTAATAAAGAATTATTCGTAAACAAAAGAGTGAGTGTTTATTATTTGCACGTTTTTTATTTATCATGTACACGATGTAAAAGCTCAACGAGTTTTAGTGAAAGAACGAAGGCATCTTGTATCCTAGATATTATATAATATTATAAGAACTATAATGCGAGCGGAGCCATAGATAAAACAGATAATTGATAAATAATTGAAACTTTAAAAATGTAGTTTTTTATACATTTTTTTTTATTTAAACTGCTTTACAGTAGCTACTGTTAAATATTGGTAAAAAATGTATTTACACTCTACTCGTTTATGTACTCTTAAAAACTCCCGTAGGTACTACAGCGAAAAATAAAGAGTCACAAAGGCACGTGAATAAATGCGAATTTATAGTATGAATAAAGATAGTATTTTATAGATATTTCTTACAAAAAGAATTGTAAAATACAATAAAGGGAGCGCACAATCCTCTTAAATTTGGTATGGACCCGCGGTATCGATGTTGGTAAACAATTCGAGGGCTGCCTTTGTTAGTAGAGAATATTGCTATGCCTCTGTTTGTTATTCATACAGTATAGTTTTTTCTGGCTCTATTTGTTGAGGGTTGACATTCAAAATACAAAAAATAAAGCAATTGTAATAGTATTATATACTCAGACTAGCGACTCACCCTCGCTTCGCTCGGGTTTATCCCTAGCTTGTTTTCCATACAAACTTTCATTCCCATTTTCACCCCATTAGGTGATGATTTCCGGGATAAAAAGTATTCTTCGTTCTTCCCAGGGTCTCAAACTATCTTCTTACCAAATTTCATCTAAATCAGTTCAGTAGATCCAGAGTTTACCCCCTACAACGTCACAAACTCACAATCTCACAAACTTTACCTCTTTATAATATTAGTATAGAATAAGAAATAATATCCCTGGATTATAGAACTAAATATGAAGCCAAACAATAATGTTTTGATTAAATATTGTCATAGGTAAATAAATGATAATAAAATAGCTAACGGATTTAATAACGGATATATTAAAGAAAAAAATTATTAAATGAGCTAATATAATAAATACTTGGCCTGTTTCAAGAGAAAGAGATTTAATGCTTAACAAATACAAAAGAATATTATTTTTATTATTCATTTTTCTTCATATTATTTTCTTCTCAAAATGTTTAAATTTACGACTAATACGTATAAAAAATTCTATTATATTTTATAGAAAGTAAAAATCCGTATGGTAAAATCGAAAATGTAGCATAAACAGCAAAATCACGCTACTAATTTAAGCTTTGACATTGTTTTCAGCTCTGTCTACATAATTGTTTAGTCTGAGATTATATATTACAATATTATAAGTGTGATAATAGATTAAAATGAAATTCAGAATAGTAATAATCTTATACCCTGAACTTGCATGTACCCTTGCTTCGTTCGGGTACTTCCCTAAGTCCCTAACATGACCCTATGTGTTAGTCCAGATAATAGCCTATTTATGTGTTAAATTTCATCCAAATCCATTCAGCTATTTCAGAGAGAAGGAGTAACAAACATACACACACACTTTAGCATTTATAATAATAGCTCGATTCACTTAAAGGCTAGTTTTTATATAAAAAGTACCACACGAGCAGCACCATTACAGAAACTAGTATATATCTAATACATATTGCTAAAAATCATTATTTTAATTCCCTCATACAAATATATGACGCGATATAAATATATGAGCTTTTTAAAGCTGCAAAAATTACATCCATGATTTCTTCGCTTATTTCAATACACTTCTAGTCTTAATGAATCTAATTAATACTAAACAATAAACTGTTTTATAAATCTATCAAACGCACAACTTATTTACAGTGACGTCAATATTGCGTGATCAATCGTCGTTAGAAAAGTACTTACGTTTTATGGCGTTCCCATCGATTTGTCAAATAAGTGCTCCACATGCCTTTCTGTTTGAAATTGTTATGACAGTCACAATTAACTGACAGTATACGAGTATGATGATTATACTATCGAAAAGTCGTGTTATTTATAAGCTTTATATTCCGAGCTTTTATTTAACTTGCAATGTTTGTTAGTTGGTATGTTTGTGTGGGTGAAATGTTGCAAGCTGAATTAGAACCACTTTCTCATAACCTTTAGTGAAATTTTACATTTTGGTTGGGTTTGATTGGTTCTTACATATTAATTCGATGCAAATCAAATCTAATACATTTCGATATGATCTTAAAATATTGTAGGCTGGGACCGGCTTTGAAAATATCTGATTAGGTATCTATTCTAAATGAAAACCTCCGTTTAGTTATTTTTTACATTTTAGTGCCTGGAAGTCGGTTTTTATTTTTTGTTAAAAAGTTTTTATTTTACCATTTTTAGTGTAGACGTAATAAGCAGGTAATTTGTTAGAAGAAATTTTTTAATAACATATTCGATTAAGCAATTTATTTAAAATATATATTTATTGTTGATTTTTTAAAAAACCGCTCTACCGATTTCGATAAACTTTATATGGAACCACCTGAGAAGTATACCCTTTGAAACAAAACAAAAATTTTACAAATCGGTTCAGGCGTCTTCGAGTAATTGGTGAACATACATAAAAAAAAAAGATTCCGACGAATTGAGAACCTCTTCGTTTTTGGAAGTCGGTTAAATAACTTATGACACTCGCATTAAATCCTCTGTTCCTCAGTGAGAGCCTCACTACAACAGACGTAGCTATTCGTTTAGGGTGTATGAATATTTAAACCAACATTCTTAATAGTTGCTTAGGTTTTGACAAACTTGTAATTTATGATTGGTGTTTTCAGTGGGGCTAGCTTTTTTAAATCATAGAAAGACATTTCAATTTTGCTTATAAATTTTCTAGAGGCTTAGACAATAACACGTTAACTCTATATCGAAAAATAATATATTACGAAAATGAAAGTATTGCTAAGAACGACCTCTACCCTCATTAGTAAGTAATCTGAAAGTAACAAAAAACTCTAAGTGTTTAATCCCAAAAATAAACATGAGTATTTATAGAAAATCAAAAAAGATCAATTTATTAACATCCGTATTAATATCATAAATGTGAAAGTTTGTGAGTATGGATGTTTATTACTCTTTCAAGTCAGAACGGCTGAACGGATTTAGATGAAATTTGGCACAGAGATAGATTAAAAAAAGCTTAAATCTGGAATAGCACATAGGCTACTTTTTATACTGGAAAAATATACGCTTCCCGTGTAATAGGTTTGTTTTTTTTCCTAGAAGCGAACACGAGCGAAGCGGTGAGCCACTAGTGTAATATAATTTATACAACGATATAGATCATACTATTTTTTATACAAGTACCATTCCATATTGACTATAATAAAACTACAGACATTAAAGTTATCTTTAAATGTATCAGTAAGGTTATTATAATAACCTCCATATTATCCACATAAATAATCTTCTACTATCGAGATTGTTAATTCAAGCATTCGTGGCATAAATTAGGCTAAAACTGGGCTAGAACTGTAAAACTATGCTAATTTAAATCGGGATGGAACTAGGGAGGAACGATTAACAGAGATACGTTGTTTGGAATTGTGAGGTGTTTATTACTGCTTTTAATGATATAGCTTAAGTTGTTGTTGACAAATTAGTTGGTTTAAATCTCTATAATGTTATATTGTAATTTTTATAACTTAAATATTGTAAGTACTTTTGATACTTAAAATTTAGTGTTCTATTATAACTTTAATTTTAATTTTAATGGCTTTCTTTTATTTTTATGTTTTTTATGGGTTTTTAGTTGCTGGGGAAACAATCATTTGGCAACTGTGAGACTTACTGATTAAAACCTCTAGCAGAATTCTATAATCGCGATAGTAGTATATTGTAAGATAACTTGTGCGTGCACTATAACGGAACGTATTATATGTGATGATGTTCTCCTGACTGATTCCGGCCACGGCGGCCAATCTTATTGAGACTAGCCAACTGCGCTGGAGATATTATAGTGCAGAAGTGTACGCGCAGACACAACGTGCACTCTCTATTCCTGTCACTCTCATACTCCGGTGGGACGATTACTCGATACGACCAGTGAGAGTTAAGGCGCAGGACCGACGGCTTTACGTGCTCACCGAGGCACGGGGGTGAAACACCACCAACTTCCCAACTCCGGGCTGTTATTGAGGCTTAATATACAGAAAGAATCAATAACTAAACTTGGCCCAACCCGGAACTCGAACCTAGGACCTCCGGGTGTGCAGCCGTACATGCTAGCCACTACACCACCGCAGCAGTTAGATTATATGTACATAATATATAAACAGAGGTAAGCTTTATCATCTAAATTCATTACAGTTGGCTTTTAATACCATACATTTCTATTAAATTCGGTACCATAATTGTCTGGTGGGCGCCAATTAAAATTGAAACGGCGAACTTCACCCACATTAAAAACAGCGAACTAAAAATACCTATATGTATTGTATTGAAATACTATCAACTAAACAGTTTTTAAAAAAGTTGGATGAAAATTAATTTTGTCTGAACCTCTGAAATTTACTACAACTCGATAAGTTTATTTACAAAGAACTTCGATAACTCGTTACCCCTATAATTAATTTCTGTTTAAGCTCAAGCGATTCATTTAACCGTTCCACTGTAAAAGGTTAAAGGTTCTTTTTGAAGCATAACAAGTTAATTAATTTGTTTTGTATTAAAGTATTATATAGATATAAAATAAGATTACACTAATGTTCTCGTGAACATTCGTTATTGGTTTTAGTTTATACTAATATTATAAAGAGACAGAGTTTGTTTGTTTGATCGCGCTTATCTCAGGAACAAATAATCCGATTTGAAAAATTCTTTTTGCATTAGATAGCCCGTTGATTATAGCCTGTTTATAGAGGAAGGCTGTAGGGTATATGTTATATAATTTAAGGTCTATCTATTCCAGCCTAACCGTTATAACGTACCCAGGGACGTACCCGACCGAAGCGAAGGTGAGTCGCTAGTAGCAAATAAAGTCAAAAATAAATATACATAATAATATATTGTTTTTTGTAATAATAGAAAGATTTGTTAAAGTTTCTTATTACGTTTATAAATAAAATATTTATATTTATTTATAGTATTTTTGATTCATTAATATATTGGTGTTTCATTTATCAAAAACATGATTTGTTATTATTAACTAGCGGCTCACCCTCGTTTCGCTCGGGTTCGCCTCTAGAAAGCACAAGCAGATCTATCCCTCGGGAACCGTTCATTTTTTCGAAATAAAAAGTAAGCCATGTGCTATTCCAGACGATAATATATTTTTGTGCAAAATTTCATCCAGATCTGTTCAGCCGTTCTGGCGTGAAAGAGTAACAAACATCCGTACATACTCACAAACTTTCACATTTATAATCTAAATATATAATACGAATATTCAATAATGATTATGAATTTCCACCAAAACTTTTGAATAAAAATATCACAACCTATTTATAACATACACGAACCAACATACATCTGAATTGAGAACCTCGATTTAAGAAAAAAAGTCGATTAAATATTAATATTCCTAAAACAAAATTGAAGTGAAAACCTATTAATTTACCAGAGCACATCGATTCAATTCACATGCCGATAATAACAAGTGTTCTAGCCTCAGATCTCTGCAGATAAGAGAATGCTTTCATTGTCTGCAAACACAGTTCTTTGATTCCATCTCAAATAAAGAATAGGTTGGTCGGAAGAAGATGGTAATTCTTTTGATCTTTAAATTTCAATTGAAATCTTGACATTGCTTTGTAAAGCAATCGCTTGCGGCGCTTGATGTTCGAAGAAAATGTTTTATTTCTATAAAAAATCCTTTTTATATACCAGATTGACTGTGAACGTTAAAATGATGTTAAATATGGTGTTTAAGAATAAAATAGATATTTAGAAATAGAGTTCTTGTTATCATATTAAAGTAATTTTGGATTTTAATTTTAGACACAATTTATTTGTGTCCATATCACAAGCAATAGAAGAGATTTATAATACAAAAATAGATAAAAATAATTTAGGTTTAATAAATACTTTAACATGATACAACACATTAGTTAATAAATTGTTAACTACATAGCTAATTGGACTATGAAATCGCTTAGAAAAAAAATATTTTTCTAGACTAAGTTAAAGCAATACGATTTTTTTTAAATCTAAGTAACTCAGTTAAAGTAAATCTGTAATTTAAGTAAAAGAAATCAATTCCTTCATTTATTTATTTCTTATTTCTATTTTTAATAGCATTTTGTTTGGCCTGAAAAATCTCGTCATTTTTAACTGCCTGATTTACAAAGGTATCATAATTTGTTCGTTTGCGTCGTCAGTGTGGCCAGTATAATCAATTAATAACTGTTTTATTATACACTAGCATTGCCCGCGGCTCCGCCCGCGTTCAGATGAATTAAAACCAAATTCTGGGTTTTACATATTAGTATAATCTTACAATGCAATGTTTGTATTTTTTCTCAGAAATGAGATATTTTCCCGCGGTAAAAAGTATCCTATATGATGACCCGAATAACCAGCTATCATCATACCAAATTTCATCAAAATCTGTCCAGTGGCTTTGCGGTAACAGACAGACAGAGAGACAAAAAATCTAAAAACTATAGATTCGGACTCTGTATCGATAATAATGTCTATTTCAATTAGATTTTCCAGAAAATATTTAATGTACAGACACGACTTATTTACAATTTTATTATATGTATAGATTAAAATAGTGAAATCTTACAATACTAAAAATGTACTTAAACTATAAGAGGTACTTAAAGACCCTATTAAATGACGAAATTATTATAACTATTGCTATTTTCCATACTATTATACTATTTATTATTATACATACTATTGTACTATATATTATTTTTGAATCGCAAAAATCGATACTCCTTTTTGACCTTTCAACCTTTAACTTTAAGTCTTCAATCAATAAATGTCATCATTAACATAGAAGGACATAAAAACAATTAAAGAATCGGATTTATTTTCAAATAGGTATAATTGAACTGGCATAGATTATATTTGTATTCAAAGACAGTCGATAGAGAAATATCCACGAACAATAAATCTATATATTTGCTGATTTCATCTTCTAAAGTCGTTAAGAAGATGAATAATGCTCATTGTCCTCGATTAAGCTCATATTTTATATAATAGATAATATTATTCTAGATTAAAATATTTTATAGAAGTGTGATATGTGAAGTTTTATCTTAGTTGTTGTTGTTTTAAATGGGATTGTACTCATGACCTTTCAAACAGCAAAGGATGGCTCTACCGTTGTATAAACAATATAATAAATTAGAAGACAATCTTAATAATATTTTGATATTATCGATGTTATAGATTTTCGTTAATTATCTTTATCGTATTTTAAACCCAGTGTTATTATCGGCATTAAAAGAAAAAATAGTGTATAGCAGTAAGATGAAGCTCTGTTTTTTCTCTACTCTATTTAAAGGACAAAATATCCAATTAATATTGCTGACTCTCCAAAACTCACCTTTATGGTTATGTTGAAAATAGGTCTTTATAACTTAACCATTATTACATGTAAATATTATTTTAACCATACTTGTCATTAGTTATATAATTTTTATAGGATGTAAAAATTAAGTCTTGCTTTAAAAAGCACATGCTTTAAACTGCCTGTTTGTGATTTTAAATTAAACTATCTGTTTAGATTTTTTTGCGGATTTGTTTTGATTTATGGTTCCCGAAGTTTCGAATACTTTACAGCAAGCATCGTCACGGGAATAATCCGAAAAGTCAGTTTTATTTAAAATGTCAAATATTCACGTAAATCTAAGAAAGTATAATATATTGCCCGTTTGTGGTTGATAGTCTACAATCCACTGATGTGTAATGGAATTATTTTTGTAGGAAAATGTGTTATTATGTATATAATATTATATGTAAATTACTTATTAGTTTATGAAAACTCTTTAAGTATTATAATAAATGTAAAAATTTGTAACCATTACGCAACCAATATGGTAATATTTTAAATTACTATCTTTTTGGATTTTTTCGCGGATTTATTTTAATGTTTGGTTCCCGAAGGTTCAAATGCTATTGGTAATATATGAATTTTTATATATTTTCGATAATATTATAATTTAGAAAACTTAATAAATGGCTTTGCCCAAGTAATCTAAAAGAAACAAAAAGAAAATACTCTTTAAATAATTTTGAGTAATACCACGGATTGCCAGTAAATAATAAAACATTCACTCACCATATTCCGGGCACGTTATACAAAACGCCACAGCCAGGAAAAAGCCGATCACCTCGCCCAAGTCTTTGCTGGCCATTTTATCTTTTCGCTTAACCCACACTGGCTTTTACCGACATTTTTAGTTTTCTATTTCGCGTAAATCACTTAAGCCGTTGATCCATATCCAGCATCCTTTTTATGATCGATTTTTTTGAGGACATCTTCAGCTCTCTAATAACGTGCCACAGCTTTATGGATCACATCTGGAATATAAAAAAAAAGAAAAATTAAAAATCTATACCCATATCTGTATTATTTTTTGCATAACATAGATTTTTTAATTATAATCATGAAAATATGTTTTTTTTTTTAAATAGTCGTTCATATAGCAATAAAACAATGAATCGATGTGATTTTTGCTTATTATACGTTTATTTCTACTGTAGAGTAATTTTTATAGCATCTAAGCAAAACAATGAGATCAAACATAACTTTTAATTTTCATACATTCAATAAAACAACAAAAACCCCATTACTTTACCATATCTTATGTACATCAATATAAGTCCACATAACGATGTAAATAGCAAATCTAATTTTGTTGTGTATGTTTGTAAATTTATATTTTGTCCTTGTCCTCTTTCATATTTCAAATGACGTTAGCCTATTCCAATTTATATCACCCAACCCCCAAAATTGCTCCGTCGCTACTGTAACATTTCTGTTACCAAATTGAGCGGATATAAGGCCGTGGATGTGATGGATTATTATTATTTCCTCTATACATGGCGCTGCCAGAATAAATGATCGATATTAATTTTAGTTAAGATTAAGTATAATCAGTTGTACGTACATATATGGGAGATGTACCGTCTATATGATGGCCTTATGGGATTTTTCGCTCGTAGAAAGCATGTTATAGCAATTTAGTTTGGCAAGAGATAGTTTTGGGAAATATTTTATCGATTTATTATTCAGAGCGTTTATATGCATCAGTATGTTGTATTCTTGTGGCAGTTTATTAAAAATTAAAAACAAATTAATATGTTGGGATATAGACACACAGCACCATCTATTTCCATGGTAAGCTATGAGACTTGTGTTGTGGATATCAGATAGTCGTTACACCACATATAACTTTAAATATATACATATTATAAGCATATGCACCCATGACTGGAGTACAAACATTCGTGTTCATCACACAAATGAATGCCCCCTGCGGGACTCGAACCCGCGACCGCTAACACAGCAAGTAGGGCACTACAAACTGAGCTAAACCTGTCGTCAAGTAAAATAATTAATAAAAATCTATTTAAAAATACATATGCCACCATTAAACTTGGAACTCTTTCTTTTAGGATATATCTTTAAGGTATAACTATAGGTATAAAAAATATACGTATATTAAAAAATAGGTTTACAGTTGATGAATATATCACATACCTATATGTACATACATAAATAATAACATGCACCCGATTCGAGTGTCCCCTGCTTAAAATCAACTGCCTCGGTAGTGTAATGGTTAGCATGTACGACAGTACATCTGGAGGCCCTGGGTTTGAGTCTGGCGTCGGGCAAAGTTTAGTTATTGAGTCTTTTTGTTAAGGAAATCCCAGTAACAATCTGGAATAGCAGCACAAAAAAAGTCGGTCCTGCACCTAATCTCTCACTGGTCGTGACGAAGTATCGTCCCATCGGAATTCGAGAGTGAAAGGAATAGTAAATGCACGTTGTGTCTGCGCGTAGACTTGTGCTCTATAATATCTCCTGCGCAAATAGTCTCAGTGAGATTCATGTACCAGTGAAATTGGTCAGGTGGACATCTTATTAAAGTCTGTCAACTACCATTCGGCACGCATCAACATGACACGCCTGATGTAATCAAAACAGTGAATCATTCGTAGCCTCATCCTACTTCATCAGGAATGTGCTGCACTATACTCGTAATATCTCCTGCGCAGGTGGCTAATCTCAGTGAGATTCATGTATCAGTGAAATTGGTCAGGTAGACATCTTATTAAAATCTGACAACTACCATTCGGCACGCATCAAGGTGACACGCCTGGTGTGGTGTATGATGACAGTGAATCATTTGTAGCCTCAGCCTATTTCACCAGGAATGTAGCGTGAAAGTATGTAAGTCATTTATAATTCTAATATAATTAGGTTAATTTTATGTTTTTATTACTACTCCATTTTACATAACATTATTTGAATAATTTGGTGTTAATGAGCTTACGTATAACTGATATACATATTCTTACATATATGTATACGTAACTAAAACGTACGCATAAAGATTTAATTCCATAAAAAAAATTGTAATCCTATCGTATAGAGGTAAATCATTTTTTTACATACTAAAACATAAGTCTACATACAAAAGTAAAATATAATTTCGCAAAAGTCGAAAATGTTAATAGAAAAAGCTTCTCAGAGGCTTGTCTTAAGAAGATCTTATATAATTTAAACGTATAAAACGCTACAATGAAATAGACGAATGAAGGAATGTACTTGAAATATTTCCAGAGCTCTACATAAATATACTTTATGAGCAACAAAGTTGTTAAAAAATGCACGAGGCAGAGATTAGCGTGCAGATTTTGTGAACAATATCTGCGTAAGTAAATTTTGCTTTACAAATTATGCTGCATATCCATAGAGGGCTGAGAGAAAATTTAATATTTTCAAAGTGTTCATAAACCGAAATAAGTTGAAATAACGATGTCGGAGCCCCATTTTATTATGTAAACACTCTGAACAGAATGTGAGACTTTGTTAGCCAGGCGAGTGGTATACGTGAACTTGTTAGTGCTTATCGGCTTGATCTACTATGGTACGTGCTATATTTTTCAATTACATTACCCTTTTCATTGTCTATAAGTGTTTCTGTTGTTAAATTACTTAAATTTTGTTACTACAATTAGAAGAAGGATTTAAAAAAAAACTATTCTTTGCCGTATTCAGCCCTTTTTAACGTCCCACTGCTGGGCACGGGCCTCCCTTCAGTACGAGGGGGATCAAGCCATAGTCCACCATGCTAGCCAAGTGCGGGTTGGCGGACTTCACATGTCTTTCGAAAACTTGTTAGGTTCTCTCAAACATGCAGGTTTCCTCACGATGTATGTGAATTATCAATTTTATACTGCCATCGTGCTAACTCACAGTTAACCGCCAGACAAAAATCTTCAAAATAAACATCGTATAGTATGGGGTATATAATATTATATATTGATACTTTACAATTTTTTACGACCGTCGTGTTAACTTCCGGTTAATCGCCAGGCAATTGAAATAAATAATAAATATGTCGGGACATTCGTACACAGCACCATCTAGTTCCACATATATATATATATATATATATATATATATATATATATATATATATATATAACTTTAAATACATACATATTATAAATATAAACAGTAAACACCCATGACTGGAGTACAAACATTTATCTTAATAGTAGGTTTTTTTAAGGTTATATCATTCTATGTGGCCCTCGTGATAACCTTCAGTTAGTCGCCAGGCTTTAAATAGGATTATAAATTTATATGTAATATTTTATAAAATATGACGACAAAATGTGGGTAATTGTAAATAGATAATATGTACAAACCGGACTCGGATGATGATATAATTTGAATCCGACGACGTTTAAACAATTGTTGTTCCTTAAGTTTCTTGAAATTTTGTTAGTTTAGATTTTTCTTCTTGAACCTTTTCACTTTTATTTTGAATTTTTACCCGAAGAGTACACTTGTGCTTGCTACCTCGTACGAAAAAAAGAATGACGGCACTGAGAGTCAGGATGTAGACATTGGCGAGTAACGAATTGATTTAAAAATCGATATACGTATCGACTTTTTTTAAAAATCTCTTAAATGTGTGCGAAAGCTACCTTGTAAGTTAAGTGGACTGCCTGGTTATATTATATCTGAAGAATGAAGCGAAGAAATATAATGATAATTCAATGTATCCATACATATTAAGATAGCATACATATTAATTTAAATACGTTTTAGTGCTTCTTCTGTCATATTCTTCATACTTAGTACTCGTAATGAAAAAAGTAGGTACATTAGTAGTTTGTAGTTAAAATAATATAATAAAATAACATTATCCAATGTATGAATCGAGACATTATCTGTTCTAAAACTAAATATCATACAAATTCTCATATAAACTTTAGAATTTATTATAATAGAATAATAGCTTTTATTTTAAACCAATTCAATTATTCTATAAGTTTTCGCATAATTATATGTTAGAGTACAGTGGGAGTGACCTGAAAGGGACATGGTATAATACAAAGGCGTCCGAGGCAGAAATTGTATTGTGTTCGTTCCCTTTATGCTCGCCGCGAGTGTCACTTCTGTACCGGTACCTATGAGTACTATTCTTTCTCGTGTCGCCCACTTAATACTATTTCTTGGCCGTATACTGTATTTCTAATGAAATGTTTTATTCAGACGTATGCGAGATAACTTGTTGTCTATTTTGTTTTGTCTAGGCGATTCTATTGACTGCGAAATCAAGTTTGTGTTTCTTTCTGTATATATTGTGTAAATTGCTATTTGTATATTTCAATTGTGTCTTAAGTTAATATTAATTGATTATAATACTCGTAATATATGTATATTATAATAAAATGATAAAATCTATATAGCTTATATATTAATATATAAGGTTATTAAATCATAGTATGCATTCATATATAATGTGGAGGTTAGGTTTGATGGATATAAATGAATTTAGTATATAAATTATACATATAAATAAAATATGTCAGCAAATTACTTCCATGGTTTTTACTTATAAAAACTTTAAAAAAATATCTGGTTAGGTATCTATTCTAAATGAAAACCCCCGTTCAGTTATTTTTTACATTATTTAAAAAAATAATTTATTTGTTGATTCATAAAAATCGCTTGACCGATTTCGATAAAATTTATATGGGACCACCTGGGAAGTATACCCTTTGAAACAAAAAAAAATTCAAAATCGGTTCAGGCGTCTTCGAGTAATCGGTGAACATACATAAAAAAAAAAGATTCCGACGAATTGAGAACCTCTTCCTTTTTGGAAGTCGGTTAAAAATCTTAAAGCAGTTCTTCATAATTCTAATGATGTAATCAAAATGAGAATGGCAAAATTAAGAAAATGTGTTTGTTATCTCTCACAAAAATCAAATTATTTTTAAATAAAACTATCTTTTCGGAGAGTCTCTCCCGTGACCATGGTTGCTGTAAAGCATTCGAAACATCAGGAACCAAAAATCTAAATAAATCCGCGACAAAATCAGGAAAGATAATTTTACGTAAAATGTTCAAATATTCGCATAAATCTAAAAAAAAGTATTAAAATTCGTTTTCTAGACGAATTTTAAGTTTTCAATTTGTCTCAACGTTAATGCAAAAGGAATAAAATTTCTTTTATTTAAACTTCTAAGGTAAGGTAAAAATTGGGCTTATTTTATTTATTTTATACTTTTTCTTATCTAATTGAAAGCCTAACTTACATTAGCAAGGTTATGCTGGTATTTTCTAACGAGTTTGTATTACATTTACTTTGTACATGATTTTAGATTAAATTTGAAATAGGGGAGAGTGATAGCATAAAATTAAGGATATATATTATTCAGAATAAAAGCGTACAAATGAATCAAACGATGTATAAACTTAGTCTACCATCTGGTTATTCTGCAAATTGTAATGTACAATATCTATAATCTTGGTGAGAATTGCGCATTTGAATAAGTTTGACTCCTATGTATTTTTATTTATTTATTTGTCTATAGGCTCATTTTCATTGGTTGTTAATTTCGTCTTTATACCCCATGTGGGGAGACTCCGAATGCGCTTCATCGAATCTGGGTCGGTATGCTGCTGTATATGCGAGTATCACCGCAAGCGGCAGCCCTATGTGACATGCATGCAATCGACTGATGAAAATGATTCACGAATTGGGATCCTATGGCATGCGTAATATAAAATCTTCCGCATCCCGCAATCAAACCCTAGCAACCAGTGAAAATGAGCCTTACAGAAGAGTAGTTGTAGAACAAGGTAGATTAATTCATTCATCAAAAAAAAAACTGGTGAGGGTTTTAGCTACTATGTGGGCCATCTCAATCAATCTAAACATTTTATATACAGATATAAAATGTAAAAACACATTTTCAATTATTAAATATTATTATTTTTTAATTAAAAAAAAAATTGACTTCAAATTATGTATTATACACTATATTACTATATTTACGCTGCAATGATTTCACGCGCATGTAAATAAACTTACTTCGACCTTTTTAGCCATATTGCCATAAAATCAGTTATTACCTATTAATGCTTCATCGATATTCAATACATAATTAAATAGATATAAATATGTAATTATTAGCCAGCGTTAGCCATATAATTTTTTTTTTCATTAATTTTTCTGAGGTTTTAATACTTTATTATCCCATTCCGGACTAAAAGAAATCCAAAAAATCAAATATCATAAAAATCGGTCCAGTCGTTCTTGAGTTATAAATATATATATATCTTTATATATATAATTCTTCTGTGAGTGTGTATGTCACTGAACTTCTCTCAAACGACTGGACCGATTTCGATGAAATTTTTTGTGTGTGTTCAAGGGGATCTGGGAATGGTTTAGATTCACAATTTGAATAATTATTTTCATCAAAAAAATTATTAAAAAAAGTTTGAAATTTTCAAATTAAAGACATGTAGACAGGACAAGGTCTGTCGGGTCCGCTAGTATAATATATACTATACCACGTCGGTGGCAATCAGGCATGCGGCCCGCCTGCCTATATAAGCCTGTATATATAAGCCAACCCCTATAAACATACTTCTTTCATTTCTGCTATCATATTCCTTTTACATTCTCATACTCTAAAGTTTCAATAAATTCTTACGTGTCCGATGCAACAGTATAGTCTTTTAAAATTGAAACACTAAGGTAACCCTTGCCTCTACTTAACCTGTATTTTCTTTTAATCCAATATCAGCATTTTTAATCTTACTAACTCGCCAAGGTGCTCCCAACGACTTGATCCAATTTAGATAGTAAGTATACACAAGAAATAATGTCCAAGTAACTGCATTCTATTCACCGTGATTCTCATAAGATCCTGTAGTTTCGTCTACTTCTATAGTATATTTTGTCTAAACAAACACTATAGAACAACTTATAATGCGACAAAATCTAACAGTTCCTAAGAATTGTTAGATTTTGTCGTATTATAAGTGAGATTTCTAGATCAATTCAATTAGTTCTTATATAAATAACTACATATTATATGTACATATGTATGTACTAGCATTCGCCGAGTAGTCTTAATGGACTATAATCATTATTGAAAATTTGAGGAAAACATAATGAATAGAATTTACTTATCTATGTAAAAAAACTAACTGTCTCCATTTTTTTTTATAAGTACCGTATACAATTTTATATGCATTTAGTAAAAAACTATTATTTTGACATTACAAATAGACACTTCAATTTTATTTATCTCTATAGATATATTATATATTCAGCGTTTTTAACATCCCACGGCTGGGTACGGGCCTGCTGTGCGAGATTAATCAGGCCATAGTCCACCACACTCTGGCCAAGTACGGGTTGGCGGACTTCTCATGTCTTTCGAAAACTTTCTACGTTATCTCAGACACGCAGTTTTCATAACAATATTTTCCATCTACCGTAAGACAAGTGGTAATTATTTTGGAAAATTATTCACAAATTCAATGGTACAAGACTCAGGTTTGGGACACGTTTCTATATATAATTTCTATATATACTGTATCGTAAATAATGGTCAGTATACTTTTAGTAAATAAAAAAAATATGTTCAAACAGCACAATAATATATTTTGTTGGAAAATACCGATATTCGTTAATATAACCGCTCTATCCTTCATATAAACAGGTCGTAAAAGCAAGTTTTGTACTAGACATAAAACATTTTATGGCTGTGTTGTTTTTGAAGTTATAGGCTTGCGATCTGTGACCTGGAGCTTTGAGATAGAGACGAGATTTATTACTCTTAATTTATAATTAAAGTAACCTATGTAAAACTAGTGACCTGATTGCGCTTTTTCCTGTGCACGAATTTCCCATGGGAATTACTTACGTTGCAGTGCCATCTCTTAGTAGGTTCAGATTTACAAAATTTTATAAAACAAAACATAACCAGGATTAAAACTATACTATGAATTTATAATTATAATATTTATATATTATAATTATATAACTCTACTTTCTGTGCCAACGGTCGCGGGTTCAAGTGCCGCTGGGGGCATTTATTTGTATGATGACGAAGGTTTATACTCAAGTCATGGGTGCTTATATATATAATATGTATGTATTTAAAGTTATATATGTGTAGTGTATAAACTATCTGGTATCCATAACACAAGCCTCGTAGCTTACTATTCTAGTTGGGTGCTGTGTGTTAATGTCCAACATATTTTTTTATTTATAAATATGAAACCTTATATAAAGAATGATTATTAATAGCATCTACTTTCTTTTTCAAGGAACTTCATTGAACATAAAATTAATAATTCATAGAAAATCTAAGAAAGAGAAACTTATTGGAAAAAGCTCTTTATTTATTTATTGATAGACCTGTAATACGCTAGACTAATGAAATGGGTGTTTGTTTTCTGAGCTTACTATGGAACGACATAGTGCTGTGTGTAAATGTCCCAACATATTTATTTATTATTTATTTATCCATTCAACAATTTACGAATTTTACTGCTATACAACCTTATACACATTTATCTATATGTCAGTCACAGACAAACAGTCAGTACCTTTTTCTTTTCTGTTTGAAAACCGATTTTCTTTTTTTATTTAGGACCCTCTGTGTTATCAATAAAAAAAAATAATGGACGAACACCATAAATATTAAAAAGGTTATATTAACCTAATATATAAATATCTCGTGTCACGATGCTTGTGGTCACAATCCTCCGAAATGGCTCGACCGATTTTTTTTGTATATTTGGTGGGTACGAGAATAGGTTGTAAGTTTTTCACGCTCCTATTGGCACCTGCCATTTTTTAAGCGCAAATTTAGTATTTTTGTATGAACAACATCCAAATAATTTAATATTATATAAATACATAGGGACGAACCCGAGCCAAGCGACGGTGAAAATGATTTTTACAAGAAAACCCGGTCAATAGAACTAATCTGTTAAAATTTTTGTTCTGCTTAAATATATGGAAAGTAAGTTTTCTAATAAATATTTTTTTAGTTCACCTCAATTTTACAGAAGCATATTTTGTTTATTCTTTGAGTAACATAAAATCAATTAGAATTAAAAATTGTAGTCACCGATTCACAATTAGCGAGATATTGTGTTATATACGTAAAAAAATAAAAAATACATACATACACTCCAATTTTTAAATTCTTATGTATGTAGTACATTAAAAAATAGTATCGTTATCTTTTCATCAATGCTTCACATGAAATATAGAATATGAATTTGAAAGAGTCCCAATAAAATATAACAAGCCCCGAAAAGAAAAAAAAAGCAGTGATGAAATCCAGTCATTTAATTAAAATTCAATTAAATTAACTAAATATGTACATTTTGTAAGCAATTTTGAATCAATTCTCAAAATTTAAATTAAATTTATTGTCAGTATTGTCAGTCGTTGAGGAAGCTACCACTGGCTCGGAAGGGAGCCAAAAAGAACTAATCACCTTTAGCCCTTATTCAACTTTCACCTATATTGCATCTAATGAATTAGCATCACGTCCCGAAGTGTTGAAAATTCAAATAGACACCAAACTTACTCAACTAATTTGCATCGTAACACTGTTACTTTGGCTGATGTAAAAAGTTTACGACCTCGGACGACTAAGTGAATTTATGACTGGAAATATCTTTTAAATAAAATGCAGTTATGGTCATATAATAGAATAAAGTTTAGATATTTGCACTTTAAATGCGGAACTTTGGTCTAATTTTATGCATACTTTTGCTTGCCACTTTGCAGTAACGTTTAGAGTTAAAAGTTTTAATTTAGTTCGTAATCTCTGATTATTGTATGGGAATCTCGAGTTTCAATTCTTGTATTATTAAAATAATAAAAATGTAAGCAATGATTATTAATTATAATTAATTTTCACCTGAAAACCTCACCTTTGTTCTTCACGACCCTAATTGCTTTGCCAGCGGTCGCGGGTTCGAGTCCCGCTGGTACGAATGATTGTACCCAGTCATGGGTGTTTATATTTATGATATGTACATATGTATTTAAAGTTCCTAAGTTCCATGTGTGTATCGACTATCAGGTATCCATAACACAAGTCTCGTAACTTATCATGGAACTAGATGGTACAGTGTGTTAATTTTCCAATATATTTATGTATTTATATTATAACTGAAATTTTGAGCATCCGTAGACAATAAACATTTTGAGTCATGGTATACTGCGTTGTATTCAGTCTTAATGTGATTTTGGGATTACGATGTTCAATTTGTTATTACACGACATAGTATAGTGTAGCAGTTGCACGGAGCGGCTTTAATATTCACGTTATTTTTTCACGCTAACCTTTATCAGTCACTCCACTTGCATGATTTATTTGTGTATTACAAACTTTTCCCGCGGCTCCACTCGGATTTTCTATAAATGTTTAGCTGTTTCGATCTTAAAAAACATTATATCCAATCATTATGTCCACGTCATTTTCTATGTATGTTTTTTTTTATTACTTGTTTAGTGCAATAAAGAATATATAATATATTAAGAAATATATCTTTCTCAAGAATTGGGCTATTAAATGCAAAAACGATTTTAGTTTCAAAGATTAGCGCAATTAGAAATAAGCAAACTATCAAGCTTATTTATATGAATAGATTCTCCTAAGAACCGCTCCGATGTTAGATAACCTACAAGCTTCCTATAGTATATGCAAATGAATTCAATAAGTTATTTATATTATTGATATAATATATTATATCCATACTTTTAATATTATAAATGTGAAAGTGTATTTGTTTGTCCTTCTTTAATGTCGAAACGGAGTAACGTATTGACGTGATTTTTTGTGTGGAGATAGTTGGAGGTATCTTATTCCCACGGGAAAACACGTTATAATATAAACCAAAAAATTACTGATCAGAATTACTTGAAACTTGGTATTAATGCTGTTCAATACAATTATATTATTTAATATGTATGAAACCATATCTTTTTAATTCTTTTTGTAGTTTTAGCGCAAGCGAAGCAGCGGGTTAGAAGGAGATAAATAAAATTAAGGGTATAGGAGTGAAAACTCCATATTTAGAAACCAGGCAATAGGATTGAACATATAATTGAAAAATGTTTTTTTCCACACCAGTTCTTTTATTCTATTATGTAACATGTCGTTAAATTTTCCAATTTTTGTTGTTAGTTTACATTGTGACCAAGATTTAAGCTCGGCGGTATAGATTTTATTGCTGGCAATTTATCAAAGTGCCAGACCATAAGCATTAAAGTAACTTTCTATACCCAGACTCTATTTAACGCTACTAGTATGTTTATGTATGTAGATATTATTATTAAGCTATATTCACAATACAATGTGTGCTTAAAAAAGTGTATTATTTTTTCTATTTCACGTCCAAATTATTTTCAACATGATGACCATTTGTTTTACTTTGAAAGAAAACATCGTGAGTAAAATCGCAAGTTTTCGAAAGACATGTAAAGGCCGCCAACCCCACCTGGTCTGTGTGGTGGACTATGGAATGAAAACGAGCTGAAGGCAGACGTGGATTTTATTGTAGTATAGCCTTATAGGATGTATTAGTAAAGGCTGAACATTTAAATTCTGTAAAATCACTTGCTTAGTTCTCTCAATCATTTTTAGTTTATAGAATTTATAACAAAAGTTATAAGGTAGAATAACACTATTATTATGAATACGATTTTTTATATACATATATGTCTGTGTGTTACTTGTTCATGCTGAAACAGCTAGATAGATTTGAATGCGAGCTAGTACATAAAAGGCAGTTTAGATTATGGCCTGGTCTAATAAAATTTGCCAAAGGATATGGCTATTTGTGATTTTACATTAAATAGGAGCCCAAAGATACACCCGAGTGAAGCAAAGGTAAATCGCTACTATATAATTGCGTTTTATTAGATTTAAACTAAATCTAAACTAATATTATAAATGTGAAAGTTTAGATGTTTGGATGGATGTTTGTTATTCAATCACGCCAGAACGGCTAAACAGATCTGAATAAAATTTGGCACAGAGATAGATTATACTTAGCACTAGTACATAGTGTACTTTTCATCCTGAAAAATGTAAGATCCCGTGGGTTAGATTTGTTTTTATTTTCTAGAGGCGAACCCGAGTGAATCGAGGGTGAGCCGCTATAAAATCATATTATTTATTTTAACTGTTTACATAAGAACACAGTGAATTAACAATTTCTCCATTTCCAATCTAGTTATTTAGAACATTGGTTTTACGTATATAGATTGCTTGATATTTAAATCATAAAGGAGAATATACGCGTGTAAGTACTGAACGCCGAAGTAAAAGATGTCATAGAAATCGTAAAATCTCTATATCTTATTTATGTTAAAGAAAAGATGTATTCCGTAACAAAACCTCTGTAATATAGGCTCTAAGGTAAATACATCACGTCGTGTACTTGGAAACGTAAAGCCAAATCCTTATCTACTTTTGGGCGCGAACAAGCATAGAATATAAAATAAACTTCAGTTCTCGAGGAATTTGATTCCCCTATTGATATTTGAAATTGTATCGAATTTTCCACATGCACGCACCCAAAATTTAGCAATGAATGCGGAAATTAAACTGTAGAAGCATCATAACTGAAAGCTTAAAGCTCAGATGTTAATTTAATGAATTTCAAGAATACGATAAAACCAAAATTATTATACTGCTCTTGACTGAACTGTGACTATATTTATTATAAGTATATAATATATTACGTATGTATATATGTATGTCTATGTAATAAGTAAGTCTGATTTCATGCTATGTTTAGTTATCTGTATACGTATATAGGTATGGCACCTTCATTCCTACAAATAATAGTGTTAGGGTATACTGGTGACTCACTCTCGCTTCACTTGGGCTCGTCTCTACATACGTTTTAACGTTTAGTATAGATATCTCAGAGATAAGATATTTTCCAGCAGTAAGAAGTATTCTATAAAATGTCAAATCGCTCCAGTAGTTTTTCCGTGATGCGGTCACAGACAGACAGACCAAAGTTTTAAAAACTATAGATTCGGCCTTTGTATCGATAATAATGTCTATTTCAGAAAGATTTTCCAAAAAATATTTAATGTACAGATTCGGCTTATTTACAATTTTATAATATGAAAAGAAAAGATATATACTATAAAAGATCCATAAATAGAAAAGTCCAAACATAAAAATAACTTTCTAGAAACGTATTCTTACAACCACCATATTTTTAGATAAAATACTTGCATAACCTATTCATGAATACTGTAGGTTAGCTTTTGTTTTTATTCAAACATCGAGCTTGAGCAAGACCTCCTTCCCCCCTACAACCCGACCTTTGGATAGCGTCCAAATTGTGCTGCCATATTTCCCAGTGACCGTGATTTAATACACGTAAAATATTTCCTTTTAAGATGACGAGCCAATATTCCGGAGTCCATTTAATCATCATTTGTTATCTTTAAAAGTTTGAAGGTAGGTCTTTTATGTTCCAGATATATTACTTCATAAATATTACATAGTAGGTGTGTTAGTTGCTTTACATCTTTTTTGTTTAGGTTTTACTTTCAATGTGTTGTAACAAAATGCTAACTAACATTAAGATTCATGAAAGGTTTTATATAAAAGCTTTTCGGGTTTTTTCGTGGCTTTATTTTCATTCTTGGTTTCTGATGTTAAAACAAAATAAATCGACGAAAATTTCCGAAAAAATAGTTTTATTTATAATATCAAATATGCGCGTAAATATAAGAAATTATTAACGAAACCCATATTAATATTATAAATGTGAAAGTTTGTGAGTATGGATGTTTGTTTTTCTTTCACGCCAGAACGGCTGAACGGATCTGAATGAAATTTGGCACAGAGATAGATTATAGTCTGAAATAATACATAGGTTACTTTTTATTCCGGAAAAATGTACGGTTCCCGTGGGATAGGTTTGTTTTTGTTTTCATAGAGGCTAACCCATGCGAAGCGAGGGTGAGCCGCTAGTATAATAATAACTTAATGATTTTGTATCTTCTTCAATTCCTGATATTCGTATACTTGTATATTTATAGTTAAACTGCCTCGGTGGTGTAGTGGTTAGCATATACGGCTGCACATTTGGAGGTCCTGGGTTCGAGTCTCGGGTCGGGCCAAGTTTAGTTATTGAGTCTTTCTGTAAAGTAAGTTTTAGTAACAGCCCGGAGTTGGGAAGTTGGCGGTGTTTCACCCCCGTGCCTCGGAGATCACGTAAAGCCGTCGGTCCTGCGCCGACACTCTCACCGGTCGTGTCGAGCAGTCGTCCCACCGGAGTATGGGAGTGACAGGAATGGAGAGTGCACGTTGTTTCTGCTCGTACACTTGTGCACTATAATATCTCCTGCGCAGTTGGCTAGTCTCAACGAGATTGGCCGCCATGGCTGGAATCGGTCAGGAGAACATCATCATCATATTTATAGTAATTATGTGATGAGTTAAAGTACATAAACAATATGTTGGTGATCGAACCTGTGACTACCAGCGTATTAAGCATGTGTACTTCCCTACATTAGAATAACACCAACAAATTTCGGACGAATGCATAAAATTACTTTTTTTTCTATAGAATATTTTAATCTAAATAATAAATAAAAAAATATAAAACAGGTTTTTTCAAAACAGTCCACCGTCATGAAAAACTTAGTGCAACTTAACAAATGAATACCACTACCTCTTACACCATTTATTTCGTTATGTTAAAATATTGTAATTAACTCTATAGTTGAAGAGCCACTAAAATTTTCAAGTTCATTTTTTCTTTTATTCAGACATTCAAAAGCTGAAAAGATCGCTACTTTAATACCGGCCACTTAAATTACTTTGGATAATTATTGGAGACATTTATAAGCTTAGCACTAAAATGAGCGGGATTACGAAAAGGCGAGACAAAGAAAAATTTTCATATTTTATCCTTTGTAAACTTACCGTCACCTCTTTTATCCTGGGATTGTGACAGCTGAAATGCACCATACTAGTTCATTTTTCGTTTTGACTGAAGATTTAGTTAACACTTTAAATACAGTTGAGTATTAAGTGTTCAAATATTAGATTATTTTTCTCTTTATATAGTAAGCGAAACTTTTAAAATTGTAAATAGTTATATTCGTTAGAATAACATACAATATATATTCAAACTATAAGCAAAAGACGTATTTGTTGTTATTTGAGTGTATTATATTCATATATGTTTCATCATAAATTATGTTTAGTACAATATTTATAAATATTAAGCGGAACTAAAACCTTTAACCCGTAGCTTAGACACTTTAACCACTTCGCCAAAAGATCATTAAATCATTTATTATACTAATTGTTTACTATGGTAACAACATCCCAAAAGGCCTACCTCGTCTCAACGCTTACAAAATGTATTTGATACGCCAACAATATCAAATTGCGAGAGACGTCCACTTTCTAATGAAAATAGAAACCTCTAAACACACAGTATAAATTTACAAAGCGGGTTCGATACCCGATTTAGGTCGAGTGCATCAAGAACTACTTAGCTCGAGAACTAGTCAACAACTGAAAAAGCTTGGCCATCGTATTTTCTACTATACTTCCCAGCAAAATCGTTTCGAAAGTTTTTTTCAATGGTATTCTAAAAATTTACATAATAGTTCGATTTATACGAATGTAGTTAGTTAATTGTAATTTTTAAAATAAAGGAAAGCTCTAACTCCTGAAGAAATTTAATAATAATGATAATATGTTAGGACATTAACACACACCACCATCTAGTTCCATGGTAAGCTAAGAGGCTTGTGTTATGGATACCAGATAATTGATACACTACACATATATAACTTTAAATACATACATATTATAAATATAAACACCCATGACTGGAGTACAAACATTCGTGTTCATCACACAAATGAATACCCCCAGCGGGACTCGAACAGCGAGTAGAGTCACTACAAACTGAGCTAAACGTGTCGTCAAAAAATTTGGATGTGATACTTGTTATTATGATATGCGATTCTCCAAAAACATATTAGTATATTAAAAATTGCCTTTGCATTAATAGGAGCTTTGCATTGACGGTATTAGTAAGTCGAATCGATAGAATAACGTAACTTGGTTATTCTACAGACTAGGGTTATATAAGCGATCTTAACCTGTAATAGTTTTACAAAACATAGAAAGTACCTATTTGTATTGATTACACAATAGCCCGCGTAGCGGTCATGGTATTTTACGATCTGTCGTGTTACGGCCCTAAGGTAGGTTCTACGGTCATGAGGAGATGTTCCCATCGGTGCAAATAATTATATTGTAAAAAAGTGTGCATGTATGTATGCATATTTGTTACTCATTCACAGTGGAAAGACTTGACGGATTTCGATGCAATTTAAACAGATTGGCTTGGAGTAACACATCAGTTTTTCGTTGTAAAAATATTTATCGCTGTCGAAACTTACTCTTTATCTTAATAATAATATAATATTAATAATAATAAATAATAATGACTCTAGCTTATGGTATAATAAAATAATAAGCTTTACATGAGCTTACTAAAACTTTGATGAAGAAACTTAGCATTTGACGAAAAAATGTTAATGTAGCCATATAACAAAAATAGCAATATCAAAAACTTGATAATAAAGTCAAATTAAATTAAAATTTATCCCGTAAATGTAACTATAGATGTTAACAATAGAAATATTATAGTAGTCCAGTAATAAATCATTATGATTTAGCATCCCTATTTAGTGCCTGTACAGGTCCCCAAGCAGCGACTTAACGAAACTAGCGTGAATTTTGGGCTATTAATATAAATTACCTCTGTTTAACGGCCCTTTGGGAGATTAAAATGATTCTATTTCTCATAGAATGTGGAGTATTTAAAAATGTCAAATTCAGATATTAGTATTCTACTTGGTTTACTTTGATTTAGCAACTAAGGTGAATGGCCTTGTGTAAAAAATCGGGTTATAATAACGTATACTTTTATTTAAGTAATAAGTTGGCGTTATAAGTTTTATAATAATAATTATATATATATATATATATATATATATATTAATAAATTAGATAAACAATAAATGATTAAACTTTTTTTAGTGAATATAAGATACCTTTAATAAAACATTTAACACCTCATATCACTTCCATATTGATGTTTTTGTTCTATGATTACACTATATACAGGGTTCATCGGTATTGTTGTAATGGATTTTAGTGGCTTTTGTATATCAAATTCTGTTATTAATTAAAGCTATGTTTTACTCTAGCCTAGCTTTGTTTGAGCAATATTAATTAACTGACGCATTAAATTATTCATACAAGTAATTTTTGAAAATGTTTTGTTGCGATAGTGTACTTTAAAACAGTATGCAAGAAATTAAACTCAGAAATTTGACGAAAATTCGTAAGTATGTGTTACATAAAACACTGATGTAACCCACAGCATAGATATATTTAGTATAAATAAATAATATGTTGGGATATTAACACACAGCACCATCTAGTTCCATGGTAAGTTACGAGGCTTGTGTTATGGATACTAGATAGTTGATACACTCTACATATATAGCTTTAAAGATATACATATTATTATAAATATAAACACCCATGACTGCAGTACAAACATTCGTGGTCATCACACAAATGAATACCCTAGCGGAACTCGAACCCGCGATCGCTGGCACAGCAAGTAGGGTCACTACAAACTGAGCCAAGCCTGCCGTTTAAATTGTTATGTTACAAACACTGCTTATACTAAGTTTATAATTTCATTACAAAGAGATTTTAACTTGAGTAAACACTTTAAAGTTGAAAAATCCTACACATGTGCTAGATTGAAAGCCAATGACAAAAAATCTAGATTATCCCCTAGAATTGCTTTTACTGTTTATACAAAAAATTAAGAGACAATCTGTTCAATTTTATATTTTAAAGCTATATTGCTTCGTACGTAGATAAAAATGAAAGAAATACTTGTTTCTGAGCTCTTTATAAAATACTAACAATCTAATCCGACTTCGCCTGCTTTTTTGCCTGTTTTATTTGGAAAACTTTTTACCTATATAATTTGTTTATTTTATTCTTCCTTTTAACCCCATTTTACTACTTCGGTCTTATGTTACATAATTGAAGATTTTATTTCTTATTGTTATTAGAAATAAAAATATTGTAAAGATAATTGAATGCTCTTACATTTCGTGTCTGTATTTCTAGCCGTTGAGGAGTCGTTTCATCTGCAGCCAATTCTAAATGGAGATTTAGGTCATATTTATATAAAAGAAAAACATTTTTGTAGGAACTGAACTAACATGTAAAGTTTTAACTATGTCGGATAAGAGGAGGTGGTTCTAACTCAGCTAGCAAAACACTCATACAAACATACCAACTAACAAACTTTACAAGATAAATAAATAAATGTTTGTAAAAATAGCTTTAAATACTATCCAGTGACTTCAAAATGGCTATAATAGTAATTATTATAATATTTTATTACAATTGGTTCTCATGGTCACATGACAAACACACACAAATACTCAATTTTGTTAACTTTATTCATTTAAAACGAAATATCTAATTTTATACCAATATCACTACATATAAAAGAAAGAAAAAGTAAAATTAGAAGAATAATTAATGCTAATAAAACACACGACAATAAAAAAATATTTAAACTTAGCGACTTCAAAATTTAATTATGTACTGGTAAATTCAAGGGTCAGCATCTTGTAATCTGTTGTTATAGCATGCACCCCTTGGGATAGCTCGTATCGCTTCCATCTTTACAAAGGCTTATGCAATATGAAGTTACTTCCTTATCTTACTACTTAAATAGCTTTAGTTCTAATCTAATTTATTTAGTTACCTATTGGGACCAAATGGTGTATAATTTGTTTGCTTTATTACTAGATATGCTTTATTACTTTTACGTAGAATTATCTCACGTGAATACGATTTTATTGTGTCCTGTTAAAGATAATTGGATTTAAAGCTCTAAAGATATCTATTTAGAAGTATAAATACTAGCCAACAATCGTTATATTTAAAAAAAAAACATTCACTAACTTTAATATCTCTTAAAAGTAATTATTTTATCTTTAGGTGTGAATTTTTGTTTGAAATTTATATGCTTCCTTGGTATTTTAACCTATTTATAAAAAAAGGGTTATGTTGTGTGTTTGTTTGTTTATTCCTTCACGTTTCTACGTGTTATTAATAAAATTTGCCAAAATGGCGACCTAGGCACCTAAGACCGCACCTAAGCTAGGCGAACATAAGTCGGGAGCCGATAAAAATTTTTGCGATTTTATCAATTTTATAACATCAAAATAGTTTTTTTTTTAATCTTTATTTTAAAAGGGGTTTGGTCACAAAGTGATCATGCCACCCCTATAGGAACAACTAAACGTAATGAATATAATTTCCAATAATCAACCTTATAAATAACATAAATTAAGTATTTCTATGTCTTAATCCGACTTGTACTACTATATACAACATTCTTGACTGATTCGATACAGGATAGGCCAGAATTCTGTTAAAAACTTCTATGTCTAATAAATTTATATTAAATCTTAATAAAAAAAATCTTCTTTCCGCTTCATTTCGGACACATTCAGCTAATATAAACATCAAAATAGTTGTTAAAGTTCGTAATACTAATGCAATATTGTTACTTGACCTCAAAGCATCTTATCATAATATAATTCTGATAAGCACTAGTAAGTCCTTCTGAACTCCTCGCTTGACCCCGCGTTGATAACTTATTGTTTTGGGTTGGAATAGTTCTCTACTTATACTCCCCAAAAGGGTATACTGCTTATTTAGAAGGCTTTTGTGTATTGAGTTTGCAAATATTCTTGCTGACGATGAAACTCCCTACTTTGTTGATGAAAACGTATATTGAACTAATAATTTGAAATGAATGAACTTATAGAAAGTTAATTTATATTAAAAAATAAAAAAAATTGAAATTGTTTAATTTAGTTAGACTAGTTGTAGATATTGAAGTCATATCAGCATCTTTAGAAGTTATATTTCTCTAAATTACTTATTAACCTATATAAATATTATAAATGTGGCTTCTGCTCGCCGATCTTTTGAACTACTTAACGGATTTGATGCAGTTTTCAGCAATAAATAGAGTAATTCAAGAGGAAGGTATATATATAATACATGCATATTATGTACAGAAAAGCCGAGACATTTAAAGATTTGTTTTTCATACTAAACGTCAAAACGCACCTAGTAGTGGCTAGTATTTTTAAATAAAACAATCTTTTCGAGAGAGACCTCTCGTGACCATGATTGCTGTAAAGCATTAGAAAAAACTAAATTCTAAAAAATCGAAAAGTTATTTTTGCCTAAAATGTAAAATATTCGTGTAAATCTAATAAAATATTATATATTTTTACTCAAAACCTAGAGTGATATATGTAAGTTTACATTACACGTATAATTTATGTTCTCGATACATCACAGGCATACATATTACATGCATAGGCAGTATGACGACGGACGTAGTGACCTCTTTCTGTCGTATAGTCTGCAAAAGACTACGCTACTAGAACTTCGTGACACGTTTGATAATGTATGAGTTATGAATACGATGTTTCTTTCATATTATTATTCAATTATATAATTTTTTTCTTAAATGTGCATTAAATTATTAGTGTTACAACATTTGTTACATCTATACTAATATTATAAATGTGAAATTTTGCGAGTATGGATGTTTGTTACTTTTTCACGCCAGAACGGCTGAACGGATCTGAATGAAATTTGGCACAGAGATAGATTATAGTCTGAAATAAAATATAGGCAATTTTTATCGCGGAAAAATGTAGGGTTTCCGTGGGATAGGTTTGTTTTTCTTTCTCTAGAGGTGAACCCGAGCGAAGGAAGGGTGAGCAGCTAGAACAAAATATTATGAAATGATATACAATCTTTAGGTGCATAAAACGTAATTCATTATAAATGTGGTAAGAAAATTAAGTAAATATTGATTTTTTAGCTACTCCACACTTTGCGATACTGTGTCAACTCATCTCATCGCAAATATGTATTCAGCCGTGTAAAGACGGTCTATTTGAACCTGTAAAGCGAGCTTTTCAACCTAAATCTACCTTTAAGCCTCAAAAATGAACCACAAAATATTTTTACATGAATAATTAATTTTTAATAACTACATCCAATATAAATATATGATGAAGTCAGGTAAAGGTGAGGTAAAAAGAACATTGACACAGTGATTTATTACTCAACGATTATTAACTGGTAAATATTTTAAATAAAACTATGTTTTCGTGTTTTTTTGCATATTTATTTAAATTTTTGGTTCCCGACGTTATAAATACTTTACAGTAATCATGGTCACAGGAGCCTAAGGTCGGGAACCAAAAATCGAAATAAATCCGCGAAAAAATACGAAAAGATAGTTCTAATTCAAAATTTCAAATATTCGCGTAAATCAAAGAAAGTATTAGTTTACAAATAATAAAATGTGCTTTCAAATCTGAAAAACTATTTTAAATCATATTTTATTTTACCATATAAACACAGTTATTCAACAAGAAATAATCTCTTTTCTTTATATTTATCCCACTCTTTTACGATAAAGAATGATGATATACAAATATCGTCATATAATAGAACGATATTATTTGATTGTGATTGTCATTGTTATATAGCAAGGCTAAAATTGCTTTATAAAAATACGTACCATTTTCATGCGTTGCTATGCTACGAAGATACCAAATAAATTGTAAGAAAAATTTCCATATTAATAACATTCAAATTAAACGAACCTAACCTGTTATTTATGAGCATACTAGCATTGCCCGCGGCTCCGCCCGCGTTCAGATGACCAAAAACCAAATTCTTAGGTTTTACATATTATTATACTCTTACATTGCAGTTTTTGTATTTTTTCTCAGAAATGAGATATTTTCCCGCAACAAAAAGTATCCTATATGTTGACCCGGGTAACCAGCTATCACCATACCAAATTTCCTCAAAATCCCTCCAGTGGTTTTTCTGTGATGCAGTAATAGACAGACAGACAGACAGACGAAAATTCTAAAAACTATAGATTCGGCCTGTGTATCGATAATAATGTTTATTTCAATAACATTTTCCAAAAAATATTTAATGTACAGATACGGCTTAGTTACAATTTTAGTATATGTACAGATATAGATTGAGCTAAAAGGCTGCAATAAAAATGTCAGATCCAAGCACCTATACCCAATTCAAAGTCAAGTGTAACTTTTTAATTACAAAATTTATTTGTCATCCTTATTTCCAAGCGAACAAGCGTGTTGTAATTTGCTTACGTGCCACGAAGTTAACGAACTGTATGTGACCGACGGTTTCTAAATGAGGATGGTTTAATGTTTTTGTTCTTTGAAAGGGTTTAGAATTTGAAAGCTCAATGAATGTAGCGATATATTTTATAGGTTTTTAATTTGGAAATTATGATTGAGGAATTATTATAGGTGTGTGTCTATTTCCTTGTCTGGTATAAGATAGAATTATATTAATGCTAGTATCGAGTATTATCATCGACTATGGTTTTAAAAAATAAGAGTAATACCGGATTAAAAAGTTATACAGCTACTAGTGTACGATCCGCGCTACGCGGAGTAAAATATTTATAACGCTAATCTATACATATAATAAAATTGTAACTAAGCCGAATCTGTACATTAAATATTTTTTGGAAAATCTTATTGAAATAGACTTTATTATCGATAGAGAGGCCGAATCTATAGTTTTTAGAATTTTAATCTGTCTGTAAAGTAATATATGTGTACGTGTAGTGTATCAACTATCTAGTATCCATAACACAAGCCTTCTAGCTTACCATGGAACTAGATGGTGCTGTGTGTTAATCTACCAACATATTTATTATTTACGTAAAAAGGAAAAAATGTTAATGGATAGTATATGAAAATTAAAAACATTGTTATAATTTAAGGTAGTAGCCACATTTTCATTTCAATTATAGAAAGAATGTTAGCGCTTAATAGTTTTCTTTACGAACGCGATCCGTGTCAAGGAAACTATTTGTAAAAGAAACTGTATGAACTGTTTTGAAATATTTCACGCAATATATTGTGACTGATGATTGCTGTTTTTGATATGTACTTTTTATGTTTAGTGACAACCTTTTTTATGTATTTATATGATCAACCCATTTTAACGTCCCACTCTCGTACGGGCCTCTCTTCAATATGGATGGATCGCAGTTCAATCAGGAGGAATCAAGCTGGCATATTATTGCCATATAAAAATATCAGAGGTGCGAGACCCGGGTTTGAACCCACTTCACTTGGTTTTCCAAGCGAGCGCGTTACCCCTGGGTTACCAAAGCATTTATGTAAAAGAATTCTATAGAAAATCACTTGGAGCTTGAAAGGCAGTTAGGATAAAATTGGTTTTTAACACGCTTTTATTAGCTTTACGTGTAACTTTGTAATCAAATGTTGTATAAGTCGATTTTAACTTTTTCCTAATAATTGTTGTATTGATTAAAACTTTGTATAACTTCTTAAGTATGTAACATTCAGATGATAATTCCATAATGTATAGATATCATAAAATTCTAACTGACTTGAATCTGTACATTAAATATCTATAAAATCTATAAAATAATTTTATTTATTTATTTTACCCTTTGCCCAAAGAATAAGAGCAAAAATTTTCTTTGTAACACTTCGTCTTGTCGCCTCTACCCGTGATAACAGCAGCGCACTCGTTTTTCGTCCAAAGAAACGGCATTGCGATTCAGCGGGGGAATGCAGCTTGCATTGTTGCCACAATTCCATGCAGACATGACTTGTATAGTAACTATTAAGAGTATATTGGTTTTGGTACTCGTATATATTATATTTAGTTTTGTTTATATTATATTTAGTTTGTTCTTTTTTCTTTTATTTTCTGTTCGCTTAAAGAAATCTGTCAGTTGATGGCAATAGAAAACTAGCTGTGCACCAATTTTATTTACTAACTAGCGACTAACTCAACCTCGCTTCGCTCGGGTTCGTCGCTAGGTACGTTTTAATTTTTTTGAGTGGAACTCTAATTCTTTTTCTAAAATAAAAGTAACCTATGTTACTCCCTATAACTTCAGCTATTTTTCATTGAAAGTCCCGTCAAAATCAGTCCAGTCGTTTCAGAGATTATCCGGAGCAAACAGACAGACAGACAAAAATTTAAAAATTGTGTTTTTCTTATAAGTACCGTAAGTATATAATTTCATATGCATTTAGTAAAACGCTGTTATTTTGACATTACAAACAGATGCTTCAATTTTATTTATCTGTATAGACTAGCGTTTTCTCGCCGCTCCGCCAGCGTTGTTTAATTTTGTACTATAGAATTACTTCGCCATCCCGTGCCGTAGTGTGATGTATAATACAACTTTCCTCAATAAGTAGTATATATAATAGATGTGTATGTATATTCCTTATGTATTCTAAAATGGCTGAAGCGATTTTAATGAAATTTTCAGGCTACCATAGCGAAGTTTAAACGCGGGCGAAGACGCGGGTACTGCTAGTAGGATATAAAACCCAAACAGTTTTTTTTCAATTTCGACCAGTAGGTCTATAAATTAATAAATAAAGAAATAAACTCTATATATATACACCGAACTATGTCTTTTATATGCATATAATGCATGAGCTCCATCATTGCATTCACATAGCGTAATGAAAACCGTCTTCACCTTGATTGCCAGCTGTTTCTAAATAATTGACAAATTAACGTAAAATAAATTAACATTTATACTGTCTAAGTCTTCTTGAATTTTAAAGCGATTCATTTACACATTAAAACACTAAAATATAAATATTAAATGGTTTTTAGACTGTCTAGTTAGTGACTTGAAATAGGATTCGAAAAATTGTAGAAATATTTTTATATTTGACAAGATTTTGCTTTACTAAAATATATCCTTTTGCCAAAAATAAAGCTCTGACTCACGTGAAAGCTCAAGTTTGTCTTTAGTAAACTAAAACTATTTAATTTCCCTAAAAGCTTTTAACGGTCCTTCTTCTCAGTTGATATTCAGTCATGAATCTCACAGAGGTTCTATTTTATTTTATGTTATAATATTACCATCACGAAATCTATACATATATTAAAATTGTAACTGAGTCGAATCTGTACATAAAATATTTTTTTGAAAAATCTTATTGAAATAGGCATTATCAATCGTTAGAAAATAGATATTTAATAAATCAAATTTTTACTTTCCACTCCCGGTTTAGGTTTGCGCTACCAATGCTATACGATATCAAATTTTCGTTCAAAAAACTTTAGGTGTTCGTTTAAGGAGGCAATTTCCCTAAACTGAATTTCATGAGCTATATACTGCATATATAACAATATTTCTTCTGACGACGGTTGAGCCGTTTCAACTCATTTTCTGTTCAACTCGTCGCTTAGTATTGAATTATCGATTAGGGATAAATGGAATGGAAAAACGATGTTATTTTCATATTTACCATGAAGCTAAATAGGCTTTTATATTTTTTAGTATAAAAACTTAACTTATAGACCATGTGTGTCGCAACAAATTACCGTTAAACATTCATCTTAGTGAAAAAAAAGCTATACTGATAAATAAAATTGAAGTGTCTGTTTGTAATATCAAAATAACAGCTTTTTACTAAATACATATGCGGTATTAATAAGAGACATACAATTATTAAGATATTTGTCGGTTTGTCTATCTGTTTGTTCCGGCTAATCTCCGAAGCGGCTGGATCAATTTTGACGGGACTTTCACTGGCAGATAGCTGATGTTATAAGGAGTAACTTAAGCTACTTTTATTTCAGAAAAAGAATCAGGGTTTCGCGCAAAAAAAAATAAAACCCATGAAGTTGAGAAAAAAACGTACCTGTCTTATTCTGGCACGCTTAGAAGCAATTAACAAGAAAATCGAATTGAAAATCGTACCTAAGTCGCTGGCGTTGTACTAAAATATCTTATAATTCCATTTCCATGCCTATAATATGATTCTCTAAACAAAACCTACACCCGAGTCTACTTAATCTTTTTGAATTCAATAAATGAGTATAAAATATGCGGCTTATATTTTTAAACATTCAACAAGAAAAGCAGTTAAAAGTAGTGTATAGCTTTGCATGCTCAAAAGCCACTAGGGAGATGCACGAAGAAATTAGGTAAGGAGTCATATTCCGCAAACTTCCTACCCAACAACAAAGAAGACACGAGGGAATTGCGACCAAGTTTCTGCTGTAATATTAATTTATATCTACGCTATACAATATTCACCTATAGTCCAAATGTACAATGTTCCTGGCGAAATTCCAATACATTCATTTAATGTTGACATGATATATTACGTTAGTCGCAATTTTAGTTAAGGAAAAGCGGTAAGTTAATGAATTGCTTATCCATAATCAACCATCGTCGCAAGCCTACGATTTAAATTAGATATACTTACTAGGTTATTTTGCATTTTCTGTCAATAAAAATATGTTTTTTTTTTTAATATTGATAATAATATTATGTTCATGTATAAGTTAGAAAAAAAAAGAGTTATTTTACTTCAGCGTATGTTTTTTCCTTGTTTTAAGTATATATAATTGATAAATATAATTAAGATATACATTATACTGTATTACTAGCGACTCGCCCTTGCTTCGCTCGGATTCGTCCCTAGGTTGCTTCCGTATACAAAATTTCATCCCCATTTTCACCCCTTTATGAGATGATTTCCGAGATAAAAACTATTCTATGTCCTTTCCAGTGTTTCAAACTATCTTCCTACTAAATTTCATCTAAATCGGTTCAGTATTTTCAGAGCATATTCGGTACAAACAAACAAAAGACTTTCCTCTTTATAATATTAATATAGATTCATTAAGTGAACACGTAAATAAATCTTTTGTTATAGTGTCTCTTAAATATTAACCAGCTCGTTAAATTCATAAATCTATATGAAATATGAATCTGCAGTCATTTTGAAGACAATGTGTTACGCAAATGAATAGGTCTTACCCTGAAAGTTCAAATTTCCTAAAGGTTATCTTATACAGATAAATAAAATTGAAGTGTCTGTTTGTAAGTCAAAATACCAGCTTTTTATTAAATGCATATGAAATTATATATGGTACTTATAAGAAAAACACAATTTAAAAAAAAATTTCTGTCTGTTTGTTCCGGCTAATCTCTGAAACGGTTGGACTGATTTGACTATGATTGAACGGAACCATCACTAGCAGATAGCGGATGCTATAAGGAGTAATTTAGGCTACTTTTACTTTAAAAAAAGGATTAGGGTTCTGGTCAGAAAAATTAAAACACACAAAGGGACGTACCAGACCGAAGCGACGTTAATTCGCTAGTAAATTAAGAAATCCGAACTACATTTAAAAATATTATATTATTCTTTACATATTTAATTTATTTGAAATAATTTTTGATTGATTTGAAATCGATACTGGTAAGCGACAAAAAATTCAATTTATTTTCGTTACTCGTTACGTGTCGTACTATAAATTATATTATTTGTTCATCCTAGAGAAAATCTTTTAATTTTGTAATCAACTTCAATAATTGAGGTATATCCAATACGTATACACAAAATCGAACAGTCGTTTTAAAACATTGAATCTATTAATTATTACTCCATTTTAATCAATTTTACTTACAAATAATTCGATATAATATATAGAATATTCACTTTTAAAGTAATTTTAAGGGCAGTGTACGTTTTTAGTTAAAACGTAATTTACATCTTTTTAAAAACTAAAACCGAATTGGAAGATATACAAACAACTTCGGGTATTTTTCTATTTCGTCAAAAATATTATATAATTGTAAAAATTGTAGACAGATTCAGTCTGTAACCACTATATAATAACTTTGTAGATGTCTACAACCTTAGTCTAGTAATTGCTGTGAAGATATAATATAAAATGTGAAAAATAAAATGTAATACGATTGAATTTTACGACACGCTTCGCTTAGTTTGTAGTGACGCTACTTGCTGTGCCAGCGGTTGCGGGTTCGAGTCCCACTGGGGGCATTCATTTGTGTGATGAGCACGAATTTTTGTACTCCAGTCATGGATGTTTATATTTATAATATGTATGTATTTAAAGTTATATATGTGTAGTGTATCAACTATCTGGTATCCATAACACAAGCCTCGTAGCTTACCATGGAACTAGATGGTGCTATGTGTTAATGTCTCGACATATTTATTTATTTATAATTTATACCGCGACAAATTCCAAAAAGATAATTTTATTTATAAACTCCAGGTAAATAATATTATGCTAACAATACAGAAACATATATTTTAGATAAATTATAGATAAGTATAAAGAAGCGTGATTTTTCTTATAATATATCTTCATCATCATAATAAGCACAGGGCTGAGTCTCCTTGAGTGCGGCAACTTCCACTTAAATAAATGTGCTATTTTACATCGCCATGTTACTATGACGCAATGAGCTTTTATGTTTTGTGAATATTTTATTTCTTTAATGGAAAACATGATTTATTTCTCATTTTGTTTATTTTAGTATGTAGAATTTTTAAGTAGCTTAAGCGTAGCACAGTAGTGATATATTCGCACAATCTATTCCTTTAGAAGTTGTAAATTCAATTTATTTACGGACGTATAATGAATGTAGATATTATATGTCACAAGACTTTAACTGTAAATAAATTTAATAAATATAAGCTTTTTTGGCAGTAGAGAATACAAGTATAAATAAATGTCAGTTTTTTCAGTCCGTGAAGAACCCGCTTTCGGCCACAGCTTCCAATCTCACTGAGACTAGCGAGATGCGCAGGAGATATGACAGTGCATAAGTATACGCGCAACACACAAGTGCATTCTCTATTCCTGTCACTCTCAAACTGCGGTGGGACGAATATTCAATGCTACTTAATAAATAAGAGATGACGCGTAGGACCCACCGTTTTACATATTCTCCGAAGCCCGAGATTTCTTAATAGAAAGACTTAATGACTAAACTTGGTCCGATCTGGAATTCGAACCCAGAAGGTTTAGATCTGCAGCCGTACATGCTAGTCACTACATACCGAGGCATATATTATGTAATAAGTACATAAAACATACGTTTTTTTTTATTTGCTATAGCCGAAACAACGAAATAATAAAAAAAATAGTTATCTAACTAAAAGCTAGTTAATTATGAAAGAAGATATGTTAATTCTAAAACGATTCTTAGTAGAAATAGAGGAAAAAATTTCTAGAACCGTAAATTTAATTTATTATAAGATGCCTTAAAAAATAAAATCCAAGACGATATTGTTGTACAAATCCCTATAGTAATTTAATTTTATACGCAGAACGGTGACAACTAACGATCTTAAGACTATTTAATCCGAAAATCCAGATTAGTATAAACTCATTTAAATGTTGACAATATGATGCCATTATTTTAATTAAATAATATAACGGAATATTAAATATAACAAACAACAATTATATTAGCTAAGTATATAATTAATACAAAGAGATAACCGAGGCGGAACATTTTAATCTTTACATTGGGAACTGTTTTACCCTTACTTGATTATGAAAATATCTCGTTTTAATATCTAATACTATGCAGCAGCAGCTTATCCCAGTTTCATATACCTAGATTTCTAACCTTGTCTAAAAATCTCCTGGTCTTAAATACACAGCCAAATTCGCCCAGACATTTCAGTACGTACACACACACACACACACACACACACAAACACACACACGCACACACATACACACACTCATGCACACTCACACATATACACACACACACATATACACAGACACACACACATATACACACACACACATACACACACGCGCGCGCACACCCATACACAAACATACACACAATAGTAGTCCGATTGGATATAATATAGGTCAATTAATGTTAGTGTCATCTGAATGGCATATATTTGTAATGTTTCACAATGCTACATCACTGAAATAAAAGTTCAAAAATCTTTTTAGATCTGTTCTAACGTTTTGATACTTTTAGTTAGATATGTCCGGACATAAATAATACCAGTCGCTCAAAATATCGATGTAGAGTAGCAGTACTGTTACTGTTTCGTTTCATCCGATGGGGGACAGTAGGGGGGCCCAACCCCATCCATTAAAATCTTCCTCCACCCCTCTCAATAATTGTACGCTAACATAGGCTACAGTTATTGCTTACTATCAGACAAACCGAATGTTTTTTACCACTTTTAGTGGTTACTAAGTGAAAAAGATCGTATTATCGTCTTAAAGCTTATTTTTCCTTACCACATACCAACATTTGATATTAACTCCTTACAAGTTATGTCAAATTCCTATCTCTAGTAAGTAATAATTTAAGGTTGCCTGGAAGAGATCGCTTCTAGCGATAAGGCCGCCTGCTGTGCATCTTTTTATTGTTATGTATTTCACTTCTTTATTTATTTTCTTGTGTGGTGTGCAATAAAGTGTCCATTATTATTATTATTATTAATAATAAATATAGATAGGTAATTGGGATCAGCCTTTACATAGAGTAAATTTTATTTAGTAGGATTAAATGCAGTGTAAGTAATATAAAATAAACAATAATAATTTTATAATTATAATTCAGTGTAACTTTGTATATGAACAGACAATTATAGTTATCTCATATGTAAGCACACGTATGTTTATGTTATAAAGTTAATCGTTTAAATCCTCTATTAAATTTTAGTTAACACGTTCATATTTGAAATATTGATATTGTAAATTTTTATAAATCGGATAATTGTATTTGAACGCTCAAAACATTTATGATACGAGTATTGTTTTAATATTGTTAAATAAATTAATATAAAAAAAAAAACGTTTTTAAAAAGAAGCTTTTATATCATATAAATTGTGTATTGTAATAAGTGGGTTTGATTTAATTTAATGTTTATTTTTTTTTATTTTTTAGGTAGGTAGGTTTCGTACTTTTTTCAGAAAACTCTATCGTTTGATATGCATATCATGGGGGTGCATAAAAAGCAGTTTCTGTTAGAGTTTAAGTTTTAGTTTTTTTTATTATATAATTTGTTTTTTTTTTTAATTTGTGTACGTAATTTTCACTTAAGATATTTTTTTTGCTATCTTTTTTATAGTGTTTTTATTTCGCAGCAATTCTTGTTATAATTTTTATTTTATGTTTTTAAAGTTTAAACTAATTTTAATATACATATGTATATCATGTTAACTCTAAATGCTGATACTGCTTTGATATATTTATAGGTTGAAAATTTGCTGATGTGTGAATGTATTAGCTAGTAACTATTTATATGGCTTATTTCACTGTTTCCCGAAAAATAAATGAATAAATTATTTTTCGTGCTTAAATTGTTTTTGTTTTACAGTTTGCGTTATTCCAAAATAGTAAACGGCCTATTAAAAGCTAACAGAGATAATATTGATCTCACTATCTACTTTTTCCTTTAAATGTGACCCCACACTATATATACGAGCGTAAAAGTTTGATCACAAATTATTATTTGGATCCACCCTAAATATTTAAATGAAACGTACATTACTATACATTAAGTAACTACTTGTACAGGAAAAAGGGATCTTAGAAATCCATTTGGATACTCTCCAGTGTTCGACCTAAAGTGTATAAGGTCGTGTAACTTTCAGGTAGACAGACACTTTAAAAGCTCTTAAAATAGTTACTAATTAGGTATTATTGTTATAAACTTCTGTTATTTATATATATACATACATATATATATATATATATATATATATATATATATATATATATATATATATAATAAAATTCTAACTAAGTCAAATCTGTACGTTAAATATTTTTTAGATAATCTTATTGAAATATACATTATTATCGATACAGAGGCGGAATCTATAGTTTTTAGGATTATTGTCTGTCTGTCTGGGAACGTATCACAGAAAACCACAAGGATAGCTTTGGATGAATTTTGGTATGATGATAGCTGGTTATCCGGATCAACATATAGGATACTTTTTACTGCGGGAAAATATATCATCTCTGAGAAATCTATAGGTACTAACCGTGCTAACCGACAAAACGTACCTAGGGAAGAACCCGAGCGGAGCAAGGGTGGTTACTAGTTGTAAATATAACCTTATAATAACTGTGAAAATAATTTATTATAAATGTAAATTAGAATTTATTAAAACTCAAGAAATTATAAAATAGTAGTGCTTAATTAAGGTGTGAGAATAATATATAAATCCAATATATATATATATATATATATATATATATATATATATATATATATATATATATATATATATATATTGGAACCATATTACGAGTATCACTAAATAATTCATATTATATGATAAAGTTCCCGCACCGTGTCTGTCTGTCTGAACGCGACAAACTTAAAAACAATCGAAGGGATTTTCATACGGTTTTCACCAATGGACAAAATGAGTCATGGGGAATATTTATGTATATAATTCATTATGGTTTTGTGTAAATTGGCTGAAATATGATAATTACTGTAGAAGTTAACGGAAAAAATCATGCCAACTAAGAGCTTTATTGGCTTGCTCAGCGTAAACCAAACCCAACCAGTACAGAGTTATATGAAAACAATGTATTACGGAATTATTCCTCTTAAAAAGATCTATTGAACTGAAGCATCGCTACCTACCGATACGTCACCTACCGATATCCGAGTGAAGCAAGGGTAAATCACTAGTGTTCTCTAAAAACAATATATTTTTAGTTCTTTATTATTTTAAATAAAACTATCTTTTCGGTTTTTTTCGCGAATTTATTTGGATTTATGGTTCCCGACGTTTCGAATGCTTTACAACATCCATGGTCACGGGAGAGACTTTACTATTTATTACATGACCAGATTTTTATTCTGAGTACGCAGTTTCTGTTCAAGATATGTGTTCAATCTGCATGAGAAGTTTTATTTGGACATTACAACCGTTGGCCGCATTTTGGTAGCGAAAATAGAAATGTGTGGAGAAATGTTATCTAGCAACCTTCATTATATATTCGGGGTGAAATCGAGAACTACTTTATTTTATTTATCTACCTGCGCAAAAAGAAGAGTTGTGTTTTCAAAATAAATGAGATTAGATACATTTTGACCATTAAAGTAACATTAGCTATGACTATTTTAAGAAGGCAAAAAAAAATTTTTTGTTATATTTTTTCAAATCTCTCGATTTTCGAACTTTTTAAATTTGAAACTTATATTTTTCTGTTATATACATATAAAGGTATATCAAATATAAAGGCATCTCCAAAAATATGTATGTATGTTGCTTATAATAATTACGAAGCTTTCTTATTGCCGATTTACCAAAATTTACAAAATACAGCGTTTAACGTAAGGTTTGAAAATACATTTTGTTATGAGTTTATTCTACGAGTATATTTATTCAATAATAATAAGCTCTTTTTTGTGCCTGAATGTCTACTTCGCTAATACACTACCATCTAAGCTAATTTTACTTAGGTTATAAAGTCACCAATGCTTTCGGCATGAAATCCTTTTTTTAAGAAAATATTAGATTAAATTAAGAGAATACTTAAAATTAATACTTTATTATTTTCATATTTAGATTTGATTTTATCTGAAAATTATCTACGCGACTAAAATTCATATACAATTATTATAAATGTGAAAGTGTGTTTGTTTGATTGTCTGATTGGTCTTCTTTCACGTCCAATCGGATCGGCTTGATTTTTTGTGTGAAGATAGTTTAATGACTGGAAAGCGACATAGGCTACTTTTTACTGCGGGAAATTATCTTATTCTTACGGAAAAACACGTTATAATAAAAAATTGATTCTTATTATTAATGCTCTTCAATACAATTAAATAAATACGTGTTTTAGTATTTTTTTAACATCATTCCGAAGCCTATTACGGAATTAAATACGGAAAACAATATGGAAGTAAAATAGGGGGTGAACATTTGTATGAAATCTACCTTTTCAGAGTTTTTTTTGTAGTTTAAGCGCGAGTGAAGCCGCGGGTTCTGCTAGTTTTCTTATAAAAGCTTATTTTAAACAATAAGCCTATTCTTCTAATTCCTTGCTTAAAAATTTCATTGAAATTTTAAATAAAAGGAATCTAAATTTAAAATACAGAAGTGTAAAGGAATTAGGAACTGCTGACAAAGCGTTGAATTGCTGATCTTCAAAGTCGATTTGTTCTCGCGTCGATCCACTCTGTCATCGTATTAACTAACCCTGTCATTAGACTTGAGAACGAGATTATATGTAATTAGTAGAATCATTTTAGTATATATATTTTAATCAGACTACGATTATTAATAACGGACGTAAAAAGTGATATTTCTTTAGAGTATTTAAATAAAAGCTGGTTTTTTTTTAATGTTTTAATTCTTTTTTTATATTTTTTGCTTCTTTTTATGTGTTTTTCTCAGCAAACCCTTTCTTTAGATATATATCCATACCATGGAAGTGCATACAAAAACAGGCCGCCATCTTTTGGAGTCCGTCATATTGAATTTAAAATGACGTCACTTTGCTTATTGCTTATTGTTTTGCTCATCAAGCCTTTTCATTTGATACCCATATCATAAGAGTTACAATGGAAATGATAAACCACCATTTTGTAACGTCTGCCATATTAGATTAAAAATCGCATTATTTAGGAATTTAGTCACGAGAACCAAACCGTGTGTGTCAAATTTCAGCTTAATCGGACATTGGGAAATGGGTTAAATTTAACTTGCGAGATTTGGTTACGGACAGAAATCGGGACATGTGAAATTAGAAAAAGCTTGTAATAATTTTATTTTTTATCGATATAAAACACGTATTATGTATATAGAAATACCGGAATAAATATCTTGTATACAGACAGACATCATAATATACTAAAGGTAGATTTAACGACTAACTTCATACTGTAGTCTAAATCTGTCGTATCTTAAAAAATCACTTTCATTATTCATTTTTCATAATGCGCCAAAAGAAGTATAACTTCAAAAATGACCTTTAAGGTCACATTTTATTTGATTATTCTTATATTCTTTAAAATAACTACCTAAAAATAACAGACAATATAATACGCAAGAATAAAACTTTTCGCATGTATCGGAGATACTGAAAAAGCTATAAAATTAATTTCTTCCCGAAAACTCGACTTCGAACGCTCCCATTAGCACAATTATCCCTGCATTGAACTCTCTTCATTAAAGTATTCTCTCGGTGTTTAACAACCATTTATTATAACATTTCTTGCAAAAGTTTAACTTTTATATAAAAGCACTGGAATGTTTTGGAAATGAACAAGAATTTCACTGTATCTTTCGACTGTTTTTTTTATTACGGCACTTACTTAGCTTTTAGTTAAGCTTTTATTGTAATTTTGTAAATAACGTAATAATTGTAATATTTTGTCAAACTTTATTATTTTATTATTCAACAACTTTACCTTAAAAAGTCCTTTCGCATATAGAAAGAATTTTTACGAAAGAAAAGTGTATACAATTATTGTAACGCTATGAAAAAATTACATTCAAAATTTATTCTCAGTTTTATTTATTCTTCTACTCACCCTCGCTCCGTTCGGATTCATTTGTAGGCACCTAACAGTATCTTATGTGTTACTCTAAATGAAAGTTCTTTCCATAATTTCTATTTTTAGGATTCCGTACTCGAAGGGACCAAACGGAGCCTTGTTGCTGTCACTCACGTGTCCGTCTGTCCTTCTGTCCGTCATCTGTTACACAGATCTTACAGCTAAAATGTAAGAGCTACAGTCTTCAAATTTTTACAATATAAGCATCTTAATAACCCAAAGCCATAAAAATTGACAAAAAAATATTTTTGAATCTTTATAAGGGGGGCTCCCATATAACTAAAAAGGAGCACAAAAAATGACATTTCCCATCGAGTGGGGTATCGTTGATTAGATCTTGTCGAGTAAAATAAATAATGTATGTTTTGTTTTAAAAAATATTGGAAAACACAGGAATGAGAAGCCACAAAAGTTAGCTTTTTTTACAAAATTTTGTTCCGAAGAATTTTTTAACTTCCCATTGAAGTATGAAATTTGATAATGTTTATTATTACGCATATTTTATTAAAAACACTAATATATTGGTAAATCGGATTTTTTCTTTGAAATTCCCACATCTTTTCCTATTATTATACCGCTATAACAATATTATTAAAGTCAAAAACCAAGATGGTCAATTTCAAAAAGTTTGCCATGCAAATTAAAAAAAAAACGATTCTGGTACGGAACCCTCCGTCTGCGAGTCCGACTCACACTTGACCGATTTTTCATTATTAACTTTCAAAACGTATAAGTACCGATCACAAATAAATTACTACAAAATAGAAACTAAATTCAAAATTAAAACTACTCATTACCTATTAAAGTATCCAATTAACTAAATTACTGCAAACGTAATATCTTAAATAAGCTGTAATCCAAATATAATCATACAATAAAGTCAAAGCCTCGTACAAGCATAATGACTCAGCGAGTGTAGCGTTTTCCTGGTCGCATAAACAAATTTATTCATCAAGATCCTATCGGTTTGTCGCAGTGTAATATGTTCGCTTACGTAACTAATATACATGATAATCATTGTTGCTATACATTTTCATTTCATGTCACGTTTTTTTCAAATTGAATTTAATAGCTTATTTGTAAAATAGCTTATAAGTAAAGAGATATTCTAAATACATCAAAATCAAATATTTGACCACTCCCAGAGGAAGAATTTTTTAAATTACTTGACCTTACTTACGTACGTACTGTTATACCCCTTCGCTGTATGGGTTATTGCTTATTTATGTTATAGCCCTACTAGCTATCATCATTTTGTACTCTATATATATGTCCTTTAATTTGTATTAAGTCAGTTCGAGAGTATCGTCGGTCGAGAGCACTAGCTCTTCATATCCCATATATATTGTATAAATAATTAATAAAGTTATTAAAGTGTTTTCAGTGATAAATAAATCTTTTTTTTAAAAAGGGTCTTATCCAGGGACCCATAACAATTGGTGGCAGCGGTGGGATAATAATAATCCCAGGGGGTAATAATAATCCCGGATACCCCAGGATTAACGAAAATTCTTGTGCCTTAAATAACCGCGAACTCTCGGCTCCGCGTAACTTCAAATAAGTGGGGAACCACCATAAGTGAAAAGTTGTGAAAATTTGTGAAAAGCTATAAAAAGCTGTGAAAAGTGTTAGTGAATATTCAGGTTGTCCACCAGAGAGTGAGACGCCTACGTCTACTGGCAGAGGACCTAGTACGTGTGCCGTGTTCGTCTCCCGTCCGGAACGACGCCAGGTTTTGAACCTGTGACCACTGAGCTGGCGGGCATACAAGGTCTGGCCTTATCTACAAGAATGCAGCTCGTCGCCACCCGCGTCGTGTTCGTGTTACTTGTGGCCCACACGTGAGTGATAGATAGTATTACAATCAAAACAATTATTGGAAGTTGCGCGTTAAAGACATTATAATATATTATTATGAATTTTCTATTTTAAACTCTTATAGTATAATTGTTATTCTGACGAATATTTTATTGAAACAAAAGTTATAATACTTTATGAATATTTTATACTGATTTATTATTTTTCTGATTGTTCTGTTTATTTTTACTGATTTTATATTTTAATATTTACAATATAATATTAATTTGTAACAAATTATCCAGATCAAGTATTTAAATAATATAAAAATGGCGAAAAAAGTTGATATCCCAATAGTTCCGCTTACTGACGGAGAAAAAGCGCCTTCACCCGCCGTGTCTAAAACGGAAAAGAAATATAATATAAATGAAATTGATTTAAATATTCTTTTAAAATTTATTAAGCCTTATGACGGATCTAGGGATACAATTAATTCTTTTCTAACGAATTGTAATAACGCATACGAACTTGCATCTGAATCACAAAAACATATATTATTTAAATACATTTTGAGTCAATTACAAGGCAAGGCTGAAATAGCAGCCTCAATAAAAGATTTTACATCCTATGACCAATTAAAAGATTTTCTAAAAACTCAGTTTAGTCAAAGGAAACATTATTCTCATTTAATAAGCGAATTACAGGAATGTAGACAAACATCTGTGGAAAATGTCACACAATTTTCTATTAAAATTGAATCTATCTTATCTCAACTTTTGACAGAGATTTCTATGAATCCTACTAAAAAATTAGAGATTCCAGGCAGAACAGCTGCTATGGAGGACCTAGCCCTCCACCATTTCTTGATGGGTCTCCACCCACGCATATCGAATATAGTTAGGTGTAGATCGCCTAAAAATTTAAATGAGGCCATTAGTTTAGCTATTTCTGAAGAAAAATTCAGAAAACACTATATAAAAAGGCGGAAAATTTTGAAAAACCTAATAAAGTAGATAAATTTACAAATAGTAATAATTTTCATAGAAATAATTATTTTAATAATGTACCCAGGCAGGTTAATCAGTATAGGTCTTTTAACCCTTTGCAGTGTTATCCTAATAGTGCGCCTACCACATTTACCCCAAGACCTCCTCAAGGTCAAGGACAAGTTAGTCAATATAATCGACTTACTAATAACTCCAGGCCTCAATTTAGTAATAAAAATCCGAGTTACTCAAATAGACCTCGTATAAATTTTGTAGAGGATAATCCTTCTTACTATGAAGAAGAAGGGAGTTCATTCCCTTATGAGGAAACGGGCTCATACGTTGAGGATAAACCCAACGAGGACGACGACTATGACTGTCAACAGCCTACTTTAAACGAGTAGTTGTCCCGTCAACGTGTCGGACGCGACAAAATCTTAAAAATGGCACGAATAAGATTTATAAAATAACAAGTAATAATAGTAATAGATACTTACCCCATATTAAATTGCCAACTTCTGGCAGTTCTAGACCCTTGTCATTATTAATAGATACAGGTGCCTCAGTCTGCCTCATTAAAAGTTCAGCACTATCAAACACCTTAAAAGTGTACCCCAACAATATTTCTGTAAGAGGAATAAATTCGAAAGACGAACCTCCATTGAAAAGTTTAGGTTACGTAAACTTAAAATTAAAAATTGGTAATAACTATATATGTCATAAATTTCACGTTTTTGATGAATTACAGCTTCCATATGATGGTATTATTGGTACTGACCTTTTTATGACATATAATTGTCAAATTAATTACAATTCCAACAGCCTAGAAATAAATAACTATAAAACTTACCTTATGTTTAACGAACCTACCTATACAATAAAACCTAGATCTGAAACGGTTATAGAATGCACTGTTGTAAATCCTGAAATTCAAGAAGGATTAATATTAGATAAGAAAATTTCAGATAAAATACTTATTTCAAATTGCATGGTAAGAGTGAAACCTAACAATAGAGTTAACATTACTATATTAAATATTACAGAAGAACCTATCCAAGTAAATTCTAATCTACAACTCAAATTAGAGAAAATTCCAGCACAGAATGTAAAATTAGTAAACAATTGTCAAAATACAATAGAAAGAACTGAACAAGTTCTAGAATCTCTTAGAATATCTCATCTAAATTATGAAGAGAGTGAACAACTTCTAGATATTTGCTCTCAGTACTCTGATATTTTTCATTTACCCGATGACCAACTAACATATACAAATGCACTGAAACATCATATTAAACTAACTCCGATATTCCCATTAATACAAAATCATATAGGTTTCCACAGTGTCATAAAGAAGAAGTACACAAACAAATAAATAAGATGTTAGATCAGGATATAATTCAGCCATCCGTATCACCATGGTCTTCACCAATATGGGTTGTACCGAAAAAAATTGATGCCTCTGGCGAAAGAAAATGGCGTGTAGTAATAGACTACAGAAAACTTAACGATATAACCATAGGCGAATCTTACCCCATTCCCCAAATAAATGAAATTTTAGACCAATTAGGTAATAGTAAATATTTTTCTACTCTCGACTTAGCGTCAGGTTTTCACCAAATTCAAATAGCACCAGAAGATGCCGATAAGACAGCTTTCACCGTTCCAGAAGGACACTTCCAATTTAAGAGGATGCCATTTGGGCTAAAAACGCTCCGGCTACCTTCCAAAGACTAATGAACACCGTATTATCTGGTCTCCAAGGATTACATTGCTATGTTTATTTGGATGACATTGTCATTTATTCCTATGATTTAAATTCACATATAGAGAAGTTACAGAAAGTATTCAATAGGCTACGTCAATTCAATTTAAAATTACAACCAGACAAATGCGAGTTTCTCCGTAAAGAAGTAAATTATCTAGGTCATATAATTACGGACAAAGGAGTTAGACCAAATCCTGACAAAGTTAAAGCCGTGAAAGAGTTTCCTACTCCAAAAACTCCAAAGGACGTAAAATCCTTTCTAGGACTTATTTCCTACTACCGCAGATTTATTCCAGACTTTTCCATGTTAGCTAAACCCCTAACTTCACTTTTAAAGAAGAACACCTCATTCACCTGGAATAATGAACAGCAACTTGCATTCGAAACCTTGAAAGGTAAATTACTAACAGCTCCTATACTCTCTTATCCAGATTTTACCAAACCTTTTGTTCTCACTTGTGATGCATCGAAGTACGCCATTTCAGCAATTCTATCTCAAGGAGAAATAGGAAAAGACCGTCCCCTTGCATTTGCATCCCGTACTCTTAATAAAGCTGAAACAAATTACAGCACTACAGAAAAAGAATGTCTAGCAATAGTTTTTGGTACTAAAATGTTTAGACCTTATCTTTATGGAAATACCTTCACCATTGTCACAGACCATAAACCTCTCCAATGGCTCTTTAACTGTAAGGATCCAGGATCCAGACTCGTAAGATGGAGACTGAAACTAGAAGAATATAATTACAATATAAAATATAAAAAAGGAAAAGTTAACTCTAATGCTGATGCTCTTTCAAGATACCCAGTGAACCCAGTTTCAGTTTATACAAACGAAATGAATCCAGAAGCGCCGCAAGTTTCTGAACAAGAAACTATAAATATAGATAGAGATCTAGAAGAACTGCTAATTTCTCCACCTTCTTTCCGATTAGATGAAATTCTCTCTGATACAGAAGAGCGACTTAACTTACCTTCTCCAGAACGAGAAAGATCTAACTTACCTTCTCCAGAACGAGAAAGATCTAACTTACCTTCTCCAGAACGAGAAAGATCTAACTTACCTTCTCCAGAACGAGAAAGATCTAACTTACCTTCTCCAGAACAAGAAAGAATTAATTTACCTTCTTCAGAACAAGTTGACTTACCTTCTCAAGAACCTGCTGGTTCTCCAACTGCAGAGCCTATTGCTTCACCTGCTGTTGAACCCATTGACTTACCAAGTCGAGAAATAAGCCCATCTACTGATGACTATTCAACATTTCTCAAAACAACATCTGAAAAAAATAGAAATTTTAATACACAAATTATAGAACATAACGAAAGTCTAATGAAATCTACTGTAAAAACTATAATAATTCCTACCTCAATAGACCTTGATGAATCTAATCCCTATATAGAAGAGATTTTAGGTAACCATGAAAATTCAAAAGAGATTGTAGAAGCAGAGAGACAGCTACATTCTTTCCAAATAATAGAATCAACCAATAAAACTTATCTTCTTCTTTTCACTAGAGTACATCATTTTGATGAGTCACGTTATGCTGAAATATTTAAAACTCTAGAAAACGCTAGAAATAGGTTATTAATATTTGAAAATATAAATGAAATAGCAATTTCAGATTTTAAAAATCCTTTTGAAAAACATTCATTTACTAAGATATATAATATGCTGATGTATCTTTTCCATAATACTAATATAAAAATAAATATATATCATAATAACATAGTTTATCCTTCACCTACTGAATTAAAAAAGATATTACGTGATAATCACGATATACCCATTGCAGGACATCTTGGTTCTGTCCGCATGTATAACAGAATAAAAGACATGTATTATTGGAAAGGAATGCGAAAAGATATAGAGACATATGTTAAAGCCTGTAAATCATGTCAAGAAAATAAAGCCTTAAGGAAAATAAACAGAGCACCTATGCAAATAACCAGTACTTCTACTGCTCCCTGGCAACGTCTTAGCTTAGATATAGTAGGACCACTTCCAGAATCTGGGACAGCTAAATTAAAATACATACTCACACTTCAAGATGATCTTACTAAATTTTCTGTAGCTTACCCAATTCGTAGTACAACTGCAGAAGAGACAAGCGAATGTCTTCTTCATTTTATTGCTATTTTCGGAATTCCCAAAATGATCCTTACCGATCAAGGAACAAATTTTACATCGGAACTTTTTAAAACAACTTGCAAATTTTTAAAAATTAAACAGTTATGGTCTTCGCCTTACCACCCACAAACGCAAGGAGCACTGGAAAGAAGTCACTCCACCCTGAAGGAATATCTGAAATCATATGTTAACGAAGGACAAACGGATTGGCCTCGTTACGTCTATACTGCAATGTTAGCTTATAATACCAGTGTGCATTGCACTACTCATTTTACACCCTATGAGCTAATGTTTGCTCACAAGCCCTTTATTCCAAATTCTATTTTCGAAGAATCACCTGGAGCAACCTATCCAGAATATGTGAAGATGCTACAAAACCGTTTTAAATATTCAAGAGAAAAGGCAATTCAAAACATACGAAATTCTAAAAACAATTCAAAAAACTATTATGACTCTCATAGTAAACCACAGCAATATAAAGTAGGTGATTATGTTTACCTGAAAAACCATTTAAGAATGCGGAAGGCCTTATCTCCTTTATGGAAAGGACCTTATAAAATCGTGAAAATTCTTGGTAACAATACGTTATCACTATTAATCAATAGACGACATGTTACTCACCATTATGACCAAGTAAAACTAGCTGATATATCTAGTAATAATATAAACTGATATAATTATTAATATAATAGTTTATGAAATTTCAAATTAATTAGATATAAGTTTTTGCAGTTAATTTACATTTACTTTTATATTTTTATTTTATTTTTATTATATTCAACTTAAGGGTTAAATAATTTTAGCATCGGATTAATTACGTAAATAAAAAATAATTAACACGTTATAATATTTTCAGTGTATCCGCCCAACTGGATCAGGAATTCATCCAACGAATTTCCGCAAGCTCCGGCATTTATTTTGATTACTTAGGAAATGTAAAAATAATTGAAGGACAATTAAATGTTCTAATTCCGATAGATACATCTTTTATAAAACCACATATTGACAACATACGTACTCTTGAGATACTTTTATTCAGCTTTTTTTAATATCACACAGGTACGGGCCTACAATCCGAGAGGTATCAGTCCCTTTCGTAGGCCACGAGCGGGCTGGCGGACTTCACATATCTATCGAAAACTTGGTAGGTTATTTCAGACATGCAGGTTTCCTCACGATGTTTTCCTTCACCGTTAGGCAAGTGGTAATCATGTTGAAAATGCACATGAGAATATCAGAGGTGCAAGACTCGGAATTTGGACCACCTTTATTTGGTTTATACTTATACCTGAAAAATGTATCACAAAAACGGTTTAAAATTAGCGTAGATATCGCGTAACATAGACACAAAAACATACACTCAATAGTAAAGACTTTTAATACGTCTCTTTCATAATATAAATATTACATAATAACCGCTTATTTTATTTGTTGGCTGGCATAAATATTAAACTGCCTATTAGAGATTTAGTAAACTAAAATGAGGTTGGGAGGTATGCTATTACGTAAATTAGGTACCTCACCACACCCGACGCCGAAATATGAAGGTAGCCTTTAATCTCTTCAAGCTACGTATTATACTTAATGAAAGTTTAGTTAAAAATAACAGTAGCTATTTAATAAAAGCTCATACTTATTGTTAGTATTATAATTGTAACTTCAAATATTATATAAATACTTTTTTAAAACATTTTTTTTAAGATTAGTGCGTACGACTATTCGTTTGGCTCAGTAGTAGTAGTACCGCTAACACAGCAAGTAGTGACCCTACTTGCTGTGTCAGCAGTCGCGGGTTCGAGTCCCGCTAGAGGCATTCATTTGTGTGATGAGCATGCATGTTTGTACTCCAGTCATGGGTGTTTATATGTTTAATATATATGTATATAAAGCTATATATGGTTAATGTATCAACTATCTAGTATCCATAACACAGGCTGCGTAGCTTATTATGGAACTAGATGGTGCTGTGTGTTAATGTCCCAACATATTTATTTATTTACTTTTATCATAATTTGTTGACATATGAAAAAAGAATTATCAAGTCTTTTAACCGGTTAATACCTTATCTAGGTACATCGTGTATTCTCCATTTTACACGACATTGGCAAAGGAATCTGTGGCCAATTTGGGCGCCTAAAATCAAGGAATTGAATTGAATTCAAATCAGGTTCTACAAAAGCCAATTTTTTCTAAGAGTGCATTTACCGTCGTTTGAAGTTATGTAACAAATATATTATGATAAAGAGTGTTTTATTTTTTTGTATGTACCTCGTTTTGCAATAGCAGCGTAGGATTTTTCATAGATATCATTTATGTGTTGGTATTAGTAGGGTTACTTTTTTAACCTTAAAGTTCCAAAAATGAAGAAGTTATATATTCGGTCGATATATTTTATTTTGTATGTACATTGTACAACGACTACTCTGAAATCTAATTTTAAATTTGTTTGCGCTGAAACTACAAAAAATCTCTGAAAAGGTAGTTTCCTATAAACTTTTATCCCCTATTTTACCCCCTTATGGGATAAATTTCGAAGAAATCTAAAATACGTGTTTAATTCATTGTATTGAAGAGCATTAATACCAAGTTTCACGTAATTCTGATCATATTTTTTTTTGAATTGTATTACCGCGGTAAAAAGTAGCATGTCACTCTCCAGTCCTCCAACTATCTCCACACAAAAAATCACACCAATCCGCCAAGCCATTTCGACGTGAAAGACAAACAAACAAACTCACGTTTACATTTAATATTAATATTAAGTATGGAAGTCCTTATGGGTAGTTTATGATATATTTTTACATTTTCTCTTAACTCGTATATCTGAGAAAACAGTGTGTAAAATAAATAAATGAAAAATCAATAAACATTTATCATTTTACTAATTATTCTTAAGTACAATAAAAGAACGCACTACAATTTTACGGTACACGTTTAGATATAAATAGTACGCTTAATGTTCACGTAGGTACTAGAATAGTGCGAAATAGTGAGTAATAAATAAAGTTTTATTTGATATGTGCTGGAACACGGGCATTGTGGAAGTGTAATGGCGCCCGCGGGTCATGTAAGATGCCAACCACATTTTGTTTTATCCTAGTGACTATATTTTTGATTTAGTCACAATTGATCACTTGCTTATATCGACTGATATTGCTTATGATATAGCTTGGGTTCGATGATTGAGGGGTCATCAATATAAGGCCCTTTCATCCTATGGGGGAGTGCGATTTTTTTAAGCAGAATCGTAGTATTCATATAGAGAATCATAATAGTATTAATTAATAATGCATGCTATTTTACTCATACACTGTGAATTATGTTGGTGTTAATTATACATATTGTTCAACATGGAAGGCAAGACGCTCGTAATAGAAGTTCACTAAGTACGAGTGTCTTAGATTTGTATAAATTATTTTTTTGTATTTGATATATGAATAAATATTATGAATAAATAAATAGTAAATTCATCATAGTAAATTCAATGGGCTAGTCTTATTTATTATGCGGCAATTACAACAAAATGGTTTTGATACTCAATAATTGCAACAAAAAAGGCCTCCTTCCCACTGCCTTTCTATTTAACACCTCTCTTTCTCTTCCTCCTCCTCTCCTCTCTTCCTCTTCTTCATCCCCTTAGATAATTAGCGTGTGAGTTTCCGGTTTTATACAAGTACATAGGCCATTGTTATCACTTGCTTTCCGACAAACTGATAACTATATGCAAAAAATGTTAAATACCAAAATCTATTACGTTTTTGTTAAAATTAACAGAAACTGTAAAAGGCAGTAAAATGGAACTAAACTCTGTCTTTCTAAAGCGCAAGGGAAATTACGCGAAGCTACTGCCGTAATGATACCTAACGGCCCGTCGTCGCCGACACTAAGTTATTTTCCTTTGTAACTGAACTTCGTGATGCATTAAGATAAAAAAAAAACTTTCACGTTAAGTCGTATCGAATATAGTTTATTAGTTTTAAAGATTATAACTAAGTAGAAAATTTAAGACTGAATTTTAAATTATTTTTCTTTCTTTCTGAATCTTATCTTATATTAATACTAGCATTGCTCGCGGCTCGCCTGCTTTCAGAGGACTAAAAACCAAATTCTTAGATTTTACATATTAGTATGCTCTTCCATTGCAGTTTTTGTATTTTTTCTCAGAAATGAGATATTTTCCTGCAGTAAAAAGTATCCTATATGTTGACCCGGATAACTAGCTATTCGGCCTCTGTATCGATAATAATGTTTATTTCAATAAGATTTTCCAAAAAATATTTAATGTACAGATTCGGCTTAGTTACAATTTTATTATATGTTTAGATTAAATGAGCAATTCTTGTATATATATTATATACATATAAAATTTCGCGTACTTCGGAAACGGCTCAAACGATTTGGATCAAAGTTTACCTATAAAGGAGTCTTTATTGAAAAAAAAAACAATTTTTCACGAAAAAAAACTATTTTCAACCGACTTCAAAAAGGAGGAGGTTCTCAATTCGACTGTATGTTTTTTTTTTATGTTTGTTACCTCAGAACTCCGTCATTTATTGACCGATTTGGATAATTTTTGTTTTGTTTGAAAGGGTATACTTCCAGATTGGTACCATTTAAATTTCAAAAAAAAATATCACCCCTAAGGGTGGAAAAATAGCTAATAATGAATTTAACCTACTTCTAATTGTCATATTGACTTGAAACTTTGCAAGTATTTCTATTTCCGTTGATAGTACAGTGGTTCGGTATTGTTGACCTGATCTGATGGCAAGGCCAGAAGGTGGATAGGTGGAACTCTTCAACGGCTAATAGTAGATACTTTGAGTTTGCGCTTATTTTGTTTGATTTGACAAGCCTAACACGTTAGAATCCTTACTTTGCTATTACTGTCTATACTAAAAAGGGAAAAATAAAAACTTTTTAACAAAAAAATAAAAACCGACTTCAAACAAAAGCACTAAAAGGTAAAAAATAACTGATTGGTTGTTTTCATTTACTATACATACCTAATCAAATATTTTCGAAGTCGGTGTGCTTTGGCTAAGTAATTAAAGCCTACCTATTAAATACATACCTAATCAAATATTTTCGAAATCGGTGCCAGCCCATACAAAGCAAAGCACACCGACTTCGAAAATATTTGATTAGGTATGTATAGTAAATGAAAACAACCAATCAGTTATTTTTTACTTTTTAGTGCTTTTGTTTGAACTCGGTTTTTATTTTTTTGTTATTTATAACTATTTTATTATTATAGCCTTTTTCTATCTATTCTCATACTGAAAATGGCATGTAGTACCATCTCGTAAATTTTTGCATTGACGCCAATGGATGATAAAACTACTGCCCGCGCGAACCTAGTTCGTCCAAGTACTAATCATAATATGAAGTCAAACGTGTAAATTATACATATAGATATACATTTATCTTCCATTTTCAACGTAATATTACTATATATACTATATAATATATTACATATACTAAGCTATGTATATATTTTGAAATAGCTTTCGTTTGAGTTATCAGTTATTATTTATGTTTACAAATTATTGATAGGCTGGCAACTACTCATTCATTAGCAAACTATTGCGCGTATATTATGTATTCAGAGCTAAATTGACGTAATATTATTATGTATTGACATTTCCTGAAATTAACTGTAGTTATACTTAAATAATCAATATATAATTATACTTATCATAAAATCATAAAGCAGTATGCTATATTATTATATGATATACATAAAGCCATCAGTGGCGAAGTGTGAAATTTTAGCAGAGGTAAGCCGTTCCAAAAATATCCAATTTTTATATACGTATTAATACAGAAAGAAATAAAGCTATTATTATTATTATTATTATATATATATATATATATATATATATATATATATATATATATATATATATGTATATGTATATTTCTAAAAGAACATTTATACATTTAAATAATTTAATGTATGTAAAATTATAGCAAAATTATTTGAAGGCAAGACGTTTTGTATGGACGCTTCGCCACTGAGAGCCAGTGAGGTAATGGTAGCCCAGTGGTGCGCTTCCTTGGGAAACCGAGTGAAGCGAGTTCAAATCCCGGGTCACGGACCTCTGACATTTTCATGTGCGAATAATTTCCAACATGATTACCACCTGTCTTAACGGTGAAGGAAAACATAGTGAGGAAACCTGCGTGTCTGAGAGAGCCTAGCAAGTTTTCAAACGGACTTGTGAAGTCCGCCAACACGCACTCGGCCAGCGTGGTGGACTATAGCCTGATTCCCCTCGTACTGAAGAGAGGCTCGTGCCCAGCAGTGGGACGTTAAAAAAAAGAGCTGAATACAGACAATACATAGATGTATGTATTGGTATATATATCATATCATCATAGTCTGATGTGTCTTCTCTATTAATTAGGTTTTCTATACATATTCGCTAATTCTATATATATATATATATATATATATATATATATATATATATATATATATATATATAATATTTTCAGTCAGAAAAAAAGTACGTAAAAAAGTTATTAAAATTCGGTCAGCTATTCCTACTCGGTGCTTGAACAAACACAGAGAGAGATAAAAGTTTTAAAACTGTTGATTTGGTTTATACTGCATTGATAAATAAAATCAATATGCAAATTAAACTCGGATGCATTTTAAACGAAATATTCCATGTATGACGTTTGTTAGTATTGATTTATGGATTAGATTGCTTTTTTAGACTCGATAATCTTAGCTTGCCTATTAAATTATCAATGTATATGAATCGTTACATTTTGGAGTGTCAAATTAATTTGTGCTATCTATTGTTGTAGGTCCAAAGTTTATTAAGAACTATCGACTCACGCTTGGTTTCGTCCCTAGGAACGTTTTAATGGTTAATAATGATTCCTCAGAGATGAGATATTTTCCCGCAGTAAAAAGTATCCTATATGTTAACCCATATACCCAGCTATAATCATACCAAATTTCATCAAAATCTGTCCAGTGGCTCTCTCGTGATGCGTTCCCAGACAGACAGATAAACAAAAATATAGGCAGATAGACGAAAATTCTAAAAACTATAGATTTGACCCCTGTATCGATAATAATAAATATTTCAATAAGATTGTCCAAAAAATAAATAATGTATATTCGACTCATAATTTCATTATATGTATATATATATATATATATATATATATATATATATATATATATATATATATAATAGAGTCAGGTTTGTTACAACTCATAACTCGAGTCGATATAAATACGTATGAACTGCTGGACCGATTTTTATGATTTTTGTTTTGTTGGATTTGTTTTTACCCCGAACAGTAGAATAACTTTTAAAACATCGTAAAAATTCACTTCATTCATTATGTAAAAAAATTATAATGTAGATATTGAGAAACATATAAGCAGAATTTCTCATTTATAATTATTTAGGTATGAATTCAGTTTCATGTATTGTATCCGTAGTCTCCAATAAATCTTTTGCACAATGGATGTCTTTATCGTTCATCGGGGTTTTGTATGCCTCAGGAATCCGAGCTTAGGTTGCTTTACGGCTCTTCTTCACGATGATAAATGCGTGCGCCATTTTATTGATACTAATGAAATTGATCCGGAGACGAAAAACATTGATTATGTGCTGATTATTTTGGTAATTTATTTATTTTTATAATATAGAGCTACTATAACTATATATTTTTAAATGCAAGAGTGATAAGACATGATAAGACAAAATACTCTACAGTCTTTATATATATGTATCTTTAGATCTTGTCATTGTCATAATTCTCTTCATACAAGGAGGTCGGGGGTTCAAAGAGCGTTGACCTGAACTAACACATAATGAGTATTTGAATGTTCTGGGATCTTCCATCCCTTATATTTGAATAATAACATAAATAGATAACGCGAAAGTATTCTACGTATTCAAATATACATGTATGTATACCAATAAAAGCAATCGGTATAAAAGTAGACGTGCTTCAACGCCATCTAGTGAAAAGTTACAATAAAATAACATTAAACTTCCATAAATATAAAAAAAAACATATATTACAAATTTCAAAGCAGTTGGAGAAGAATTTTCAAAGATGTAAGATGAATCAGCGCAACCATATTCAATAGTACAGTTTTGTACTATTGAATATGGTTGTGCTGGTTCAGTAGAAATTTCTAGGTACTAAGTAAATCAAAATATAATTTGATTGTTACAATTCATTTCCATATCTCTGTCCCATTCTCGCACATACTTTCGTAACCCGTGCGAGTAAGACACTCGATACGAATCGACATGCGTAGACTGTGGCGCCTTCTGACGCGTGTGAAGTGAGTTAGTCGTCGGTTGTTGTTGAAAAATATTGCCGAAGACCTTTCCGTGTGCTTGCGCCACTCATTGATTTTAGACAATTTAGTGTATGTAAGAGTATATTTAGTATATGTACAGATTATTGTGGACTTGAAATGTGGACGATCTATCCGGATGGAAATAAGCTTCACAGCATCAGCAGGTATTGTGCACTTTCCTTATACATAGAATTACATCTCGCCTTGTCATCTCCCGCGCAGTTTTATTATTTCTTAATTAAGTTCCATCAATCAAATATAGGTGTTGTGATAGTATACTTAATAGATAGAATATTTATATTTGCCTAAATGATATAGAAATAGGTTTGAAACAATAATTGTCATTTCGTTAAGCTTAATGTAAAGTATACAATATATTATATGTATGTACATTGTTCATATTATATGGTTAATACGCAGGTCTTGAGTCGCTACTTAGACTCAGACATCTGAAGCACTTCAACTGTCAAGGACTATGGGGAACAAACTTATCTAAATATGTTTGTGTACTACGAACAATATGTCATATAAATGTTAGGTATCTACAGTAGCAAATTTTACATCTATTCCAATATTATAAAAAGGAAAAAATTGTGTTTTTTTTGTTTGTTTGTTTGTATCAAATAAGCTCCGAAATTACAAAGCCGATTTAGATGAAATTTGGTAAAAAGATAGTTTGATACTCTGAAAAAGACATAGGATGGTTTTTATTCCGCAAATCATACCTTAAGGGGGTGAAAATGGGAGCGAAAGTTTGAATGGGGAAGCAAACAACTGACGAACCCGTGCGAAGCGAGGGTGAGTCGCTAGTGAGTAGTAAAAAGCTTATGGAATCTCCAAAAATGGATTTAATATAGGTATACATTCCAAGTTTATTTCCGGAGAAATTGTTAAAGTTACAATTTGTAAAATTGTAGTTAGTTCTATTTTAGGGATAATTTATATATTATTAATGTTCGCTAAGTGATCGAAACTCGGCCATAAATCATAATCATTATTGACAATTTGAGGAAAACATAGTATATTATTGGTTTTTATCTATTTATATTTTTATTGATAACACTAAATCTCGTTAAAAGCTACTAAGCAAAAAAAAACATTTGCGAAACAGAGGAGAAAAAGGACATATAGTCTTAACATAACATTAGTGTGACACAAACTTTAGTCTCGAGCAGGATCGAACTCCCTACCTCGTAGTTGCCTACAATCCATACAAAATTGCGACGACTAATGAAATACACATATGTATATTAATAAAAATGTATTAATTTACAAACTATTTTCCTACAGATGCTCATAAGCTTCTAATAAGGAAAAGGCTATAAAGAAACTTTACCCTTCACCTAATCTCCTACTCTACCAACATTGTGGTTATGGCTTCACTTTTCTTTTACTAACAACATTTTTTTTCTCTCTACTCCCTCTACAGTTTTATTATATGCATAGATATAGAGACAGAAGAAAGAGAAAAGTAGCTCCGTCATCTTTTCACGCTTAATAAGCTGAAAAGATTTCGATATACTTATATTTATGAGTAAATTCTATTTGTATATATGTACACATGAATTATAGTACATCAGAATTTTTTACACACACCCATAGCAATTACTAAAGTTTAATCACAATCGAATGAATTATTGAAAAATTTACACGTCACAAACATACAAACAATATATTATGCAGCTATTGACCAAATACTATATAATAGATTACTTTTTCACGTTACTATTCACGTTTTCCGTTCAGTTCTACTTCAATACGTATTGGAATTTTCAACGTTTTTCACTTCATTTATAAATTCAATCGCTTTGTATGTAATAAATTGTAATTCAATTTACAAATTGTAAAGAAAATCGATATTTTGTAATCAAGTCACCAAAAGAACGATTTTCGCTTACTTGGCTTCGCTAAACCTTTCTAGATGATACATTAAATTAATATGTGCGAAGAATTGTAAGTTAAACTAACTTGTTTGCGTATGTTTATAAAACTGGTTTATATAAGTAAATAAATAATAAATAATAATAATAAATAAATATGTTGGGACAATAACATACAGCGCTATCTAGTTCCATGGGAAGCTACCAGGCTTGTGTAATGGATACCAGATAGTTGAGTTAATACACTACACATATATAACTTTACATATTATAAATAAAAACACCCATGACTAGAGTACAAACATTCGTGCTCATCACACAAATGAATACCCCCAGCGGGACTCGAACTCGCGACCGCTGGCACAGCAAGTAGAGTCACTACAAACTGAGCCAAACGTGTCGTCTAAAGTACATAGTACGCGCACGTACAAACTTATGATAGTAGTCTAATGTATTCAGCCCCTTTTAATGTCCCACAGCTGGGCTTCAATTCAATATGAGTAGCATCAGACTATAGTTCACTACGCTAACCAAATGTGGTTTGGCAGACTTCACATGTCTTTCGAAAACTTGCTTGAGTCTCTCAAACACGTACGAGTATGTCACGATGTTTACGTTCACCGTGATAATCAAGTTGAAAAGAATTCGCACATAAAATATCCCGCACAAACCCAGGATTTGAACCCGTATCACTCGATGTCCCAAACGAGTGCCTAACCACTGGGCTACCAATGCCTTTCTAGTAGTCCGATATAGGTTTCAAATGACTCGTAATAATATTAAAGTATTCATTGCATATGTAATCCTTACTTACTATTATGATTGCGCGAAGCCCTTGCATTATTATTATAACCTATTGGTATTTTAATTATTTTTTTTAATAATTAAACTAAAAACTTTTTTGACTCTTAACCCGTTTTTACAGTTTCAGCGTAGAAATTTCTGTAACATGAAAGGGAAAAGTAAAAAACCTGCAATTTCGTGCTTGAGACGTTAGTACTATAGTTATGCAATTATCCGTAACTTGTTAGCGCCAACAAGTGCATTGTAACCCACATTTCAGTGAGCTACTGCGACATAAAGGATTTGCAACTCGTTTTCTTAACTTGACGGCTGCATTTAGTATCAATTCAATTTTGAAATTCGTCATATTAATTTTGTTTAATAATAATAAAAATTAGAAATATTTTGTGTTATGTTATATTTAAATTACAACTGTTTCGATTATCATCGGTCTACTTCATAAATACGAAAATGAATGTTTTTTACTTCTTGACGATGAAAAGGCTAGACCGATTTGGATGAAATTTACTACACAGACTATGAGCTGGAGTAACACATACGCCAGAGTAAGTCGCGTAAATTTTCTTCAAGATTTGAATGAAGATATAAAATTGCGTCGTTTATACAAATTAGAAAAAAAAAAACAAAAAAAAGTTTTTAAAATTTATAATACAGATGTCAACTAAGTTTATTATTACAGCAGATCTAGAATAGATATAAAATAGTGTAAAAAGCGTAACTTACTGACAATATACGCTACTTTGAATCGAAAAGACTATTTTCTTTGCTTGAACTAGAAAAAGGAACTCAGTGGGACATTTTGTTGAGAGTTCGCTTGATTCCACTTTAATAAATATAGTTAGAACTTACTTTCGAGTCAACAGATATTGTAAAATTATTGAGTAAATAATAAAAGAAAATGATGAATTGTATGAATGAAACACAATAAATACAATTTTCATATATTTGTATTATTGTATGAAACTAATAAAAAATATTAATATTATAATAGATATTTATTATTTATATCTATACTAATATCATAAAGAGGTAAAGCTTGTGAGTTTGCGAGTTTGTGATGTTGTAGGGAGTAATCTCTGGATCTACTGAACCGATTTAGATGAAATTTGGAAAGAAAATAGTTTGAGACCCTGGGAAGGATATAGGATACTTTTTATTCCAGAAATCATCCCTTAAGATGGTGAAAATTGAGATGGAAGTTCGTATGTGGAATCAAGCTAGGGGCGAACCCGAGGGAAGCAAGGGTAAGTCGCTAGTATTATAATAATTTTATAAAGATTTGTAGTCTATCCCGATATTGTTACAACAGTTTGGCAAGCAACTCTCAGTTCCACCATATATGTTCTCACGCGACGCAATGTTTTCCTTTATCGCTGAGCAGGAGATGAATATGCAAATACAATTTTGGTACTTTGAAATTTCAGTGCTTGCCTGCTTTGTCACGAGTTTGAACATGAAAACACTTTATAGGAGTTATATAACTATATTTTAGTAATAACTTGGCTATTTGTTCGATATATTTCATTAATCAACAAAAGTAGTTTAAACTATTCTGTTCTATTCTTATTTATACTATCAATATAAAATATCCATGTGCCTACAAACATAAATCTATCCCACGGGAACCGTAAATTTTTCCAAGATATAAAGGTATACTTATGTGCTATTCCATACTACGAGTATAATCTATCTGTGTACCAAATTTCATCAAGATCCTTTCAGCCGTTCTGGCGTAAAAGAGTAACAAACATCCATACATACTCACAAACTTTCACATTTATAATATTAGTATGGATTCAACGTAATATATATTTTATAAAGTTTGTTTGTACGCATGTAAGAAATTATACTTCTTTGGCATAACAGATCAAAAATAGCTAAAGATTTCATTCCGTATGTCACAACTCTCTGTTTGTAAAAGGTATGCAGCCAACTTCATCATGTCTCTTTTTGGCTGTCGATGTGCGCGCGCATCGAAAAAATTTTACTCTCATAATTTTTTCCAAACGTGACAAACGAAGTATAACTTCGAAAATCGTTTAAATTAATTACATCGAGCAACAATGATAATTTCGTAAAAAAATATAACAGTATTTACTGCTGTATAGAAAATGTACTGATATAAAATTCGTGTTTAAAGTCTAGGGAAATTAAATAAGGAGTGAAAGAAATAAAACATAAAAACTTTTAAAACCAGTGGCTTAAAATTAAAACTATTGTACTGCCGAATGAGGCCAGTTAAATATTTGTGGTTCTCTACAGTTCAAATTTTAAATTGAATACAAGCATACGAAATATTTTTTGTACGTTTTCATTGGGAATGTCATGCAGCGTTAATAATATTATTTCTTATACGAATTGATATTAGTTCTTGTGTAATTTAAAAAAACACTTAGCCTATTCAATTAAAAGCCTTAGACTCAATGATCATTTGAAGTGAAAATATGACATTACTAGCGATTCACCCTCGCTCCACTCGTGTTTGTCCCTAGTTCCGTTTTAACGTTTAGTATAGATTACTCAGAAATGAGATATTTTCCCGCAGTAAAAATATTCTATATGTTGACCCGGATAACTAGCTATCATACTAAATGTTATCAAAATCTGTCCAGAGGTTTTCTCGTGATGCGTTCCCAGACAGATAGACAAGAATTCTAAAAACGATAGAGTCGGCCTCTGAATCGATAATAATGACTATTTCAATAAGATTTTCCAAGAAATATTTAATGTACAGATTCGGCTTATAATTTTATTATATGTATAAATTAATAACAATGACAGTCATGGCTGGCAAAGCCTTTTAAGTTATTAGATATGATTTTATTACCACCAGTGTAAGATTTTTATATTACATATCCATCTCCCAATGTGTTAAAAGAGCAGCCTTTATATAAAGCAAAGGTTAAAGAAGGCAATAACTATATTCTAAGCCCACCGTAATAAAGTATCGAGGATAAAAATAAATCTTCGGTTTTCAAGTTTAAGAGAATGATTACTTAACATGCATCTCACGTTTTATTTTTAAATATTGTATATAAATTTAAGTAATAAATACAAAAAAAACTTTAATGAAAGTAAACAATCTGTATGGCGAAATCGAGATAAACAGCCAATCATGTAAATCAATCATCTATTTTTGAATTTCACATTTATTTTACCGGATTTATAATTCTTTAGTCTAAGACATCATATTATTTTCTGTATTAAATATTATTCCCTCCACGACCGTGGACACGCCGGCGTGTCATTTACAATAGATTTCTTAGATTTTTGATTAATTTCTTAGAAATTTACCTGGAGGTGTTAAAAATGTGAAAGTTTGTGAGTATGTATGGGTGTTTGTTACTCTTTCACGCTAGAATGGCTGAACGGATCTGTATGAAATTTGGCACAGACATAGATAATTATAGTCTGAAATAACACATAGGCTACTTCTTATCCCTGAAAAATGTACGGTTCCCGTGGGATCGGTTTGTTTTTTTTTGCTAGAGGCGAACCCGAGCGAAGCGAGTGTGAGCCGCTAGTATACTCATAAAATAAAGTTTTAACCGATAATAAAATGCAAAATACTAATAAATTGGAAGCCTTTGGCAAATATCTTAGAGCTTATATTAACTTCATCTCAGTTCAACGAATCTGAATTATTCACATCCGCACGAACGTGAGAAGAGGAGTAAATGTGCTCTGAAAAGTTATAACTCTGGAACATCTACATGAATGAAATCGATGTGTGTATGTATGTTCCTTATGGACTCCAAAACGGCTGAAGCAATTTTGATGAAACTTTTAAGAGATTTTCAGATCAGCCCAGTGGGTGATCCTGTGAAGTTTGGTAGCGATCGGAAGTTTGAACTCGGGTGAAGCCGCGGGTTCTGCTAGTTTAGTGAAATATACTTTAAGACCTCCATTTACTCTATCTGGTATTCTATATTAAATGATGCTAGCCGTTATAATACAGACGGCATTAGCTAAGGAAACTCTTATATATTATAAAACTATTTATGTACTTCTTTTGCATTTATAAAAGTTGTACAGGTGGATATTTTAAAGGCTTTTCGTATATGTTTTGGAATTAAAATTGATCATTGTCAAGTTATGTTGGTTGGTGCCCGCCGCATAACATCTCTCAGTCACCCCTTCAAGCTACGAGAGAATCCAAGAGTACTTGTATGTCATCGTTAGCATATTTCTAAAACAGTGAACATTTTAAAATTCACGTAAAATACACGACGTGCCGTAACTGAAAATGGTTTTATCGTAAAATACACGCGACGCCGTGACCAAAAATGATTTAAGCCCTTCTGTCAAAATCATTTTTCTATAAAAATTAAAGTCATTAAATATTTTTCGTAATTATAGTGAAATGCAGTTTTATTCGATGGTGTTTTTCCATACATCAAAGTACGTTGATATCTTCAAAGCTTCCAAATTCTATTATCTGCACAAAAGCACAACAAAGATAATAACGATGTAATCCATTTGTATGTGATTAATTACTTGATCTAACTTTTCCCAATAATTTATCATAATTTGAATAATTCTAAACAATAAGTTGTGTATTGAGTGTTCAGAAAACTTATAATTACTTCAGGTTAGCTTAGAATTTCAATCGCATTTACTTTCTAAAATTAATTAACCGAAGAGTTTTGCTCTACAAATTGTAAAGCAGCGTTTTAGTTTCAAAACATACTCGTGTATCATATCATTAAAAAAATTAATTAAGACTTTAAAGGCCTGTATATAAGTAAAGGTGAAGGTCAAGATATAAATTACTCTTACTTTTGATATAAAATCATCTTTTTAGTTCTTATTTCGGAAAAAAAATCACTCTAGCTCACTGGAAACTCAAACTCTATCACGTTTCATGAGTTTTCAAAGAATAGTCCTTCATCTTGATTAAGACCGATGTAATATAGTAGTTTTATATTCATATTTATTATTAATACTTGTGACTCACCCTTGCTTCACTCGGGTTCGTCGCTAGGTACGTTTTAACATTTATGAATTTTAGATGATTATTTTTAATTGCCTTTATGTATTATAATAATATAAACTACTGCTATTATAAAGGCTGTATACTGATATTATAAAGCTTAAAAAAATAATGATTGTTTTTTTCTTTTACACGCTTATCTTTAAAATTTCTAGTTAAATTTGAAAAAATATTTTTTTTATCTTATAGCACTATTATCTCACATGACGCTATAACTCTTAGCGGGGGAGCATACTAAGCGATTTAAAGATTTAGTCAAAAACTAGTCTATACTATAATAAAACTGTAGAGGTCGAATATACATAGAAAAAAATGGCAGAGAAAGACATGAAGAGAAATAGAACAAATCCAGATTTTTTTCAATTTTTTTGTTTCTCTGTCTGTTTATGTTTGTATGGGCTATTCTCTGAAACTACTGAACTGATTTAAATGAAATTTTACATGGTGATACCTTATATCTCCGGCCAATATTTTAGACACTTTTCACCCCGGAAAATTTAAGAGTTCCCGTGGGATAGTTAAAAACTATAGTAACTTATACAGCTTAGTACACAACAACTAATGCACCTGATTGAGTAAAATTTAGCATACCTTATATTGTCGGCCAAACAATAGGTTATTTTTTATCCCGAAAAATGAACGGTTCCCGTGGGATAGATCTGTTTGTCTTTTTCTAGAGGCGAACCCGAGCGAAACGAGGGTGAACCGCTAGTGATTATATAAAAATTTAAAGTAAAGAAATAATTGTAGTCATAATTTCAAATATTGTATTGTATTCAGCCCTTTTTCAAGTCCCACTGCTGGGCACGGGCCTCCCTTTAATATGAGGAGGATCAGCCCATAATTTCAAATATAATATGTTTAATTTTGTTAATACTTTTTGTTAATAAAGAATACTATTATTGTTGATTTTACATTGTAAATTCTCTTTCAAATAAAACCATTTTCTCTTCGGTCTGGCAAATGCATGTACATATTTTCAGAGCAAAATATTATACCTTCAATTTCAGAACAATGCGGTTTTAATCATATTTCAATTGTTTTCAAGAATTCTATACAAAATACCATTATCACTATTTGCAATGTAGAGTTAATAAAATGAATAATTTCTAAAATTTTGTTTATATATTTTAATTATAATCTAGTTTATAAAAGTATTGAGCTATCTCTCTCGTTAATTCTAATTTGGAGTATATTTTTTGTTGCCTTTCAAGAATTTGATTAAAGGTCAAAGATTTCATACAGGATTTGAATTAATTACTGTCTTGAAGTAAGAAATCTTAACTACGCAGTACTAGTTAAAACTTTTATAAAGATTTTAATACAAATTTTATTTTTTAGAAGAGTTTTCTTCTTATAGAATATATAATATACATCAATAATTACTTTGAAAGTATAATTATAATATTATTATTATACGTGTGAGTAGTAAGTTGTGTTATTTAAAATGAACATATTATGTATTTATTAGATTTTATTACGAATTTCTAAAAAAAATATCATTTTATCTAAATTCATTAATAATTTACCTAATAAATATGCAAATTATCAAATAAAATAAATATTAACTTATATAAATTAGTATTAGAATTATGCTTCGCAATAAAATTTTACTTTACTTTTTATTTTAATTAAAGTTGGCACCAAATCGAAAATGACAATATCATTTTCCTCATTCTTTAATATCGAAGAACTGAAATATCAAAAGTCAAACAATAAAAACGGTGTTAATAAAAGCAGTTTTTAATTCCCATACAGGTAAGCCCATATAAAAAGTCCCGAGCTCGTATGTAGGTATGTGACCAAAACGTTAATTTAAAATGGCCGAAATAGACATCGTTGTCTGTTGAATTTAAAACTTAACAGTAAGGGCAAACTTCCAAAATCAATACTATCTTAAGCATCGTGTTGCTAATGAGTATATTTACTAATTAATTTAATTAGTGATTTTCATTAATTCTCTTAGCGATTGAAACTTTTGTTTAATGATTATATAATTGTTTTATAATAATTAATTTAATTATTATATTATATGATAAAATTAAACTTTAAATAATATTATATTACGTTATTTTAAAATAAATTTCTCCTTGTATTATAAATAAAAATAATATTTTCACAACACAAAAATTAACCAACGCTAAATATCATAATATCGTCTTAGTAGAGTAAGCCGTTACTTAAAAGATAAGAATTGCAAGTTAACACAACTAAGCTCTATAATCCGTCGTGGAAACGACCAATGCGACTTAATATTTGCTATTTACATTTTTCTTAGCTAATTTCATTACACAACTTACCGAAGTCGAACTTTTGACACTCACTCACTCAAACACAGCACAAGTCACTAACATGAATGGTTCACTATCAGGGGGTCAATTCCGTGAGTATGCGGGCACTATCACGTCACAGCACTATGATAGGTCACAATTTTATTCGTTTCAGTAGCAACGACAAGCGTGCACCCGATCGTCGCAGCTTCGACTGGCTGGGGCGACGCTACCGCGCGTGTCCTGCCCACCCCCGCACTCACCTCGCACCACGGGCAAATAGAAATAAAGTACGCGCGGCAAGGATAGAACGTGAAAGAAAAGGATCTAGAGGCTTGGATAAATTAGATGGACATATGTTAAAATCACAATGTTATGAATTTATATAGAGTCTCCAAAATGAAATTTAAAAGTTCATTTTTTTCTTTAATGAAATGAAAATGAGTGTAATATTGATATTTTATATTTCTTACGCTAAATTTTATTGATATTGTACAGTATCTGTAGTAAAAGTTAGTTAAATGTGTATAAGAACATTAGCTAAAGTGCTGCCCTTGTAAATAATAAGTCTACGTCGTAGCATATGGCGTAGCGTAGAAATATGTGAAACAAGATTGTTCATTACCTGCTAGATGTAAGTAGCCCGGCTAAGTTTGAAATACATCTCTGAAGAAAGTATATTTTTAAATCTATACATATAATAAAATTGTAAGTAAGCCGAATCTGTACATGAAATATTTTTTGGAAAATGTTATTGAAATAAATATTATTTTCGATATAGAGGCTGAATCTATAGTTTTTAGAATTTTTGTCTGTCTCTCTGTTACCGCATTACAGAAAAACCACTGGAGGGATTTTGATTAAATTTGGTATGGTAATAGTTGTTTATCCATATTATCATATATTAGTGGGTCAACATATAGGATACTTTTTACCGCGGGCAAATATCTCATTTCTGAGAAAAAATACAATCCTGCATTGTAAGAGTATACTAATATGTAAAATCTAAGAATTTGGTTTTTGATCGTCGGGCGGAGCCGCGGGCAATGCTAGTTCTACTATATAATCATTATGTTAAAGTAATAAAAGTTTAAGGAAAGTTGAATTGACTTTTAAGTAACTATTTAACCCTTGTGTAATAAACGAAATATAATATTCTAAGCCAGAGCTGCGGTACCAGTAATTTTATTGATATATTTATGGCTTTAAATAGATTTATTTACTAGCGACTCATCCTCGTTTCGCTCAGATTCGTCCCTAGCTACATTTTAACGATTACTAGGGAATAGATAGAATATATATTAGTATATATACATAAATATGATGAGTATCCCTTACTTGAGAAATAATTGGTTTCCCATACAAACTTTCATCCCTTTTTTCACCTCCTCAAGGGATAGTTTTTGCAATAAAAACTATCCTATGTCCCAGGATCTCAAACTATGTTAATACCAAATTTTATTTGAATTGGTGTAGTGGTATTCTTTTATTGAAATAAAAGTAAGCCTTATAACATCAACTACCTGCCAGTGAAAGTCCCGCGTCAAAATCTACCCAGCCTTTTCGGAGATTAGCCGGAACAAACAGACCGACAGACAAAAATTTTATACGATGTGTTTTTCTCATAAATACCATACATAATTCCACATGCATTTAGTAAAAAGCTGTTATTTTGACATTACAAACAGTCACTTCAATTTTATTTATCTGTATAGATTATAGTTATGAAAAGATAAATTTACTAAAATATTTTTTCCTCATAAAACCTTTTATATGATTTAGACTGACAAATAAAAAGAAGTTTAGTATAATAATATTAGTAACTCTCATAATAAGATTTAATGCGATCTATTTTATTTGACAAAATAAGTTTTTCACGGAACGTTTTAGGTGGCTTGTATGTTTTGTTTACTCCGTTATGTCATTTTTCTTGATATTCTAAGCAGATTTTCTTTTAGTCATATCTATATAAGTCTAAAATCAATTTATAATGTTTTATATTGGTTGGTTTATGTCAAAACTATGGAGCGTAGAGGTACGGAGGAGTCACTGTGTATGAAATAGTGTCTGTCAAAACGTGTCCAAAACCTAAGGGTGGCGCTGAGGTAGTGTAGGAAAAATTCTAAAGAAAGCATCAAAAGTAATTAGAGTAAGATAGAGATATAAACAAGGTTATTTTTGAGAGTTGAAGTTTTATATACTGGTATTTCATTAAATACTTCATTTATGAAAAATGAAGATTTTTTGAACTCGGCACACTTCATTCCGTCTAGAACAGCTAAATTCATATTGTAGTTTTTCGTAAACCAGCGCCATCTATTTTCAGTATACTGGTGGACACTTTTTCAACTTGTCTCCCATATAAGAGACTCCGCCTTACCTCTACGCTCCATAGTCATAACTAAGTCGTCTTATTTTCTTATACAATTAAAGTATCAACTAATATTTAATAATTATTTAGACATTTAAAGACATTTAATGACTTGAGATATTATGAGATGCTTTATTTAATTATCTTTTTATTTAATTTTAATTAATAATATATACCATAACGAAGATGATTTATACTGGGATTCAAAGTAGTGAAAATGACATAATTTATAGGATTCTCGATCAATTGTTTAAGGCGATATAAAGCATAGGCTTTATACGGCCCTTCCAGTGTTCCGTATCTGAAAAATTGAATCTACTAATAGCATTACGCTGTCTTTCCGTTCACTCATAATATTTATGTTACTAGTAGACATTCAACAAGTAGTCTCAATACCGGTAGAAAAGTAAGAAAGAAATACAAGAAAATGAATCATAACATTCAGAAATAATACTAAATGTATATCAAATGTATGAAAGAAATATTTAAAATCTACCTTTTCCAAATGTAAAAATGAACATGTAGGTCAATTTGTAATAAGCAAGATATTGAATCGTATTTGTAGGCTGACCTCAAATACTCTTAAAGGCTTAGGCAAAAAAGACAAAATGCTTTACGTCAAGGCTGTAATGCTTGTATTGCTAAAGATTTTATTCAATATAAAAAAAAATATTTTAGCTTGAATTTTATTTTTAAGGACTATGATTTCTTAGCATTTTCTTTTAGAATATTGAAGTCAGCCTTTTTAAATGTCTCACTGCTGTGTCGGGGCTTCCCTTTAATACGAGTGGGATATTACCACAGTCCACTACGCTAACCAACATCAGATTGGTGGATTTCACGTGCCTTTCGAATACTTGCTAGATTATCTTAGACACGATGTTTATTATCGATGTTTAAGTAATGTTTTAAAAATTACAGCTATGGTATGGTATGGTATAAAACGGGCTTGTTTCCGCAACTCGACGTCTGCGCGCCTATTTTGCGTGTGTGGGATTTTTTTTTTAAATTACAGCTAATTGATTTGATATGTTACAGTGTTAATGCTCTATAATGATAAGATTTAAATTTTAAATTGATTCTTAAAATTTGATTCATGTATGGATAACAGCATGAAATTTAGCTAGAAGAACCTTTTTGTACAACGAATATGAGCTTTAGTGGATAAGGGCTCTTGAAAATTCATAACCCAAATTATTTATAGATGGCCTAAAAGTTTTTATGGGAGTTTGTCATTTCTGAAATAAGAATTATGAAAATTGATTTTCAAGCTTCTGTTTATGTTGCCGATGGAAAATCTCACCACTGTGTGTATATCATTAAAATAAAGGATCAAGTAGTTTCGCTCTTACTACTTTATTTTTTTTCAATCTACGCCACATAAAACATTTTAAGTATTCATAAATAAATTCAGTAATATCATAATATGGATTGCTTTAAAATATTCTATATCCATAAGTAAATTCAGTAATATTGCCGTAACGATAAACTTTATTTAATAGATACGTTTTATGCAAAATACAAAGTATCGTCGGGCAACTAATTTTACCCTGAGTCACAGGAAACTTCCTTCATTTTAAAAGTTAATTAAAAATAACAAACACTAAGTTAATATTCTTTGTTAAGAAATAGCAAGGAGTTTTAGTTGGAGTAATATAACTTGGTAAGATACATTTTGAACTAGCTTCTTACCCTCGCGTCACTCGGGTGAATCCATATACTTGAATGGTTTAAGAACGCATAAAATACAAATAATACATATTTTTTACGTACATATATAGAAACAGAATAACTCACCAGAGTTTCATCACAATCGGATCAATGGTTATGAACACCTCTATACGTCATACAAACATACAAATATTGATCATTATTTATATAATAGATTAATGCTGAGGCCATATTTGCCATGTAGAAGGGATTTGAAGTCTAATATACTCCATTTCCTGTGAATTTTAGGTCAGTTGATACTCAACCTAGGATGTACGCTTTTGTGTTACGTGATCTCCGATTTAGTCATCGAAATTCGACCGTATTATAATAGAGATGAGAACTTAAAGGGAGAATTTACCTATCAAACAAAAATAACTGTTTTCATAGCTCGCAAATACCTATAATCAAATTTAAATGCTTTAGATAATAATTAATTTAGCTACTTATATTATTCAATGGCAGTGGTAGCCCAGTGGCAGCATGTTCGCTTGTGAATCCAAGTGAAGCGGGTTCAAATTCAGGGTCTCGCACCTCTGAAATTTTCATGTGCGAATCATTTCCAAAATGATTACCACTTGTCTTACGATGAAGGAAAATATAGTGAGGAAACTTGCATGTCTGAGAGAATCTAGCAAGTTTTCTAAAGACATATGAAGTCCGCCAACCCGCACTTGGCCAGCGCGGTGGACTATTACCTGATTCCCCTCCCATAGAAGGGAGTCAAAAATAATAAAAATGTCATGAAAACTCCAAACTTTCTTGTTTAAACTTGTAGTTGTTGTGTTTAGTTCTCTTCCCCTTGAAAGAGAGATAGCATAATATTAGCTTACATTGCATTATTTATTATAATATATTATATTTATTATAATGTAGAAGAAAAATAATAATAAAATCCCTTAACTATTATTATTTATTAACATTTATTTACTTATTACAGTAATGAGTATTCTATTATTGACAAAAGGAGACAAACGTTACCGAACTGTTTTGTATTTGCCAATTTATATACAAATTTCATGGAGAGCGTGATTTGTCAAATAAAGCTCTGTGTATCTATATCTCTGTATAACTTAACCTAGGGATACCTGGAATTTAAATTTATCTACATTTTTGGTCAGAGCAAAAATATTTTGAAAATTATTCGGATAATTTCAAAAGAAATATAACAAGGATTTCAACCTGAAAATTTGAAAAAAAAAGGACACTTCACCCTCATTGCTTTTTTTATTTTCCTTATATTAACAATAGTATGACATTCGAACTTGTTAAATTCGTTATACATCTATCAAGTTCATGTAACAAAACATAGTATGTCAAAATAGTTTGAATATAACATATGTAATGTACAATGTACACACATACACATACATAATATGGAGATTTTCATAACACTTTTATAATAAAGTTTTTATCTTGGACATGACTGTATAAAATAAGAAAGGCGATTTTGAATCTAAAATCATTCATACAATATCATATACATATTATCAATTCTACATACATATACTCGTATTGTCTACGCATATAATAAAATTCTGAGTCGAATCTGTACATGGAATATTTTTTGAAAATCTTATTGAAATAGTCATTATTATCGATAGAGGCGGAATCTGTTATATAGTTTTTAGATTTTTTATCTATTTGTCTGACTAGAAACGCATCACGAGAAAACCACTAGACAGATTTTGTTGAAATTTGGTATTAAAATAGCTGGTTTTCCGCGTCACTATATAGGATACTTTTTACTGCGATAAAATATCTCATCTAAGAGAAATTTATATTAAACGTTAAAACGTAAGCGTAAAACGAGGGTATGTCGCTAGTATTAAATATAAACTAAAATTGTTTTGATATATCGGTTGTTTCCATTAAAGCAAGTATAAAATATGATACTCGCGTTTTTACTTATCCTTCATCGCAGTGAGCCCATGGGAGCTCTAAATCGTACCCCATCTCAACATCAAACATGTCTGAATCTCAGAATACACAGGCTTAAGAATATTATTAAAAAGTGTTATATCGATTTTATGGTGAATTACTAAGTTTTATTCAAAAAGAGTTTCTATGTATTATATATTTTTAATGAAAATTTTAATATGTAGTTTTCTTATTTAGTTCACTTTAATCTATTTAAATACGTACGAATGAAATTTAATATAGAATATATATTACATTTCAGCTAAAATCCATACTAATATTATAAATATGAAAGAATGTTTGTTTGTTTGTTCTTCTTTCACGTCGAAATGGAGTGACGGATTGGCGTGATTTTTTGTGTGGAGATAGTTAGAGGGCTAGAGAGTTACATAGGCTACTTTTAACCGCGGCAGATTATCTAATTTCCACAGGAAAACGGGTTGTAATACAATTCAAAAAATATTTATGATCAGAATTACTTGAAACTTGGTATTAATGCTCTTCAACAAAATTAATTAAATAAGTATTTTAGTATTTTCCAAAATTCATCCTAGAAGGGGGTAAAATATGGAATGAAAATTTGTATGAAACTTCTTTTTAGAGATTTTTTGTAGTTTTAACGCGAGCGGAGCCGCGGCTTCTGCTAGTAGAATATATATTACATTTCAGCTAAAATTAAATATGCATACAAACGATGTTAGCGTCAGTGAGTGAGTCAGTAAGTGTGTCAGAAGAGCATATTAAAATGGTATTCAAAACAGAAATTGCTTAAATTCTGGATTAATGCATCCTATCCTATGCATGCCTTATAAATGTACCCAAAAAGAAAAAAGAAGATAAATACCGTCTAGTATTGCTTTTGTAACCAAAAATCGACTGCAATCGAACACGCTGGCACCCCATTAAAGAAGTTGTAAATGAAATATGTACGAATATTGTGCTAGAGTTGAAAAATAAGAGCCCTTATATTTTCTTTTAATTGATTTATCTCTACAATTTACACATAAAACAAATGTTATTTATATAAAATTCTAATATTATCATTTTCCTGTATGTTTGTACCATTACGTTAAATATTATTTGTGTTAAAAGTACTTAAAAATAAAATAATATTCTTTTTAAATACAATTTTTTACCATCGTAATAATATTAAAACAAATTATGATTCTTTTACAATTGTTCTCAAACTTTAAAGGAAAATTGGAATAAATTGCTAAGAAAAAAGACTTATTGATTCAGAGCTTCCATTTTTCTAAAAATTGAATCTAATAACATTTAAAGTTAAGAATAAACTTCATAAATTCGAATTCGATATTCTGATCTTATTATTAGCTTGGGTAAAAAATAACTGATGCTGCTTCTGAGAACTAGGGTTAGGGATTGTCTGGTCATTTTTTTTAAATCTAGATTTAATATTTATATACATACATATACGCATAACTTCCGATCGACTACACCAAATTGGATAATTCTTTTTTTTCTGTTTGTTATTGTCAGAAAAAGCAGATAGAAGTAGATATTTTTATTACCTACTACTTTGCCATTAACCTTTTTTCCATAGGACTTGTAGTTTTGCCGGAAATCGAGATAAACCGTTTTTTTACCCTTAAAAACTCACCGCCTCCTACTTCCCGACCTCAGATCACCCGTTAATTATTTTTTCCTTTCTTTTTTGTTATATTCCCTTCCTTTTCCAATGGGTTTCATCCTAATATTTTTTTTGGTTTCAAAAATTATCGACCCTGGTCTACATATTAAAACGTTGTGTTGAAATTACGAGTGTTGACTATTTTAGTCTTATATGGCAAGAACCCATCAAGTAGCTATAATAATATATAGCCTTATATAATATTTTTTACATATAACTTTTTCGCAATAATATAAAATATATAGAAAAGTAAAACTTTATTTACATTATTATGAACAGGTTAGAATTTTTTTTTAAATCTATTACTATCTCTATATAAACACATCAACACATATCTAAAATGTGTAGAGTCACATGTATTGCTATCTCAGGATGCATCCCTAATGTTCAAAGCTATCATCTTCTACGAAATAGTGCCAAGGGATCAACTCACAACTCTTTTACGACGCCAAGTTCCCAACTCCAATTAACAATTTTAGATCGTTATAAATCTTTCAGTATTTTTATAGCTTTGAGTTATTATGTTGTCGTGGTTCTTAAAGTAAATTGTTTAGGGAATACACAATTAAGAAGTTTTTAATTGAGTTTACATACATACACAATACATATGTACAAACATATATATAAACATTGGATATTAATGAAATTCTACAAAACTCGAAAATGCTAACTGAAAATGTAAGAGTATATAATTATAACACACTTTTAAATATATTTTGTGTAATTTAAAATCGTAAAATTCAAAACTTACTATTCCTTCTTAGAAATAAACTTAAACATATTAATAATCTATTTGTTAACTCAACACCATTACTGTTATTACAAAGAATGTACCATGTAATAAAATTTTATCGAGTTCGAAGTATCATTTATTGATTTTTTTATTAATGATTGTGTTAGGAATGTTATAAAAGCTAAATCAATAGTTTTACAAATTTAGACTACTTAGGTGTAATTTTACGTCAGTTAAATAGAAGTAATTTTATTATATGTAAAAGTTAATATTATCATTGCTTTCAGTTGAATCCTCGGCTTAGTTTTATTTCAAGCTAGCGGCTCACCCTCGCTTCACTTGGTGTCGCCTAGAAAGATAAAAATAAATGTATCCCACGGGAAGTGTATATTTTTTCCGGGGTAAAAAGTAACCTATTTGTTATTCCAGACTATAATCTATCTCTGTGCCAAATTTCATCCAGATCCGTTCAGCCATTCTGCCATGATTGAGTAACAAACATCCAAAAATATAAACTTTCACATTTATAATATTAGTAAAATGGCAAAATAATTTCACATATACAGCTTGAGCTTCTTATGTATTTAACGACCTACACTATACATAGTAAGTTTGAATCAGTACATTATAAATACCGCCCTTTAGAAATCACTTCGAACGAGAACCAAACGTTTAATAACTTTTGAGACGTCAAAGACCTTAGTTGCTCCCGTAACTATAATTGCTGTAAAGCATTCGAAACGTCTGGAACCAAATATCTAAATAAAACCGCGAATAAAATCCAAAAAGATATTTTTATTTAAAATACATAACCCTGTTGCAAACAAGTGTAATTTCTATAATATGTATCAACATACTCGTATAGAAAAATTGTAACTAAACCGAATCTGTACATTAAATAATTTTTGGAAAATCTTATTGCAATAGACATTATTATCGAAACAGAGGCTGAAGCTATACTTTTTAAATTTTTTTGTCTGTCTCTATGTCTGTCTATGAGCGCATCACGGAAAAACCGCTGGAAGGATTTGGATGAAAGCTATGATGATAGCTGGGTCTCCGGGTCAACATATAGGATAGTTTTCACTGCGAGAAAATATCCCATCTCTGAGAAATTTATACTAAACGTTAAAACGTAAGCAGGGATGAAGCCGAGCGGAGCGTGAGTGAGTCGCTAGTATAATAATAAATTCTCAAAGTGTATTAATATCAGAATGTAATTCTTACATAGATTATTACTTCAATGAGTGGTGCTATTATTTTACATTCTCTAGGGTGTTTTTACGGCAATTAATTGCGTGCTTCAACAATATTTTTAAAACACTGGAGAAGTTATTTATCTTGTTTATTACAGTTATTACTGTTATGGTTTTTCCTTACAAAATAAATTACTGCCTAGGGATATTTGATTTTACTATTACATATTATGAAGCTTTGAAGAAATATCTTTTATTTATCATCATACTCGTGAAGATATCTGTAATTTTTTGATGTATTTATGGAAAAGTTTGTTATGTGACATGATGTGTTTTTGTAACTTATTTTGTAGCACGTGTTTTGCACATGTTTCATTATAAAAAGATATATCGCTATGATATTATAAATATGTTATAAAATATAAATAAATAAATATGTTGGGACACTAACACACAGCATCATCTAGTACCATAGTAAGCTACGAGGCTTGTGTTATGGGTACCAGATAGTTAATAAATTATACATATAATATGTATGACTTTAAATACATACATATTATAAATGTAAAGATCCATGACTGGAGTATAAAAAATCGTGCTTATCATACGAATGTGTGCACCCAGCGGGACTTGAACCCGTGACCTCTGGCACAGCAAGTCTCAACGGTCTCTACAAACTGAGCCAAACGTGTCGTTAATATAATAGTCTAGGAAACTGAGTAAATTATTAGAAAACAGAAATAACATAAACGCTTCAGTAAATTTATTTCTTAAGATTAAGTATTATTATAAATTCTAAAATGTATATTATTGGTTTATCTTAACTCAATAGAATTTTTTTTATATATTTAGAACAATATCTTGTGATACAAAAATACAATTGTAAACAGTTATAGGTCCATTATATTTTTTTTACCTACACGATATATCATATAGGTACTAGCGAAGAATCTGAGCGAAGCGAGGGTGAAAAAGAAAAAACAATCTATCCCACGGGAACCGTACATTTTTCCGGATAAAAAGTAGCCTAAGAACTTATTTCAGACTATAATCTATCCCTGTGCTAAATTTTAATCCAGATCTGTTTAGTCGTTCTGGAGTCATTGAGTAACAAACATCCATCCATCCAAACTTTCGCATTAATGTAGTAGTAATATAAAAGATTTTATTATTTATTATTATTATTTATTATTAACACAAATTGGAATATTCGATTGACCTAGTCTTAAAAATATAAACACAGAGAACAGGCGGCATTTCTTTAACGGAATGTAAAGCAAGATTGATGTTTCCGCAAAAGGATTTTAAACTTCTCGATCACAACAGTGCGTCTTTGAGTCCAAGTTATAAGAACTGCGTTCTTTTAAAAATATATTTATTTAGAAAGTATTAGTATTATAACTGAAAAAAGCTAACTTACAAAGCCTCGATCACCGACGCAGGGTTGCCAGCCTTTGTGTATTCTATAGGTTATATTTCGGAGAGTGTGCGCAGGAACTACATGAATTAATTCCCCCATCCCCTTTCCATCATCGGACAACCCGACGAACGGCTGGTCTCCATCCTAATGTCGTGGACATTCCACCCGTCCGCACGAAGCGTTTCGCTACGTCATTTATTATACGTACGGCTAAGGATTGGAACAACCTGCCTGCGTCGGTGTTTCCGTCCGATTATAATATGGGTGTCTTCAAGGCAAGAGTAAATAGGTGGCTACTGAATTAGTGCGACTGCGTTACCACTTACCATCAGGTGGAACGTAGTCCGGCACTAATTTTGAATAGTATAAAAAAAAATAGATTAGTGAGTATCTACACAGTTACAATATTGTGAAAAAAAAGATAGAAATAATCAATATTATTAATACATTTTTATTTACTTTTCGAAAAAGTTACGAGCTACGAAAATATCAAAAATTTTATATTTTTTAAACCTGAAAATGTGTTTTAGATAGCAATGTAATAGCGAAAAGATCACGTTTTACTTAGAGGTAGTTTGTATTCAGCCCTTTTTAACGTCTGCTTTTTGCTGGGCACTGCCCTCCCTTCACTACGAGGAGGATCAGGCCATAGTCCACCGCACTGGCCAAGTCTGGGTTGGCGGACTTCATAATATGTCTTTTGAAAACTTGCTAGGTTCTCTCAGACATGCAGTTTCCTCACGAAGTTTTCCTTCAAGACAAGTTTCCGTTTCCGTTAAAACAAGTCGTTAAAACAAGTGGAAATCATGTTGAAAACGATTCGAACGTGAACCACTAGACTATCACTGCCTAGAGGTAGAGGTAGTTTTTGGACCGGAAAATATCAAGTAGTAGTAAAAAAAGTAAAAGAACTAAGCATGCAAAGCAGTAGAAAATCGGAGGAAAAATTTACGGTATTTGTCATACTGATATTATAAACACGTAAGTTTATATGCGTGTCAACCAGCCTCTATTATTTGCTACGAAGCATTCGAAACGTCGGGAACTAAAGAAGGGAGAGAACGATTGTTTTATTTAAAATGTAAATGAAATATATGATGATAGTTTTGAAAATCTGCTAGGCTATAACTTCGACTACACTCGAAACTTGTGTCCTCGTAGTCGGGTCGGAAATAGAATTGGAAAGAAAGATGGACGGCCTCGTCGAAACAGACTTAATGGTTGGCTGGGATACTGTTTGATTTATAACAAATCGATGTCACTCAACATTAAATAGACTTGAGTCGATTGACTAAATTGATAGACTTGTTCTTAGCTTTTTCTAATTGAGTGCTATTATTAAGACTTTTCCATCGTTTTTTTTTAATATTTTATCTTTTTTAGTATAGAAGTAATTATTTTTATGATAAAAAAGTCAAGTTTGAATTTACTGAATTTTATAAGAACAGCTGTTTTTTTATTGGGTCCTGTAAAATATGAAATAAAGCTCTATGTTCTGTACTTTTAATTCAAAATTCTAGGTGCAACAGTTTCAATTATTAGATTTTAGTATTTTGCTTGGGCGCGCCCCCAGGTACGTTTTAAATAGATATGAATAGTTATTGCGAAACACTCACAGGAGGAAGACATAGACTATTGCAGATTTTTCTGTAGGCCTTTTTAAAACCTATAATTTTAATTAAAATAAATGCTTTAAGTTTAACGAAGTTATTGAAGTTATAATAAACCCTGCAACTATAAGTATAATATAATTCATATCAAGGTATTGTAAAGGGCAGCATTTGATCTCGCGATTCAATCACATTATCTCAACACTAGAAAAATTTAAAAGCAGATTTTAAGGGGTCAATATTTTCATACACATATGTATATTTATTCCGTAGCAAAACAATAAAATTAAATAATGACCGACTTTCTATACGTCTGTACTCGTATGTTACATCCATTTTACTTGGACATTTATTGTTACGAAGATATGTTTAGGAATTTTGAGGTAGAGATCATCTACTACATAAGTGATGAGATATGTATATCTTATATTAAGATATAAGGTATCCACTTTTAATCTTGTAGTATTAAATCTACTATTTAAATCTTATTCTAAGTTGGCAAAATGAGGCGAAAGACTTAGAAAAGAAACTTGAGATTTCGTTAAAATTTAAGTTAAAAAAATTTAGTCTCAAACAAAAAATCTGCAGTGCAAGCATACTGGAAAGCTTGTTTATTTATGAATAAAATTCCGTTTATTTAAAGTCTTCTTTGATGTTACTTTAACAAAAGTATATTAAAAGTTTCTTTATATTATACACATTTTGTTGCTTCATATATGTAAAATGTGAATAGACGACTTTAGACTGTCATAACTAGTCAAAGCAGATTATGAAAGTTTTAAAGAAAATATGTAAAATTATTTACTATTATATATATTAATGATACCACAATATAAAAATCCAAATAAGTAAATTGTGATAATATTATACAGAGGTAAACTTTGTGCTTACCAAATAAACTTGTTGTGGATTTTGAAGATTCCAATTCTCTCCTAAAGTCCATAACGTGATGACAGACAACTGTTTCCTCAATAAATCTATACATCTATACATATAATAAAATTGTAACTAAGCCGAATCTGTACATCAAATACTTTTTGGAAAATCTTTTTGAAATAAACATTATTATCGATACAGAGGCCGAATCTATGGTTTTTAGAATTTTTGTCTGTCTGTCTGTTACCGCATCACAGAAAAACCACTGGAGGGATTGTGATGAAATTTGGTAAGATGATAGCTGGTTATCCGGGTCAACATATACGATACTTTTTACCGCGGGAAAATATCTCATTTCTGAGAAAAAATACAAAAACTACAACTTAAGAGTATACTAATATGTAAAACCTAAGAATTTCATTTTTGGTCACCTGAACGCGGGCGGAGCCGCGGGCAATGCTAGTTTATTCATAAAAATAACATATTTATAAAGGTAAATGTCACATATTAACCTATATAAAATATAAAAAAAATGGTCTATTATTTTAAAATAAACAATAAAGCGAAGGAAGTAGAGTGTAGATAGAGAAGCACCTAAAATTACCTACATGTGATCCGAAACATGTGTGTCATTTCCTCAATATCCAACTACTGCGGCCTACGAACGTCGAATAAAAGTCCTACATTGATAAGAGATAGCGGAAATATTTCATTGCTCTGTTCTTTTTTCTGGAGTTTGATACAAACTTTGGTCCCCTTTTTTTCCATTTAAGTGTATAAGTACTACTACTTAATAAGTAATAAGTACTTGAGGCAGTGGTAGCTCAGTGGTAACGCGCTCGCTTGGGAAACCGAGTGAAACGAGTTCAAATCCCGGATCTCGCACCTCTGATATTTTCATGTGCGAATCATTTCCAACATGATTACCACTTATCTTAACGGTGAAGGAGTGGGACGTTAAAAAAATACATATATACTATTACTACTACGCGTACTTTTTATTTTGGATTGATATACCACCTTTAATTTTACAATTTACTTCATTGTATAATGTACGAGTGTATCAAATAAAGAAACGTGTGTCTCTGTTCTTATGTACGCACGTAAAAAGTTATACTGCTTTGGCGTAACAGAACAAAAATAGCTAAAGATTTCATGCCATATATCTCAACTCTCTGTTTGTAAAAGGAATGATAAATTTATAAAATAATTAAATAAGGAATATTAGACATATTACAAGCATATATTTATAGACTATCATTTAAGAAAAGAATATTATATTATTTATCCTTTGTTAAACAATAACAACGGTAACCATGGCAACATACAGTGATCAGCTAACTTCATCATGTTGCTTTCAGCTAACTTCGTCACGTCGCTTTTTGGCTGTCGGTGTGCCCGCGCATCGTAAAAATTTTACTTCCATATTTTATTCTAAAAGTCCCAAAAGAATTATAACTTCAAAAATGTTTGTATATCACATACACAGAAGAAAAGTTATTTATACTGTTAAAACCACATTATCCGTCTACCCGCTTATTCTTAACAGCAAAACATCACCCTAGCACACGTTATATAACAACTCGCGAAGTACTGTGAAGACGTAATAATACCGCTCAGCTCCACCGCTACAAGCCGGCGGAAATTAACAGCGTTTAGCTAGCAGCGGTGCCTGGCATCTGCGCCGTCGGAACTGCATGAGATAAATCTCTTATATCCACTTTCTATGTTCAGTTAGTAGGCTAAACCGGTCAAGGTCTTGACACTAACCAGTTAGCCACTTAATGTGCTTTAGATATGTAGTTATTATGTAGGTTTAAATTATATATCGAGCTGCCATTCCAATGACATACCTTCAGTGAGTATCTATATTAATTCGTAATATATTCGTTATATTCATAATATTAAATGAGGAGAGATTTGTTTGTTTGTAATCGATAAACTCTGAAACCACAGAATTTTAATAGTACTTAAAGCGTTAGATATATATTTTATACAAAAGCAACTTATATAAGCTATGTTCTATTTTAGTAGAAATAAGATTTCATTTCACAATTATTGAAATTATTAGTCTCCGGCGTTATACAAATAATGACAGAAAAGGTGGAAAATTGTTTCAATTATCTATAATTTAAAGGGAAGTACGTCTAAGTGGCAGGACATTATGGAGTATTCTGGTATAAAATGTAGGGAGGTTTTATTTAGATTATAGTTAAAGAGAGCTGAGAGTCTTACGATGTACTTATACTCACTAAAGGCAGATAAACGTGCTATTAGATTAGGCAAGTTGCTTACATGCTAAATAATGTCACGTAAATGGCTCATTGAGAATGCATTTACAAGTAAAATTTCATGCAATTTGCTTTGTGGCATATCTGTAACTTTACAACATGCAACGCTATCTACTGTCTAGGTAGAACATTACAATAAACATTTTAATAGAGGATCCATCATAAATCAATAGTAGAAATCGTGCCTTATTTAATTAAAAAAATAAAAGGAGACAAGTTATATAATAATATATCTATTAATAATTGAATCACAATTACGAATGATTTTCACATGAAAATATCAAAGGTACTAGGACCCACAATTTGAACCCTTGGCTTTGATATGTGCAAGAAAACTGTACAAGCTATACCCACCCACCAAGCAAGTATTTTCACCTAAATACTATAAGCGGAAATGTAAAGCCTAAACAGATATAATACTTTGCCTCATTTCAAATTTATTTTGTTAATATCTATTATATTTAAGTGTAACCTTTCACATGTGTTAAGTAATTAAATTTTATCAACAGTATAAGCATAGCAGGAAGATCATTACTGAGAAATTAGAAACCTACACAGCGTACAATGTTTATAATTTCATTTTCATATTCATTATTTCAAATACTTTAGTAAAAACTAAATATAGTATGTATAAAATATTAAATTTTATATTATTCTAAATATTCCCAAAATATGAAAATTATTTGCAGTATATCTTAAAGCTTTCATATGTAAAATTGCCTATAAGCTTCACCTATACGTTCTCGCTACCGGTTCGCGCTCAACTTCATTATCGCGAGGCAATTACTAGGCAAGCATTAACACTCGACCGGGCAGATAAATACAGGCATTTATACCATATTTGCTTTAAATTATATAAGCTAATTTCTAATTAATAATTAAAATAGTGTTAGTTAACAATTTTCTATGGATTTGGTTGTCTTTTAGCATTATTTTAGTAACTTGTGTTGAATTTTTAATCCCCGACGCATAAACGACGGAGTGCTATAAGTTTGACTTGTCTGTGTGTGTCTGTCTGTGGCATCGTAGCTCCCGAACGGATGAACTGATTTTGATTTTGTTTTTTTTATTTGAAAGGTGAATTAGTCGGGAGTGTTCTTAGCTATGTTTGATGAAAATCGATCCAAGATGGTTGGGAGTTTTTAATAGTATTTTAAATCCCTCGAGATAAATTTCTAAGATATTAATTAGAATTCTAAGAAATCTATTGTTAACTGACACCTGGGGGTGTCCGTGGTCCTGGAGGGATTAAGGGTTAGATTTAAAAATTAAAGTTAAATATGAACAAACTAGTGCGCTATTTACATCTTTTAAAAAGGGTCGTTTGATATATGTAATACATATTTTATCTTCAGTAATATTTTAAAGAGTTAAAGTTTGTAAGTAATCTTTGAAAATACTGAACCGATTTTGAAAATTCTTTCACTAAGAGAAAGCTTTATAATCGTCAAGTGATATTATTATTCCGTTAAAAATATGTGTATTATCAGCAATAACTTATAAAGAAGAAAGCAAATGAAATTTAAATTGAAGAACTATTATTGAAGATAAAATGGCTGTTGAATGAATTTATTTTCTTATCTGACAAACCACAGGTAAGTCGTCTATCAAATTCAAAAAAAAAGTACAAATTGAATTTTCTTTAGTTGAGTTATTCTCACCAAGAAAAAATTATTAGTAACATGATTAGTTAGAATATGGTAGTGATGCTTTCTGCACTTGAAGTACTCCTATAAGAACAGCCCTTGCTTTGCAAAACTTTATGTTCTACGTAATTATGCTTGAATTAATGCCAACCGTTTTTTTTTAAAAAGTATGTGTTTATAAAATTATTTAGCATATTACATAAAAAATCTGAACATCATTTCTCAAATCCAGGTAGACTATTTATCCTATGGATAATTTGTATAAAATATATTACATTTATTCAATATTCCAGCACAGCTTTGATATACAGTATACTTCAAAGCCAAACTAATGTAAACTTAAACAGAATCGTGTTTCAAGACCCTCTTTGGCAGAGCTAAAATGGACATTAAGAATAAAGTAAATCTAAATAAGTAAAGGATCTTTTTCATTGCTAATACGGTATTAAGATTCTATTTATATATTTATTATAAAGGAGCATAAATAAAAGGCTTCAGCCATTGCTTTACAAATGAAAATAAATATTGATAGATATACCATTATAGGAGACAGTTTTATTCCAAATATTTCTTATAAATTTTACATAAGTGTCTTTTATATGTATTATACTTCGACCAGCCCTTACTATTTAATAGACCTATTCGTAGGTTCGATTTTCTGTAAGGTAAATTTTTGCATTAGTCATAAAAAAGCTAACATGTTCTAAAGTCATTCTTGAAATTAGATGAGTGTGATTTTATTATTATAAAGTAATAATATTAAATTGCATACTAATTGGTATAATATTAATCTATGTTTTCAATTTTATTTTCTTACCTGCTATTAAAATCATTCCTTTATAATATCCTTAAAAATCAAAATTTCCCTCCTTACCTTCGTTCCCGTTTTAACTTTCTACCAATCCCTACACGTTCCAGAAGATCTTGCAGTACTTCTTTCTATGCTCGACATTCCTAGGAGCAATACTAAATTCCAACAAAATTCTTTTTCTGTCCATGCCGCAGTACTATGGAACCAACTGCCCAAAACCATCCATGAAAGCCCATCTATTCATGTTTTTAAATGTAAATTAAAAAATTATTTACTATCACAAATGTAGACAGTATCAATCAGTACCTTTCTCTATTTTCATATATAATATATGTATATATGTATGTATGTATAAGTGGTTAATATTACCTTTATTTCTAGTATATATTTAGTTTTTTTTTTGCACTATATTGCCCGCTGACATCTTCTTCCACAACCAGGGGTTGACTGGAAGAGATCTCTTTTAGAGATAAGTCCACCTTTGTGAACTATGTTTACTTTGTTATTTTTTTTCTATATCATATTTTAAGTGCAATAAAGAATATAATAAAAAATATTTTATTACAATGTTATTTTGAATTATATTGAATCAAATAAACATAAATTATTAAAAGTTATATAAAAACGCATTTAACCTCCATCATAAAATTAGGCGATACCCACAATTTAAAGAAGTGTACAGTAGTTATCATTTAGAAATACAAAAGAAAAAAACTAATTAAATATATTTTTTAATATCTATAGAAATAACAAGAAAAAGTTGCTAGTAAACTCAATATTTTCACTTCATAGATTTTCTTTGCCGTCTGAAGGCATCGATAGAGTTGATACATCAGATAGACCAAGTTTTAATTCTTTGCTCCAGGCAATGGAGCGATAAGTCGCTTTAAATTAAAAAGTTGTTGACAATCTCCAAGTATGAGGATTAAAGAAACTTTTAGTTGGACCCTTCCACTCCTTTTGCATAAACGATATCCTTGCTTACTGTTAGAGCTTCTGTTGTAAATTCTGTATAACTAGTTTTATATTAAATGCACAAGGTGTTTATATATATATATATATATATATATATATATATATATATATATATATATATATATAAAATTGTAACTAAGTCGAATCTGTATATTAAATATTTTTTGGAAAATCTAATTGAAATAGACATTATTATCGATACGGAGGCCCAATCTATAGTTTTTAGAATTTTTGTCTGTCTGTTACCACCGCGAAATTTGGTATGATGATAGCTGGCTATCCGGGTCAACATATAGGATACTTTTTACTGCGGGATAATATCTCATCTCTGAGAAATGTATACTAAATGTTAAAAGATAAGTAGGGACGAACCCGAGCAGAGCGAGGGTGAGTCGCTAGTATTAAATAAAAGTAAAAAAATTCGACTCGCACTTGTTGTTTCATTATTTCATATCCTCAGTCTAGATTCAGGTATATTATTATTTTAGAATAAGAATAAATTATTTAAATGTTTTATTTATTTTTCGTCTTTTTTTACTTTCAATTTTTACTATTCTTATAATATGTATGATAATTTTGAATTATTTTATAATGTCTAATTATAAAACAAAAATAAAAAAATTCTAAAAACCCACGACATTAAAGCGTAATATGTTATTAATAGCCATCGTGCGTAACCTACTCGTATGTTGTAGAGTGTAAACTGTACATATTAAGTAGTTTGAGCTAGTATCTTTATTGTTACCTAGCGACTCACCATCGCTTCGCTCGTGTTCGTCCCTACCTTGCTTTCACACAAACTTTCATCCTCATTTTCACCACCTTAAGGGATGATTTCCGGGATAAAAAGTATTTTACGTCCCTCCCAATGTCTCAAACGATCTTCTTACCAAATTTCATCTATATCGGTTCAGTAGATCCAGAGATTACCCCCCCTACAACGTCACAGACTCACAAACTTTACCTCTTTATAATATTAGTATCGATTAAATAAAACATCAATATATTAATATTAGGAGTATTTAATAAAAAATATAAACTGATTCAAGCAGTTAATTCTTTTTTAATAGTTATGTATAAAAACAATACATTAATATCATTAAAATAATTAAAATTTAGTATTCAACCATTAGGTGTAGATTACTTGAAAGCTATATGAGGTCCTTGACTACCACGATATTAATATTATAAGCAATCAGCGACAAAAAAGGTATTTAATACACAAAAACAACCTAAATGAAGTACCTACTTCTTTTGAAGTAGGTCAAAAAGCAAATATCTAACTCAAGAATGGTGGTAGACAAGTCTGTGAGGTATCAAAATTAATGAAGATTGAGGGTAGGTCTCGCTCGACCACATACACTGATGTTCGCCAATCTTGCGGTTTCTTAACGTTGCTAAACTTTGTTATCGGAGTGACAAATCTGACACCCGTGTCTACCAGCCAACCTACATTGTTAGTAATATATTTAAGATGTATAATTTTACTACCTACCTCTTGCACGCGACTTTTTGTACTACTTACACATATAAATGTGAAAGTTTGTGTGTGTGTGTCCAATTTAATGAAATTTAGCTCATACTATAGACTATAATGAGTAATAGTATAGTTATGTATAGTTTGTATACGCTGCAGCTGTTAATACAAAAAGCACTAAAAGACGCGTCCAAGTGAAACCAGATTGAATGTCGCTTATCCTTAATATGTATGTATCCAGTTCTTTTCAACGTCACACTGCTGGGCACGGGCCTCCCTTTAATACGAGGGGGATCAGGTCATAGTTCACCACGCTGGCCAAGTGTGGGTTGGCGGACTTCACAGGTCTTTCGAAAACTTGCTAGGTCCTCTCAGACATGCAGTTTTCCTCACGATGTTTTTCTTCTTCGTCAGACAAGTTGTAATCATGTCGGAAATTATTAGCACATGAAAATATCAGAGCACCAGTCGGGATTGGAACCCGCTTAACTTGGCTTCCCTAGTAAGCTCGTTACCAGGGCCGCCAGTGTCTAGTTTAGTCATAATAAAATATTGAAAAAACACTTTCCTATGAAATATACTGAATGGCTTAGTAAATACAATTATTTGGTTTATTTTTCTTCTGCGGCTTCACGTTCGTGGATTTTGATTTTGTTTGCAACCACAGTAGTGTGTGGTGTTTAGTTTGTTAACAATTATAAATACCTCTTCTGTGAAAACCGCAGATATAGCTTAGCCTATATTATATGTATTTCATAGCTTTTGTATGTTATATGTAATCATAAATAGATATAAGAGACAAACAACTACTTCTTCAAAGAGCCAATGTCAATAAAAAAAATAATACTTGGAGGTATGTATGAAAAAACCAATGTATGTTAGCATGTAGTTAAGTAGATAAGCAATTTACAGTTTTTATTATACTTATAACTATGTTAAGTGGCTTTAAATTTCTTAGATATATATAATTTTAATTTTTAATTATATTAATATATCTCTTATTAAGGCTACACTAAAAATCCATACTAATATTATAAATGCCAAAGTAACTTCTGTTTGTTTAGTTTTTTGTTTGTTGTTTGTTTGTTACATTTTTACGACTAAACGGCTGAGCGGATTTACATGAAAATTGGTAAGGAGATAGTTTAAGACCCTGGAAAGGTCATAGCTTTTTACCCGGATATCATCCTTTAAGGGGGTGGAGAAGGGAGGTGGAAGTTTGTATGCGGAATCAATAATTTCTCAAGTACGAGATATAAAAGTCATCATACCTTTGTATATAATATAGTCTATCTATTCCATACTAACCGGCAAAAATTTATAAAAAAAGTTATGAAAGGTCACAACTCACAACAAAGTAGTGAAAAATAGAATCATACCAGCCGACACAAAGTACAAGCAAACGATTTAGATATGAATATATCTTATCTATCTTTAGATGTGATACACTATATTTTAATTTTAATTAAAGTTAGTGCTTTATTACTGATATTTAAATGGATACTTTTATTTTTCTTTGATATAAAGAAGAAAAAAAAGGTTAGAGATCTACAATAAATATAAAATCCGTTCAGTTATTTCTAACTTTTTTAAAACTTTGAAGTCGGTTTTTATACAAAAATTAAAATAACATTTTCATTTAAATTTAACAGTACCTGGGCCACCGAGCTTTGCTCGGAGTTTCTGGTCAAAAAGTACTATTTTATTTAAAAAAAACTAAAAACTTGAATAAATACAAAAAAAAAACAAAAAAAAAATTATACCTTTGTATCCGACCGGGATTCAAACCCGGACACTTATTCAATCTTACGCCTTGGCCGCTTGATCATGATGCTTATGCTCGTCATCGTCATCTGAACGCTGATCATCACACGCACATCAATCACCACAACTGAGCTAAATTAGCTATGCAAATCAACGCGAATCAAAACCTAGCAAGGAGATCTAACCAAAGACCTACAAGCTGAAATATGGTTATTAAGATAAAAAAACACTTGTACAAAATATACTGTAAATGGTAATTTGGCGAAAAAAAATTATTTTAAAAATATATCTCATATTGCAGTAGATTGCAACATTGGTTGACATCGCACAGAAATAAAGTTATTCGTAACGAAAAGCAATCCCAATTAGTAGTGAATGAAATAACGCTTACGTTTACTCGAGTTTTCCTATTAAGTCAATTTATTTTTTAGTCTTTTATGTACGTCATATTCAGTGACACAGCTTAGCCCACTTTACAAGTGCTCATTACATTAATTAAGAAGTAGTAAAATGGACATATCATATATATATATATATATATATATATATATATAATTATATATATATATATATATATATATATATATATATGATTATATATATATTCTCTGGGCTGGATTGTTTTCCAGTACCTTTTTCTCCTCTGTTTGTCAACTGATTTTCTTTTTGTTTAGTAGCTTTTTTCTTTTAACTGACTTCAGAAAAAAGAAGTTATTAATTCGACACGTATGTACGTAATATTATTGGAACGGCAAATATTCGCATGATGATCTGTTAGGGATTCCAAACAAATATACAAAATTTTATAGGTATATGTATGTTTGTCCACTCATATCTCCAAAATTAGGAATCGGATCTTGAAAATATTTTTTTTTATTTGCTTACATTTATTTCAACCTAGGAAATAGTAAAGATTTCATCAATGAAGTCGGTTTAACTTTTTCTTATTACTTTTTTATATAGATAGGTAAATTCTCTTCTTATACTTATGTTTTCCACAAATTTTCAATAATGATTTTGGTCAAATTTGGACCACTAAGCGAACACTAGTGTGATAAAATATGAGTCTATATGATATTTCCCTTACAAACAGAGATCATCAGCTTATTTCATTTGCTTTCTGTTGATGTTTACATAGGTATTATAATGTGCATCAGATCCTAAACTTTCTGTCTTATCCTATTGAGACCAATTTAATACAAGTGTGGATATTATTTAACAAATTATATTATATACTTACACATATAGGTAGTCAACAGACATGTACGTTTGTTCATTTTGTTTTGCATATGTTTGTAGATTGGAGAATACATCATATTTTTTACTCGACTGCGCGACGCAAAGGAGAGTAATGTAATCAATTGGCTAAACTTTTTTTCGATGCCTAGAGAGTTAGAATCAATAGGCTAAAAGTTGCCTAGAGACTGTTGGTACAATACGTATATATATATATATATATATATATATATATATATATATATATATAAATTATTGTACATTAAATAAAAATAATCAAATAAAGCAAACTCAATACCTTTAAAGCGTGCCTTATATATCTAGAGGTAAAGAAAATAATGCCGTGAAACTTAAGATGGGCGTAAGGAAATATTTACTGAGCGGAGTCCAGCATCTTATAATTAGTTGTCTGTTTACATTCGCTTCAGTAACAACCTGCGGAAAACGCTTCGCCTTAGAACAGTGTAAATTAAAAATGAAATCGGAAAGCAAGATTGAGTAATTAATCTAATTTATATTAAAAGATTATATTCAGTTATAATTATTACTTTTGTTCAATAGCTAAAAAAATAAAGCCGAAACTGAAACTTTTTTTTGTTTTGACAATATTGTTTTTAACCGATTGCGCGACGCAAAGGGGGTAATGTGTTCTGATCAGTCTATGTATGTATGTATGTTTGTTTGTTTCTATGTGGCATCCTAGAGACCAAACGCGTGGACCGATTTCAATTATTCATACGATTCGTCTTGACAACGCGAGTGTTATAGGTTGCGTATTACTATATTCCTTCTTCAATTTGTTTTCATCTTTTTAGTTAGCTTTTATGCAGTGGAGTTTTATGCGGTGGAGTTTTATTTTTATAATATATTGTTTTTATATAAGCGTATCTGATTCTAGCACCACAACGAAGGGATTCGCTAACTAATTAAAAAAAAGCTTAACATACCTTCTTACAACACTACTTTTAATGAAAAATCCTTTACAGTACAAGCAGAAAAACTCTGAAACTCCCTTCCCGATAAGATTATAAAATATGACAATCCATCGCTAAAACTGTTTAAATCTCACTTAAAAAAACTTTATTTAAGTGACTCCATATGATTTCTTTATTATATATTTCTTGAATTATGTGTATGTATGTATGAACATATGTATGTAATATGTATCTATGTACGTATGCATGTATGTTTGTATATGTGTATATTTATATTATAATATTGATTTTTGTAGTTTGTACCCACACCGCACCTCATTATTATTTTTATATTTTCTCACGATTGAGGGTTTCTGGTAGAGATCTTTTAAAGAGATAAGTCATTCTTTGTACACACGGTATCTGTTTTCATTTCTGTTTTTTTTTCTGGTACATAAATAAATAAAACCGTACAGGTCTAACGCACATAAACATAAATTTTTCTATTATTCTGGATTGCTCTTCTCCAATACTTACTGTTCTAAGAACATAGTTTACTCAACGGCCGTGATTTAAAGATGTTATAATGTTTCATCTTGAACCCCAAGTTTTAATAGACTAGTTGTTTGTATTTGTTAATTTAAATGAAATATTTTAATACGGTTTTGAATTTAATTTCTACTGGAATATTATTTCTTTTTATACCTCGTAACTATTATTTTCTTAAAATATTAAATAATAATAATCTTAAAATATAACCATAATCAATCTATATATATAATAAATTCTAACTTAGTCGAATCTCTACATTAAATGTTTTTTGTAAAATCTAATTGAAATAATCATTATCATCAATACAGAGGCCGAATCTACAGTTTTTAGAATGTTTGTCTATCTGTCTGTATGGAAACGCGTCACGAAGAAACCAGTGGACAGATTTTGATGAAATTTGGTATGATGATAGCTTGTTATCCAGGTCAACATATAGGATATTTGTTACTGCAATAAAATATCTCATCTCTGAGAAATCTATACTAACGTTAACACCTAGGGGCAAACCCGAGCGAAGGTAGAGAGAGTCGCTAGTAAAAGAGAAATCATATACGAGTAGTACGTAGTTACGAAAACGAAAACGTATCCCCAACTCGTGCGAAAATATGTAACATACACTACACAGTTCCTCCTCAGGTGTGTTAAGATAGCAGTGAAAGGTTAGCAGAATCGTTCGAAACATATACGGTATTTTGTGGCTAATTTGTTGCTAATTAGTTGCTAAAACCCCGATTTTGTTGCTTTGTCCGATTTCGAAAAAAAGGAGTTACTGCTATCTTAACGTTAAGCTAGCAGTAAACTCAGCGGGACCGGCATGGATTAAATGCAATTATACATCAGTATTTGTTGCTAATTTGTTGCTGACAAATAGTGTAAAAAAAATTGAAAAAACCCTAGAATTGGCTAGACCTGGAGACCTGTAGCCGTATCCATGCTATCTTAACATGCAGTTTTTTTAACAAGACGATGGCATGGATTTTGTTGCTGGACGCAAATAACATCAGGACACCCCAGAGAGCCAGCAACAAAATAGAAACTAAAATTCTGCTACACCTGGAGACCTGTAGCCATGTCCATGCTACCTTAACATGCACTTTTTTTAACAAGACGGCGGCATGGATTTTGTTGCTCATCGTAAATAGCACCAGGACACCCCAGAGAGCCAGCAACAAAATAGAAACTAAAATTCTGCTACATCTGGAGACCTGTAGCCATGTCCATGCTAACTTAACATGCAGTTTTTATGAAAACGATGACATAGATTTTGTTGCTGGACACAAATAACATCAGAACACCCCAGAGAGCCAGCAACAAAATATAAACTAAAAATCTGCTACACCTGGAGACCTGTAGCTTACTACAAGTGTCCCTGCTAGATTAGCATGCACTTTTTTTAAAAAGACAGTGGCATGGGTTTTGTTGCTATTTACAAATAACATCAGGACACCCCAGAGAGCCAGCAACAAAATAGAAACTAAAAATCTGCTACACCTGGAGACCTGTAGCCGTGATCATGCTATCTTAACATGCAGTTTTTTTCAGAAAACCATGACATGGATTTTGTTGCTCATCGTAAATAACACCAGGACACCCCAGAGAGCCAGCAACAAAATAGAAACTAAAAATCTGCTACACCTGGAAACCTGTAGTCGACTACAAGTGTTCATGCTAACTTAGCGTGCTCTTTTTTGAACAAGACGGTAGCATGGATTTTGTTGCTCATCGTAAATAGCACCAGGACACCCCAGAGAGCCAGCAACAAAATAGAAACTAAAATTCTGCTACACCTGGAGACCTGTAGCCATGTCCATGCTAACTTAACATGCAGTTTTTATGAAAACGATGACATAGATTTTGTTGCTGGACACAAATAACATCAGAACACCCCAGAGAGCCAGCAACAAAATATAAACTAAAAATCTGCTACACCTGGAGACCTGTAGCTTACTACAAATGTCCCTGCTAGATTAGCATGCACTTTTTTTAAAAAGACAGTGGCATGGATTTTGTTGCTATTTACAAATAACATCAGGACACCCTAGAGAGCCAGCAACAAAATATAAACTAAAAATCTGCTACACCTGGAGACCTGTAGCCGTATCCATGCTATCTTAACATGCAGTTTTTAAAAAAAAACCATGACATGGATTTTGTTGCTCATCGTAAATAACACCAGGACACCCTAGAGAGCCAGCAACAAAATAGAAACTGAAAATCTGCTACACCTGGAGACCTGTAGCCGTATCCATGCTATCTTAACATGCAGTTTTTTTAAGAAAACCATGACATGGATTTTGTTGCTGGGCGGAAATCACATAAAAAGACCGCAGAGAGCCAGCAACAAAATAGAAACTAAAAATCTGCTACACCTGGAGACCTGTAGCCATGTCCATGCTACCTTAACATGCACTTTTTTTAACAAGACGGCGGCATCGATTTTGTTGCTCATCGTAAATAGCACCAGGACACCCCAGAGAGCCAGCAACAACATAGAAACTAAAAATCTGCTACACCTGGAAACCTGTAGTCGACTACAAGTGTTCATGCTAACTTAGCGTGCACTTTTTTTAACAAGACGGTAGCATGGATATTGTTGCTCATCGTAAATAGCACCAGGACACCCCAGAGAGCCAGCAACAAAATAGAAACTAAAATTCTGCTACACCTGGAGACCTGTAGCCATGTCCATGCTAACTTAACATGCAGTTTTTATGAAAACGATGACATAGATTTTGTTGCTGGACACAAATAACATCAGGACACCCCAGAGAGCCAGCAACAAAATAGAAACTAAAAATCTGTCCTGATGTTATTTGCATTTAGCAACAAAGTCCATGCCGCCGTCTTGTTAAAAAAAGTGCACGTTAAGTTAGCATGAACACTTGTAGTCGGCTACAGGTTTCCAGGTGTAGCAGATTTTCAGTTTCTATTTTGTTGCTGGCTCTCTGGAGTGTCCTGGTGTTATATACGCTGAGCAACAAAATCCATGCCACCGTCTTGTTAAAAAAAGTGTATGTAAAGTTAGCATGGACATGGCTACAGGTCTCCAGGTGTAGCAGATTTTTAGTTTCTATTTTGTTGCTGGCTCTCTGGGGTCTTTTTATGTGATTTCCACCCAGCAACAAAATCCATGTCATGGTTTTCTTAAAAAAACTGCATGTTAAGATAGCATGGATACGGCTACAGGTCTCCAGGTGTAGCAGATTTTCAGTTTCTATTTTGTTGCTGGCTCTCTGGGGTATCCTGGTGCTATTTACGATGAGCAACAAAATCCATGCCGCCGTCTTGTTAAAAAAAGTGCATGGTAAGGTAGCATGGACATGGCTACAGGTCTCCAGGTGTAGCAGATGTTTAGTTTCTATTTTGTTGCTGGCTCTCTGCGGTCTTTTTATGTGATTTCCACCCAGCAACAAAATCCATGTCATGGTTTTCTTAAAAAAACTGCATGTTAAGATAGCATGGATACGGCTACAGGTCTCCAGGTGTAGCAGATTTTCAGTTTCTATTTTGTTGCTGGCTCTCTGGGGTGTCCTGGTGTTATTTACGATGAGCAACAAAATCCATGCCCCCGTCTAGTTAAAAAAAGTGCACGTTAAGTTAGCACGAACACTTGTAGTCGGCTACAGGTTTCCAGGTGTAGCAGATTTTTAGTTTCTATTTTGTTGCTGGTTCTCTGGGGTGTTCTGATATTATTTGTGAATAGCAACAAAATCCATGTCATCGTTTTCATAGAAAAAGGGCATGTTAAGATAGCATGAATACGGCTACAAGTCTCCAGGTGTAGCAGAATTTCAGTTTCTATTTTGTTGCTGGCTCTCTGGGGTGTCCTGATGTTATTTGCGTCCAGCAACAAAATCTATGTCATCGTTTTCATAAAAAATGTACATGTTAAGATAGCATGAACACGGCTACAGGTCTCCAGGTGTAGCAGATTTTTAGTTTCTATTTTGTTGCTGGCTTTCTGGGGTGTCCTGGTGCTATTTACGATGAGCAACAAAATCCATGCCGCCGTCTTGTTAAAAAAAGTGCATGTTAAGGTAGCATGGACATGGCTACAGGTCTCCAGGTGTAGCAGAATTTTAGTTTCTATTTTGTTGCTGGCTCTCTGGGGTGTCCTGATGTTATTTGCGTCCAGCAACAAAATCCATGCCATCGTCTTGTTAAAAAAACTGCATGTTAAGATAGCATGGATACGGCTACAGGTCTCCAGGTCTAGCCAATTCTAGGGTTTTTTAAAAAATTTTTACACTATTTGTCAGCAACAAATTAGCAACAAATACTGATGTATAATTGCATTTAATTCATGCCGGTCCCGCTGAGTTTACTGCTAGCTTAACGTTAAGATAGCAGTAACTCCTTTTTTTCGAAATCGGACAAAGCAACAAAATCGGGGTTTTAGCAACTAATTAGCAACAAATTAGCCACAAAATACCGTATATGTTTCGAACGATTCTGCTAACCTTTCACTGCTATCTTAACACACCTTTCCTCCTCGTAAATACCAATCCTCTTCAGCTTTCGAGATCGATCTTGAGATAAATCTTTCAAAATAACTTTACGATGTATCATAATATTAAGATTTACATATATAATAAAAGTTAGATAAAAGTTTATTGTACGGAACCTTAAGTTTGTAAATCAGGCTCGCAATTATCTCATATATTTTATGACTAAAGTTCGATTCCATCTTGCATAGCAAATATACTTAGTTAAAAATGCAAGGAATTCTTAAAGTAAATTATATGTATTATTCATCCCCATTTTCACCCCCTTAAAGGATGATTTCCGGAATAAAAAGTATTTTCTGTCCTTCCTAGGGTCTTAAACTATCTTCTTACCAAATTTCATCTAAATCGATTCAGTAGATCGAGCAATTACCCCCTAACGTCACAAACTCATAAACTTTACCTCTTTATAATATTAGTAAAGACTATAGGAGCTTAGTAAAGAACTAAAATGGGATTTCCTCAGGTTTAACAAATTCGAATGTTTCTCATGAGACATAAGTCATAACTACACATTGCTTAGATGAACATTGTTGCACAAAATGGAACCAGTTTACAGCTGCACAGCTTTAAACGTAATTACCATTTTAAAACAAATGAGTGTAAAAATCATAAAAGAATTAATTTTATAAAGAAGCTAGCGACTCACTCTCACTCCACTCGGGTTCATCCTAGATAGGTTTTAACGTTTTGTATAGATTTCTCAGAGATAAGATATTTTAACGCAGTAAAAAGTATGGTCAACATATTTATCGGATAACCAGCTATCATGATACCTAATTTCATAAGAATCTGTGATACATTTCCAGACAGACAAACAGAGGAAAATTCTAAAAATTATGGATTCGGCCTTTGTATCAATAATAATGACTATTTCAATAAGATTTTCCAAAAAATATTTAACGTACAGATTCGACTCTGTTAGAATTTTATTATAAACATACATACGAGTATGTACAGATTATACTTTTGTGTAGTAATTCAAGTCCAATTTATAACTTTTTCAAATATGATAAACTAAAAACATACAAACAAACATACTTATTAACATACCAAAAAAGGCTGTTTTTTTTTTATATTAGGTATAATATTTTTCTCAAACCTGTTTGTTATATTATAATAATTTTATACCATCTTTATACCATCTTTTCACCTACATCGAGACACTCCTTGTTGGGTGATAGTATAAATACAATGTCCTTTGTTTTAATTAAACCAGGTCAAGCATCTTCACAACCCCCAGCGTAGTTGGCAATGTAAGTCAAAATGACTAATACAGAAATTTATAATTATTTATCAATCACATTTTGGGCTTATTTTCATGCAGTATTATAATTTAATTATAATGAAGTAATCGGTGAAGCTTGAATTTTACTTCAAGTTGTTTTTATTCTAATCTATAATCTGAATTAAAGATAGTTAAATTTAATTTGATTCGACTTAGTCCTAGATATATTATAGATATAGATATTATGAGTAGTTAATTCTTTGGCACAATATTATGATCAGTGTCAAATAGTTTATTAATGGTTTTTAAATTATTTTGCTCCATCACAAACATTAATTTTTTTACTATTTGATTTTAAATTTATAATTTATATTTCAGTTCAGCGATGACACGTTTGTTTCAGTTTGTAGCGACCGCATTTGCTGTGCCTGTGGTCGCGGGTTCGAGTCCCGCTGGAGGTATTCATTAATGTGATGAGCACGAATATTTATACTCTAGTCATGGGTGTTTATATATATAATACGTATGTATTTAAAATTATATATGTGTAGTGTATCAACTATCTGCTATCCATAACACAGGCCTCGTAGTATACCATGGAACTAGATAATGCTGTGTGTTAATGTCCCAACATATTTATTTATCTATCTATTTATCCATTTATCTATTTATTTATTCATTCATTAATTTTAATAATGTATTAAGAGCGACGAGGATTGCCTACGAATAAGACACCTCTGAGAAATAATATATATACTCTATCTACTAGCATTTCCCTGCGGCTTCATTTTCTTAATTATATTTTAATATATTTTTATAAATTACTGCTTAGGTTTTATCGTACATAAAGTTTTATCAAAACCCGTTCAGTCGTCTTTACGTGAAAGAGAAACGTAGATACTTTCATAAATCCTCACAAACTTTCGCGTTTATTATATTCATAGAATAAAAATTAAAATATGTACACTTTAATGAAATCTCATTTTTATACATAAAAAACTTTTTATGTCAAATTTAATAATATAAATATATTTTGACAAATAACTGACAGCTAAGCCCGAAATGTAACGCACTGTGACATACAGGAGCCGTAAATTGTTCAAACGGCTTTAGGTTGTGACACGGATGCTATATTAGTAGTACCTATTGTAATGACAGATTCGAATTTTAGAAATTATTAACCATACATAATCTATACATACACATAATAAAATTGTAACTATGCCGAATCTGTACATTAAATATTTTTTGGAAAATCTTATTGAATTAGACATTATTATCGATACACAGGCCGAGGCTATAGTTTTTAGATTTTTTTCGGTCTGTATGTCTGCCTGTTTGTCTGTAACAGCAACAAAGAAAAACCACTGGAGGGATTTTGATGAAAGATATGATGATAGCTGGTTATCCGGGTCAACATATAGGATACTTTTTACTAAGGGAAGCTATCTCATCTCTGAGAAATCTATACTAAACGTTAATACGTGAATAGGGACGAAACCGAGCGGAGCGAGAGTGAGCCTTTTGTACATAATATATTGAAACATAATATAATAAAATAGTAACAAAGCGAAATCTGTACATGAAATATTTCTTAAAAAACTGTTACGTATATAGACCCTAAAACCTTAACTAACCTTAAAAATTTTTTGTCTGTATATGTGTAAATTTTTCAACTACAAAAACTACTGAAACTGTTCGTACGCTTAAATGGCTAAAGCTGGCTTACGAGATACATTACAATAATTTACTGGAAAATTTCCTACAGAAAAGTCCACAATAACTTGTTTAAAGGAAATATATAATTTAAATTAATTAATAAGGTAGCCAACTAGGGAGATAGCACAAACTTATCTATAACCTGTAATATAAACGTAAATACGTATATTACTATGTATTCTTTAAGCATATCTTCTATTCAGTCGTCATAATATAATATTATTCACTGAACAATATTAAAAAGCAAATTGTACTTTTTATAAAATTTTCAAAAGAATCTCCAAATGCGGAACAAAGTAAGAGTGTTGAACAAAAGCAGTTGCGTAATCAGGCCTCATTATTTCCATTCAGAAAACTAATATTAAGTGAAAAGTTTCATTCAGAGTAGGTACAATGCATTTCATTCGTTTTGAAATACAATCGTGGAAGTTTAGTTCTGTTTAAACTTGGCGAAATGGCTTCCCAGTTAATCGTTGTCATTCAGGAAAGCACCTTCGCAATTGAGTTGATGGTGTTTAAGCAAAGTTCTCGGCCAGTACTTGAAGATATACTTCGAGCATTTTAGGTGGAACCTCAAAGATATTTTTTAGGCACGGCGTTGTAAATTCTTTGGAAATAGATATAAGTTTATTTTTTCTGGTAGTAGTATATTAAAAGGTCTTATTTATGACGTCGCCATATTTACATGTGATAAGATAATTAATATTAGTTCCTTACATATAAAATTGGTGTTTTGTCGAACTGGCCACTTTGATCTCAAATATCTGGTGTTTGCTTAGGAATTCCAAATTCAAATTTATTTCAAATTCAGGATTGAGTCTTTGTGTTTCGAATTTAGTGATTCATTTGTTTTCGCGTCATTTGATTTTTCTTTAAAATCGTTCTGTTAACAATATGGAAAACTTAAAATATCGCGTTATTTACGAATACGAGTTCGACCGTGACACCGGTGCTGCAGAGATCTTAAAGGATTAATGATGTATACGCTATTGTAAAAGAAACCGGTATGTTTTTGTTCCAACGTTTTCATTCTGTAAATTTTGACCTATAGAACAAACACAGTGGACGGCCAGAGACCCTATTTGACAATGAACAATTATGATCGTGGAAGCGGAATCATCTCAAACCACGACATAATTAGCAGCAAGCTTCGCTGTGAGTGATAAAACAATATTAATTCATTTGAAACAAATTGGAAAAGCAAAAATGCTCAAAAATAGGTACCGCGTGCTGCGTTACATTATTCAACCGTCACAATAACGAGGGGATTTTGAATCGTATCGTTACGGCTGTGATGAAAAATGTATCCTATACAGAAAATGGTACTGGTAAGTGTCTGGTGGACCAGTGGTGGTGTCATCTACTACAGGTTCAAAAATTTTATTGATATTATATTACATTTATTTATTATTATAATATTATATTTATTTTTTATTATATTATTTTTAGATTTATTTTGCATATTCATATCCACTTGTGCATGCATATCTACCTGCAATACTTTCAATTCTAAAACTTTCATTAGGTATAATAAAAAAAAGCATTTATTAAATGTATGAAGTCATAAAAATGTAGAACTATTTTCTTGTACTACAATTATATATGTGCGTTATACGTTAAAAGTATTGTTATATTTATTGAAACTTTTAATAACGTGTATGATAAACGTGTGAATTGTGATGAAAATCATGATATTAACTGCATATAAGGTTTCGAGTTCACCTCTAATAATATTATAAACTAGCGGCTCTAGGAAGACAAAAACAAACCTATTCCACGGGAACCGTACGTTTTTCCAGGATAAAAAGTAGCCTATGTGTTATTCCAGGCTATAATCTATTCCTGTGTTAAATTTAATCCAGATCCGTTCAGCCGTCCTGGCGTGAAAGAGTAACAAACATCCATACTCACAAACTTTCGCATTTATAATATTAGTACGGATGTCACAGTATTTTTTTTCTATTTACTACTAAGCAATGCAAAATATATGAGAACTCGTTAAATTATTATAATATAATAACTTACAAAACACCTTGAGTATTGAATTCCGAATGTGAAAGTTCTACTTTGTTTTAACTTGGAAAAGCTTTCCAGTTAATCTCTGTCATCTAAGAGAGCACCTTTGCAATTTGACTTGATGGCGTTTTAGCAAGATTTTGTCAATATTTCACTTAAAGTGTTTAACTTTAATTACCTTCGAGATTCAGTTTTTAACCGCTATTGGTTTTAAGTGATTTGGTTTTTAAAGAAAAGGTTTTTTTTTTCAAATTAAGACGTTTGTTACCTTAGAAAATAAAACTTCCTATAGAAAATCGTCGTAAATGTGTCAAAATGAGTATGTATCGAAGTTTTTTTTTAACTAGATGAACATAATATTTTAGTACAAGCGTTAACAAAGAATAGAAGAAAAAACAACTTGCACAAAGAATCCTCTAGTTTGCAAATAAACTAAACTAAAAGCACTTGACCAATTTTTTTGACTCTTTGAGCCTTTTTTTTCCTCACAGTGCCGTCTTTGTTTTCCTTCTGACAAAAGACGCACCTTTGAAAAGGAAATCCAGTGAGCGTGTTATGTAAATTAGAAACAGCACAGAGTTCTCAACGTTGGTGTGCATAATTGTATGTAATTGTCACCAATTCAATGTTTTGCTATATTTAAAGGCATAATGTGACCTAAAATTATTATATGGTTTACCGACTTTTCCAGACCAATGCTTTCCATCCAGATAAAATTTAAGAAGTCGAAGATAAAAATGTAGTCTAAATTTTGGTATATTTTACCTCCAAAAATAAGAGAATGACAATAAAAATTTTGTTCTCGAGAGAATTATTACTCGATGTATTTATGAGAACCATATATTATGTAAAAATTTTTAATGCGCAATGGTTAATCGTCAGATTAAAATAATTATGTTTACGAATAACTTACGTATATAACGAGCATACACTATTTTTTAATATTTTAATTATAAATTTAAACAATTAGGTATTATTTTATATTCTAATTAATAATATCGTATATTTTATAAAATATTAAATATTTTTAATGAAAAATTAGATACATAAATCATAATGAAATTAACTTTACTTACCAATATGAAATTAACTTTACTAACTATTATTCAAGTAAAGCTAATTAAATATAATATATACCTATATTTTGTTTATTTTTTATAAGTTTTAATTATTTACTTCAAATTCACAAGTATCTTATAAATTAACAAAATCATCAAAATCTCCAGATAGCCTTCACAGTTATAATATTATGAAAACCCTTATAAAGGACGATTTTATTAGACTTAAATGATAACAAACAAATAAACTAACAAACAAATATCATCATATCAGTAGCTTATTTTTTGGTAAATGTTTATAAGCTATAGCCCATAAAATTCCTAGATAATCCCTATATCTAAGAATAAAAATCAAACAAAAATCCGTTCAGAAGTTCTAAGATTAGCCAGAACATGATATAGCCGTTGTAGCAATATTCTATTATTTTAATCTATTTTATTTATTTATTACAAATTTTGTCACCAATGGAACTTATGAAAAGGTCTTAATAAAAATACGAAAGTGCAAAAAGGCAAGGGGTAGCCCAGTCGTAACGCGCTCGCTTGGGAAACCGAGTAAAGCGAGTTTAAATCCCGAGTATCGCACCACTTACATTTTCCTGTGCGAATCATTTCCACCATGATTACCACTTGTCTTAACGGCGAAGGAAAACATCATGAGGAAACCTGCATGTCTGAGAGAACCTAGCAAGTTTTCGAAAGACATGTGAAGTCCGCCAACCCGCACTTGGCCAGCGTGGTGGACTATGGCCTGATTCCCCTCGTACTGAAGGGAGGCTCGTGCCCCAGCAGTGGGGCATTAAAAAGGGCTGAATACATGAAGAGGATGTGTGTGTATATATATATATATATATATATATATATATATATTTGTGCCTACAATGACTATTGATTATATATTATAAACCATTTATTATATACCGTAATTCAGTTTTTTTCTAAATAAAATCTAATATACACTAAAAAACTTACAAAGAAAAAAGTAATTATTATCTTCGTCCAGCTACTTACCTTTCCGCTCCTCGTGTGTGCATAACAAAGTATTCGGTTTTATTGCTGTAATATACGCGAGCACTCAATTTCGACTCTTCGTACCCTAGAGGGGCTTAATGAAATTTTTCTGATTACTTTGTCTATTTGCGACGACTTGTTGTCATGCTCTCTCATAAAACTGTATACACGAATTATAAATTATATTATTCTTAACAGGAAAAAAGGCAGGTTATTAAATTTCATAATTAATATTATTGAATAAACTTTATTTTAGATATATGTTAAATTGAATTTATTTAAAACAAGTGCTATATGTGGTATCGTTTTGTGTATTTAGTGCTTATAAACATGTATAACGTTAATAATAAATAATAAATATCTTGGGACATTAACACACAGCACCATCTAGTTCCATGGTAAGCTACGAGGCTTGTGTTATGGATACCAGATAGTTGATACACTACACATATATAACTTTAAATACATACAATGTACATATTATAAATATAAGCATGACATGACCGGAGTACAAACTTTCGTGCTCATCACACAATTGAATACCCCCAGCAAGACTCAAACCCGCGACCGCTGACACAGCAAGTAGGTGTCACTACAAACTGAGCAAAACGTGTCGTCAAGTCGATAAGAATTCCGTGATATTTTTCACCTATTAAAAACTCATTGTGTAAATCAATCAAATCAAAGCTTAAAAACTGTATAAAATCCAACAGTTCAAATGTGTAAAAATAATTAATTTGTTTTTGAGTGATGCCCACCTCATCAGGCATACAAATTATTCTAAAAACCATTGAAATGCATTTTATTATATCGTAAAAGAAATTAAACAAATATTTTCCAGCGCAGTTCGAAACAGAGTATATAGAAGTTTAAAAATAACTTGTGAACTAAACGTTTCTGTTATATTCTTTTGTATTTACATAATTAAAAAATATATTGACATTACCGTTATTTATTACATTTAAAAAATATATAATAAATGTAATATTTTTAACAGTTATCCATATTATATCATTTATGTTGCTTATCGATATGTAATAAACAGCTGATAATCATATATTATAAGAAAATCTAAAATTTTACGGTTTAATTATTAATTACTCCCCTAAAAAACGTAACGAGATCGTGTTTCAAAAATAAATCAAACACGTTTTCATATAACGTTTTCCTAAGTATTTACAATGATTTCAAATACCCCAAACGAGAATCAAAGTATAGTAAACTAATCAATATGTCATGATGGTCATTTCAAATAGCTAATTTATAAGCAAACTATGCGAACGAAGAAAAATTTAGGAATACCAAGGACAGTACAGAAACATATTTAGGCAAAGCACAAGAAATACTTAAAGGTTTGGGTCCTTTAAGTTTCAAAGTTTGGCCTCTTTTATTTTAGTCACGTATTCAAATGAGGAAAATTTCTTTACTTTAAGGCTGTCCCCTAATACTTTTTCTTGGTGTATTTTATAAAAGGGTTATAAATAGATGATTTACGTACTTAAGTACTGATCTTATTGAATATTTATAGAGCAGTTTCTCCTAAAAAAATATTGACTAAACATTTTTTTACCTTTTGCATCTATTCCGAAGGAAAAAACGTATTTCTGAAAGGAAGACATGGTTTTAAATTTGAGTTTTTTTCTCAATTCTTTTGATTGATTATACACCAAACATTATCTTAACTTAGACAGCATTTAATTTTGTAACTTTTAAACTTTACTTTCACTTACTAACTCACTGCTATCAATAGTAATTATCTATCAATTTAAAAACTAGTGAAGAAGTACGTATTTAATAAAAAGAACTCAGATGGAGTTCCCTAATAAATAGGTCACTATCTATTAAGGCGTCCCAATTTCATGAAGCAAGCGTACCTATTAAGTTTATTATTGTTATCTCACAGCAGCGAGGGAGAGCAGTGCTATGTGCAGTTTGTACTCTAAAGTTATTCTTGCAATTTATAACTAATATATTATATAACCGTATTAAGAATGTATGTATGTATACATGCTCTTATGTTGGCTTCTAACGGCTAAACTATCAAACCAATCACTTAGATTGGTTTGATAGTTTAGCCGTTAGATTATAAAAAAAAGTAAATTATGATTTTAAACAGGTACATACTACATACATAACATATTATTTATTATTATTTTTTTTTTATTTATTTATTTTACATCCAATTAGAACGGCGGCGCCACTTACACTAACTAGATTACACATTATAAATTATTACAAACATAAAATACACAAACAAAACAAATATATACATATCTATAAAATATATTATCAACTAATATATACATATCTCGTGTCACGGCGTTTGTGGTCGCACTCCTCTGAAGAAACTTGACAGTTTTAGTGATATTTTTTTCGTATATTTGGTAGGTTTAAGGATAGGTCGTAAAGTATTTTTCACCCTGCTATCCCCACCACCCATTTTTTTAAGTAACTAGGGACGAACCCGAGCGGAACGAGAGTGAGTTGCTAGTGTATCATAACAATCTTTAACTGTCAACATGTGATTTAAGAAATACACTTAGATATATTTAAGAAAAGTTTTTTACCAACTTGATGTCATTTCTGTTTATTTCAACTCTAAGAATGTAATTAATGGACTGTATACTCCTGAAACTTGTGTCAGCAATGTATGGAATGTATTCTACCCTACAAGCAAAATTGCGATTTTAATCTTCAATACATTTTATTTTCTAGTAATAAATGAGAGGAGTAATGTTAATTACTAAACACTAACTTAAAAAATATTTAATGGTAATAATTGGTAATACTTACTAATAATTTTGTAAAATAATTTTTACATAAATTAGTGAATTACCCTCGTCATCGCGTTTTTATTTGTAATACTAGCGACTCACCCTCGCTTCGCTCGGGTTCGTCCCTAGGTAAGTTTTAATTTTTTTGAGCGGAACCCTAATTCTTTTCTAAAATAAAAGTAGCCTAAGTTACTCCCTATAACATCAGCTATCTTCCAGTGAAATTCCTGTCAAAATCAGTCCAGCTATTTCAGAGATTATTCGAAACAAACAGACAGACAGACAAAAATAAAAAAAATGTGTTTTCCTTATAAGTACCGTATATAATTTCATATGTATTTAGTAAAACGCTGTTATTTTGACATTACAAACAGACACTTCAATTTTATTTATCTGTGTAGATTATATACAGGTAGCTTAACTTTTTGGTATTTTTTTTACTAACAATAGGTAAAAATATGTTACTCCTGGTGCCTGTCTGTGAACCCATCAATGTTCGTTCACCTTGTCGTGGTGGGGGGACTTAGTAGTGCCCGACAATCCAGCCGCGCGCGAAGCCAAGAAATGCACTGGGAGGCGGCCCACCTGGGAGGGCGGTGTGATATGCGGGTTGCTCCTGGTACTTCTCTGATAACAGAGTGGACCGTGGAGCAACCCCGTGATTGTTGTGGTCTGTTTCGTCAGACCTGCCATCGGGACGTCGTGGTTGAGTGCGTAAGTGATCCTGCGATGCCCCATTAAGACGGAGGAGATTCCGTTGGGTTTTAGTGGGTAGTGCTGGCTTTGCCGGTGAGACCCACACTTTGTGCCTAAATTCATTTCCCAATGTTAAAAAAAAGCTTATCTGTGAACTGGATTTCATCCCAATCCGTGTAGCCGTTTTAGCGTAACGTCGTATGTAATCATACACACATAAACTTCCTCATTATTACAGTAGTCCAGTAACATAAACTATACAGTATATGTTTAAATAAGAACTGGCAGGCAGCACGTATTTTAAAATGCATTTAACTTCCCCTTTCTACAACATCGCTTCAAAAACCATAAAATTTAGCATCACGAAATTGCTGAATGCTCTTAGGCCTTAATAAAATATGGCCGAATGCATTAAAATCTAAAATGGAAAGATCTCCTTTTACTTTACGAGTTAGGAGTAAGGTCATTTGTAAACTCTTTATTTTATTATTATGATAAGTATTTAGATTAAACACCATTGTAAATACTGTTTTATTTAAAGCACCGTAAATGTAAATTTAGTATTTGTACGTAAACGATTCCTCTTCGCCAAAATTTAGTTAGGCGGAAAACTGACGGTTACTATGCAGGAAATATGTAAGCGCTGTACATGTGGGCGCAAATATGAGTATACTCTCTATTTCTTCTTTTTTATTCTCATAGTCCGTTGGGATGGTAATTGGATATGATCACGTGCAAGACCACTTTATGGAACCTTTGAGTCAAAAGGGTGTAACTCTGCAAACTGAGACTTCTGATTTTTTTTAGCAGAAATGATTCGATTCTTTATTTGACTTTTACATGTTTTTGCTGTAAAATAAACCTTGTTAGTGAAACCTTGCTATCTCTCTAATTTTTGTTTAAATTCTAACTCCAGTATTTTCCCAGAAATAATGCCTTTCCCTCCGAAGCGCCAAATTTTCTTACATATTTTCGAATAACACTTTAAGTGCGCGTATTAAATTATGAAAAAGAATGTATATGTACATAAAGCAAAACCCTTTTCAGGTGAGAATCAAGAAAAGGTTAAGTAACTAGCAGCATATTAAATACTGTTAAATACCTCAATACATTTTAATGTTAAGAAGTAGTGGGTTTCTTGAATAATAGCGGTGTATATTACTAATTTGAGTAACGCTTGAAAAGTCGATTAACATGTTGGATGTACGTCCAAATCGAATGATTACATTGGCTTTACAAATTTGTATTTACGTAAAAGGATTACTTTTAACGCATTTAATGTTATTTTTTTATATTCATCACTAAAATAATACACAGATAAATTATTTTTTTATAAAGTAAAGACTACAAATCAGGGCAAGTGAAAAAGAATAATAATACTAGTTTTCGCCCACAACTATGATTGATATCTAAGCCTATGCCCTATAAATAAATTTATATACAAACACAAAATATGATAACTTGAAAAACTACAGATATTCAAACTAATAGATAGATTAAATTTAACATATGGATAAAAATAAAATAAGAAATCCATACAGCTCGCATCTACATTGTCACTATCGTTAACGAGATTGCCTGACCTAAATAAATGCTTTTAAAGTAATTTCAATTTTATACCCTTGTATATGAAAAAGTTTTTGTGCTAATGGATTTTATTAAATTTATTTATGGATAAATTAATATTAAATTAGTACATCGTATAATTTTATATTTCTCAAAAAATGAAGCTTTAAGCCATAGAACAAAATGTTTTTTTTTTAAATACTAGTGCTGCGAATAAAATATTTTTTCATCTGCATAAATTTTAGCTTGCCTCGTAAACAGAGTGGATACTTTTTTGTGTTACATCAATACAACAAAATTCAAATCCACAACTTGTCGCTCTAATTCATTAGAGAGTCGGTCGCACGTCAATATGTGTTACTGGTGGCTTCGGTAAAACAAACGCGTACTATGAGCATTTACGCTTTAGAAAACTAAAATTTTTATATAATTGAATTATTTAAGCGTTACGTCAAATCGTCATAATATTATTTTAAGCGTAAAAGATTTTTAATATCATTTTATCTAAAGTATGTGTGTGTGCGTTCATAACTGCATGCATGTGTGCGTGCATGCCTACATAAAGAGCTTATAGAAAAAAAAATAGGGGCACATCACTACTAATTAAATATTTATTGAACTTTTCAGATATTTTTTTGAATACCACCGGTTATTTCTGTAAAAATGTTACAGGCATTAGGAAAATATAGGTCATCCTGAATATTCCTTTGAAAAAAAGCGCACGAGGCACGAATATCAAAGGTCTATTCCCAGTTTCAGCAATGTGACGAATCATTAACCTGGCGTAGATGTGAATAAACAAGAATGCGTGTGGAAAGCCGTGTTTGCTCATGTGACACAATAGTCTACAGCGTGTCGGATTGCTATTGACAAACGTGTAAAAGCATGCCGCGTTTATACAGTGTCTTTGAAAGTTACCTGTGTACGCAGCCTTCGTTATATTTCTATGAGTAATGTACTGATTCAACAATATTATTTATGTAAGAATTTAGCATTGAGAATAAAATTATATTTTTCAATTTTTTGGAAGTCTCACTCGTGACCATATTGAAACCAAAGATATTAATAGCGCGAAAAAAACCGAAAAAATAGTTAAAAAATAATTTTAATTTAAAAAATAATTATTCGCGTACATCTAATAATTAATAATGCTTTCTAAGATTTACGCATTTTTAAATTTAATATAATTTAGATGCAAGTAGCGTTAGAAATCATTGGTTCAAGAAGAAGCCTATCTTCTAAATTTTTGGCACAGTCATAGACGACGAGGATGATGATGATAAAATAATTTAATGGAATGATGAATTTTTAAAGAAGTTTGTTCTTTGTATTTCTTTTATTTTATTGTTATATACTTCAGCTTAGTATAATTTTCAACATCATTCATTAGAGAAATAAAACAGTACTTACTTCAGCACAAAACCAAAATGAAGTGAAAACGGGTGAACTAAGTTCATTAGATAGCAACTTTCTTGAAATCGCACGAGTAAAAAACATATGGAACTTCAAAATTAACCCCTAAGAAGTTTCAGCTGCCGCTGCCTTCCGTTCATTAGCCTTCCAGATAAGAACAACAAGCTCTGAACTGCAATTACCCACACAACCAAGTTGAAAGCTCGTTTCCCTTTTGGAATGGGCAAAATGAACCTCTACAATTTTGTTTTTCTTAAAAATATTAAAAGCTTACAATGTTATTAAGTTGTAACTATTCTACCTATCATTAAAAATGAAAAAAATTCTCGCCGAGATGACTGGAACGATTTGTATGAAATTTAGTACACTGATATACTAAATTAAATGTAACTATTGCATATAATGCACTACCTTAAAAGTTTTGTGACATTTTGTTATTTTAACCTTAAATTATATTTATAAAGTGAATTTAAAGTTGATTTTATATTGAATACTATTAACTCACTCTCACTTTGCTTGGGTTCGTCCCTAGGTTGCGTCTCATCCAAACTTTCGACACCATTTTCACCCTCTTAAGGGATGATTTTCGAGAAAAAACATCCTATGTCCTTCCCCAGGATCTTAAACTATTTTTTATCTTTGATCTAAATCGGTTCAATAGTTTCGGAGCTTATTCGGTACAAACAAACAAATAAACAAATCTTTCTTCTTTATAATATTAGTAAAGATACTGATATATACTGTATAAATAATTGTGATATATAAGTGTGTTACATAAACATATAAGCAAGCGATATACTCGTATAGGCAAGCAAGCGTATATATGAGATGTGTAAGTGCCAGCATCAAACGTACCTATTAGATGAGTGTTCCTTCATCTCCATCACTGTAGAAAATTCCATATTCCTATAAAACATATAGGTACATTTATATATTTAATTAGTGAGCTTGATTAAATTACCATATTAGACGGCGCGTTTGGCTCAGTTTGTAGTGACCCTACTTGCTGTGCCAGCGGTCGCGGGTTCGAGTCCCGCTGGGGGCTTTCATTTGTGTGTTGAGCACGAATGTTTGTACTCCAGTCATGGGTGTTTATATTTATAATATGTATGTATTTAAAAGTTATATATGTGTAATGTATCAACTATCTGGTATCCATAACACAAGCCTCGTAACTTACCATGGAACTAGATGGTGCTGTGTTAATGTCCCACAATATTTATTTATTATTTATATTATCATATCATATAAATATGGCGATATATATATATATATATATATATATATATATATATATATATATATATATATATATATTTCTTTATTTAATATCTTTGAATTGTAAGCATCTTTCGTAGTGGTTAGATTATATAAATTATATAAGAAACCTGGTACAAAATGTCATAATTCTAAAATGGAAGTGTACACTTTTTAAATTATATATGAAAAAACTTGTACAGTAGGTATTGATTGCTTATAAAATTAAGCAATAATCATATAAAAGAGTATTGTTTTGTTTCAAAAATCACTTTTCTGGAAACGTTAAGGGAAGGGGACCCTCATCAAGAACGAATATTATACGAAATAGCGACAATTTGTCGGCGAAACAATTAATTTGTCGAGCAAAGTGCGATGAGAAAATAACTTGGTTAGCATTAATGAAAATGGTGTTTCCTTCCCCATAGATAGGTTGTTAGAGACGTCTAGTCGTGATTTGGAGGATAAATCTTTTTTTTTTGTTTATTTATGTGTTATTACTTACGTTATATTAAAAAATCATTTTTTTTCTGCATAAAAACCAAAAATAATTTAATACTAATAATCTTCACACACAAGATAATGCAATAACTACATAATTTTTCTTAGTCCTTTTAACTTTACATATATATCCTTATTGAGTAGTATTTTAGGAGGTTAGTCTGTCATATAAATAAGTAATAAATGTCATAAAATGAAGGTATAAATAACTTAAAGCTTACAATAGTATGAAAAATATAATAAACGTACGTATCAATAGCAGGAACGAGTCAAATATATCTAAACTTAGGATTTATGTACACTGATCGTGATTTGAAGTGACATTGATATTTTTTATAATAATAATAATCAAGATACTTTTATTAAGCATTTAATACCAACGACTTGCCCTCACTTCGCTTCGGTTTCGTCCCTAGTGAAAGACAAAAATAAAGCTATCCCACGGGAACTGTTCGGCACAAGCTTAGAATAGGGGACATAGCCCCTGGTGGAGTAGGTGGTATTTCTGGATAGGGGACGTGATAGGGAGTTGAAATGTTAAATAAAAATTTTTAAGAAAACAAAAGAGTCAAAAGTTATGGAGACTTAAAGTTATAACATTTCCATACTATCTCTGTGCCTTCATCCAGATCCGTTCAAGTGTTCTGGTGTGAAAGAGTAACAAACATCCATCCACCCTCACAAACTTTTATATTTATAATATTAGTATGAATAATATATTTTATACAAAATGCCCACAACCTATTTTCAAGTTCCTAATATTAAATTTTTGATATTTGTTTTAGCTATTATAAGCTATTTTAATACTACGTTAAAATTTAAAAATATTTCTATCAAAAAATCGCAAAAGTACATCACAAAAGTTCATTCGAATTTTACGTGTGAAGTCGTGAGTAAAAGTTGTTGAAGTGATGAATATTCATTGCCTATGCAAAATAGATATGTCAGATTTTTGTAGAAGCTAGAAAAGCTGTTTTTCATATGCTAACCTAAAAATAAGTTTTCACCATATTATACACTTTTAGACACACATCAATGTAAATTATAAAATGAATAAGTGGTCCTAAGATTATATATATAATACATTCTTAGATTTACGCGAATATTTGACATTTTTAATAAATAAAACTATCTTTTCGGATTATTTCGCGGATTTATTTTGATGTTTGGTTCCCGACGTTTCGAATGCTTTACAGCAATCATGGTCACGGGAAAGACTAAGGTTATAGACATCTCAAACACATATACTACTCGTAGTTACAGACAGTGCCTACCCACTATTTTACAAAAATGATTTCAAAAATTCAAAAATGGCACTAAAGTACCTTACAATGTTTGTTGATTTTTATATCTAAACATAAAAAATATATAAGTATTATAATTAAATACAGCAATATTTGAAAGTCGGGAACTAAAAATCAAAAAAAATCCGCGAAATAATCCGAAAAGACAGTTTTATTTAAAAATGTTCCTAAGATTACTAAATTCGACTATTATTCTATGGGTTAGATAATGTGTAATATATACGTATTAGAGACAAGGTAACTGAGTGTCTTGAACTTATATAAGAAGCATAGTATTAGGCACAAATATATTATATGCAATAGCAAGCAGTACTCTTACAATTTTGTTTGACCACAGTATAAAATCACTGTGAATATGTCATGATGATTGATGCCTTTGATTGTTACAGAATACCAACAAACGCAAGGGTTGTCAAAAATATCAACGATCACTTCGAACGGTTTCAAAGTCCAATGCTGTGCAACCTCGTGGAAAATTACAGTTATATATATCGTCCAGTTCTAAAGCCGTTTCCCGACTGTTATGTAAAAATACATATGAGAGTCGGGAATGCCTAACCTTTGTAAGACCTTGCATGATTGCTCTGTCTAGACGCCTTCGTTTGACGTCTAGTCTGTATGAATTAATTGACTGTGCTATGACTTTGAGTTAGATTACAATATTACAGGCAGTCGTCATCTTAGTGCTTATATTTTGTTCACTCTACCAATACTTGAAAATATTTTTTTTTCCTCTATTTTAAAACAAAGCCTTATTTCTTAGATTTGTATTTAATATATAGATAAAATACATCTTTTGGGCATTTTTAAAGACTTTTGGGCATATTTAAAGACAATCTATATTTGATACTAATAGAATTGGCATTTAATAATCAATATATCTGTAATAAATTGGTCCTTTGGAAAAATAAGCACTGAGACGACGTAGTATTATAGTCGAGACCATTTCATATCATAAATATTAGAAGAAAGTCGATTATTATCATAGAAACATCTATTGAGCTATTGTTATATAAAAAATCTATTCAACATGTCATTCTGAAACGAACCTAATGTGGTATGATAAAGTTTCACGATTGGTTGAAAGTGTAAGCAAATTGATATAAAATATATAAGTTCGCAATTTTACGGAAAACCTGAATTTACAGCCAAAAAATATTGGGTCAGATCCAACATACTCTATTAACAACAATATTTGTTTTCAATATTTTCCAGCCAAAAGCTTATTTTTTGGTACACGCAAAAGGCTACTTCGTTATTGTTCCTGATACTGCAACAGAATTACTCCAAAATTATAAATATTAATCGTATACACTTAATTAAAGACATGAAAAATAACATTATTTATACAACTGAAATATAATAATAGATAGATATTTATCTAAGTAAATATAATAAATTCTCGAAGTAGTCAAAGTCAAAAAATTATATAGAAACATATTATGGACTCAATTATTTTATTAAAATTATTGATTAATTTTATAAGGAAAAGTGAAAATAATAATGCAGGACTAATACTGTGAAGGTAAAAATATTTTTATGCCTTAGTAATCTTATATTGTTTTATACATATTTATATGAGTTAATATAAAATATATGATGTTATATTACGGGCAAATTAAAGTCAGATTTTTTAAACAAATAATACAAATTACTAGCATTGCCTGGGGCTCCGCCTGCGTTCAGATGACCAACAACCAAATTCTTAGGTTTTACATATTAGTATACTCTTACATTGCAGTTTTTGTATTTTTTCTCAGAAATGAGATATTTTCTCGCGGTAAAAAGTATCCTATATGTTGACCCGAATCCCTCCAGTGGTTTTTCTGTGATGCGGTAACAGACTGACAAACAGACAGACAAACAAAAATTCAAAAACTATAGATTCGGCCTCTGTATCGATAATAATGTTTATTTCAATAAGATTGTCCAAAAATATTTAATGTACAGATTCGGCTTAGTTACAATTTTATTATATGTATAGATTAAATTTTAAGCAACATCTCTTGTGCAATATACTACAGATTACACACATTTTGTCACCAGTTGGTTTCGCTCAGATATTTTTGTACTATTTTCAAATCACTCGATAGGTTTTCAATATACCGTTACATATAAATAATATCAAAATTGAGAGGTAAATAAAATGTTTTAAATTAAAAAATTAAAAGAAACTTAGCCATTAACAGTAAAAATTGATAAAAAGTATATTTTATCGATTTTTAAGAATGACTTTATTCTTTTATAAATAATAAATTGAACATAATTTTTTTTTTTCATTCTGCTATATAAAATATTTTTTTTTAAATAACTTCGGTAGTATAAAAATATAAATGTATGAAACTGGTGATGTTAGAATATGCCCCGACCGCAATAATGCGGTGTGGACCGGGATGCCAGCCGGCCATTTTAAGTAATTTAGTCAATGGTCCATGCCGCTAATATTACCGGAAGTGCAGTTTATGTTCCATGGGTCTCTTTTATGTTAAACAATTATGACATTTAATTCTTTGTACATTTTTAATATAAAACTAAAAACTAAAATTAAAAAAATACGGTCAAGCACCAGTCACACTGGTGCGGGTTTTTGACGTATTTAGTAGTAATATACCGATTTATGGATAGTTTACCGATATGTTTATTTGTTTGTGAATACTATATTTTTGGAATCATTATAGAAATATTGAAAAAAAACCTTTTAACAAAAAAATAAATACCAAATTCAAACAAAAGCACTAAAAAGTAACTGATTGGTAGTTTTCATTTACTATACATACCTAATCAAATATTTTCGAAGAATTTTCCTGTTTTAATCGTTATTAAAAAAAAATATACACACAACAGAAAATCATACGTCCCGCCCAAACGTCAAATACATGTATGTATTCGTCGTCATACTTTTACTTCCTGCCTGGCACTTGCATAGACGAACACCACAGAGGTTGTACGAAGGCGCTTGATGTCTTCAAATAAACTAGCGGCGCGTAACAAAATAATTATATTCCATTTAAATGACGTATACATACAAGCGGCTCATCCTCGCTTAGGTCAAGTTCGGCTCTAGAGAATAAAGAACAAATCTATCCCACGGGAATCATAGTTTTTGCGAAATAAAAATTAGCCATTGTATTATTCCATACTATAATCTATCTCTGTGCCAAATTTCATCCAGAGCCCTTCAGCTGTTCTGGCGTGATTGAGTTACAAACATCCAAACATCCATCTAAACTTTCACATTAATATTATAATATTAGTAAGATTTTCTTTCATTTCCACTGTGTTCCATGTATGACACTATTAAGAACCTAGATGAATATCTCAAGAAATATCGAGCAACGTTTTCTTTACGTAAATAGCGATTAAGTTTTAAAGTACGCCTATATATTTTTTCTGACGAAAAAAACGTGCATTTTAGGATTACATAGCAAAATCACTCATTTGTCTTTTTTTATTATAATATTATAAAGAGATAAAGTTTGTGAGTTTGTGAGATTGTGAGTTTGTGACGTTGTAGGGGTCAATCTCTGGATCTACTGAACCGATTTAGATGAAATTAGGTAAGAAGATAGTTTGAGATCCTAGGAAGAACATAAGATACTTTTTATCCCGGAAATCATCCCTTAAGGAAGTGAAAATGAGGATGAAAGTTTGTATGGGGAATCAAGCTAGGGACGAACCCGAGCGAAGCGAGGGTGAGTCGCTAGTATTTAAATAAAGTAACAGAGCCTAGAGTTTACTGATAATAAAATATTATTAAAAATCTCCAGACGTTAGCTTTTGTTCAAGAATTGAGTCATCAACCTTTGTTTTTTAATATTAAGCTTACTACATAAAAACGTTAACCAGGTGGCAGTTTCAAATGATATATTACTTTTATCAAGTAGGTACTAAATACTGTATATATACAACTTTTATATGGCTTAAAAGCTTTCTTAGTTATGAGTTCAATGGTCGAAGAGGATGAAAAATATAATGAATGAAAAACTGTCTGATGAAATGTACACATGAAAGTTCTGTCTAGCTCAAGTCGACCCTTCGCAAAAGCTATAAGTAATTTTAATATGATTAAAAGTTACACGTTAAGTTTTAATATAAAACTTCAGACTAACCAATAATATAGACAGTGTCATAGAACTAAACACGACACCAAATAATACATTTTTAAAATAGATATATGTAAATGAGACAGAGAGATGTGAATAAACGTTAAAAAATATACCAAGCTAATGGATTTATTGTTATTTAATAAAATAAATAAGCAATTTCATGGTTATTTTTTGAAGTTATTCTTCTTTTGGCATGATTGGAAAAAATTATGAGAGTAAAATTTGTACGATGCGCGCGCACACCGACAGCCAAAACGCGACATGATGAAGCTAGCTGCATTCTTTCTACAAACAGAGTGTTGTGATATATGGGATGAAATTAGCTATTTTTCTTCTGTTACGCCAAAGAGTATAACTATTTACGTGCGTATATATATTTATTATTTATTAAAATATTTTTAATTACTAAAATCTCTCTATGAAGGGGAAGAAAAGTGATGCTAACAAAATACAAAAAATATAGTTTATTTTTATCCCATAAATCTATACAAATATTATAAATATGAAGGATGGATGGATGGATGTTAATAACTATTTCACGCCGGAACGGCTTAACAGATCTGAATGATATTTGGCACAGGCATAGATTATAGTTTGGAATTGCACATAGATTACTCTTTATTTATAATAAATATTATATAAATATATAATAAATTTTATATATAATAAAATTCTAACTAAGTCGAACCTGTACATTTTTTTTTTTGGAAAATCTTAATGAAATAGTCATTATTATCGATACAGAGGCCGAATCTATAGTTTTTAGAATTTTTGTCTGTCTGTCTGTCTGTATGTCTGTCTGTCTGTCTGTCTGTCTGTCTGTCTGTCTGTCTGTCTGTCTGTCTGTCTGTCTGTCTGTCTGTCTGTCTGTCTGTCTGTCTGTCTGGGAAAACCAATTAACAGATTTTGATGAAATTTGGTGTTATGATATCTGGTTTCCTGGGTCAATATATATTTTACTTTAAAACTTAATTAGGGACAAACTCAAGCGAATCAAAGGACAGTCGCCGCTAGTAAAGTAATAAGCACAGACTTACAAAATTTCGTATAATATTATACGATACTATATTATATCTGGTCTATCTTTGTACTAAACCGACTGTGTGCCGGTGACAGACAAACAGATGAATCACAAAGTGGTCCTATTAAGAGTTAATTTGAGGTACGGGTCTCTAAAAAACGCCACAAAAGCCTACATATATATGCAATATTTATAGGATCACGTGCATCGTTTTGGCATTGCTTGCAACTGAGCCGCGTGTGTCGCGGTTACGAGATAAAAGCGTGGGATCCGACCACGAGGCGTTTAAAAAAATAAAATCTTTTAAAACACAACAATTGTAATTTTATTACGAACTGCTGCGTGTCGCTGACATACAACATGTTGCGGTCAGCCACAGAACAGTAGGTAGTAATCTGAATATAGTACGAAAACCAACAAAAATACACTAAACCTAATAAATTATTTTAAATGATAGTATTTTAATCTTATATTATGCTACTTATTTAAGTTATTTCATTATATAAAAAAAATCAAATGACTTCTAAATCGCATTGAAAGTTATTATTTTATCGGGTGGAATCTTTTCTTGTTAAATATAGATATATATATAGACCAATTCACTATACATTTATGTATATACATATAGTATAAACTCTTTCTTTCTGTAGTAGGTTAAAAATATGTAACAACCAAATTGCAAAACCAAACCATCTCCATGTAAGTTATTATGTAAGTTGTACAACAAAAAGTTGTATACTATTATATATATTTTAAAGAAGAAATCAATGTTTCTTATACAGAGTGCACAAACAAAGCAAGATTAATAGTCTGGCGTTAACGTTGGCTATTCGATGGCACTTTATGATATCCTTTGTGAGTCATGACGGAAACTTTACAAACTTTGGAAGTTGTAACAAAATTACATCGCGAAGTGTGTGGGACATTAACACTAGGATAATTTTTTATGACGCGTCAGTCATAAAATTTGTAAGTATATTTTGTTGGCATCCCAAGCACTGTCTTACTTTTTATTTGGTTAACAGTATTATTTTATGGGTATTGGGCTGTAAAAAGTTAAGTTATGTATATATAAATTTATGATTGAATAAATTATATTTATTTTTTGTTGATTAACTAAAACTGGTATGTTTTATTAAATATACAATAGAAAAGTGTTGCTTCGTATCTTGATCTACCCTTTTCAGGTTAGTATTGGGCATATTTCCATGCACTTCCTATTCATTCATATATATAATTGAAATAATACGTATTTAATACATTTACAGACAAATAAGTTATTTTCCAAATATAATGTGATATTATTTTAACATAATATAACTAAGCACGACCGTCTAACATGGAATAACGAATAAACAGACCGACAGTGCTCAAAAACCTAAGTCTAAGGACACTTTGAACTTGTGCAAGCTTATGCATGCAAAGGGGGTTTAAGAAAATATGAGCGGAGTGCAGCGCTCGAGATAATTGCTGTAAACCCGTCCTAATGAGGATTGTAAGCGACATAATTTAACAACTTGCTACCTGATTACGGAATTTTGCGACTGCTGTCACGTTTTCTAGCTTACTATGTCAAAGAATTTACTCTGGAAACGGTAATTACATTTTCATGTTAGTTAAGTGTAGAGCTCATATTGAATTATACGTAGAGATATTATGTTATTTACTCGTTTCGCTTTGATCTCTAGGTACTTAATAGTATTCTATATGTATATATATACTAGGTCTATATCTATACTAAGTTTCACCCAAATCAGTCCAGTCGTTTGAAGGAGTAATAAACCCACTTTCGCGTATATAGTCCGATTTATAGCACTTGAATGCACATTTAAATGGTACATTATAAAAACTTATGTATATAATAAATCAGATGTGTAAAGGCAGCCTTATCACTAACAGAGATCTTTTAAAGGCAACCGGTAGTGAAGAATTCTATAAATAAGTGCAAAAAGACAGAAAGGTGTATAAAGTATTAGCTAGTTAATAAACAAAAAAATGTTTTTTTTAATGTAAATAAAAATACATAATAATAATGATTCTGTATATTTGAATCTGTTATTTTAGATAGAAAAATAAAAACAAATTATTCCATGGAAACCGTACATTTTCCGGGATAAAAAGTACCTATCTGATATTTCAGGCTATATCTATCATATCATATCTATAATCTCAGACTATATCTATAATCTATCTATTTGTGCCAAATTTTATCCAAATCCGTTTAGCCTTTCTAGCATGATTGAGTAACAAACATATAAACTTTCACATTTATAATATTAGTAGTACTAAAAACAATTATAAGTTGACCTTTCTCGAGCTAAACTATTTTCATAAAACGGGTCCATCTTGCAGTGGCTTGACATTGACTGTATTTACAGGAGAAAATGTAAAGCTTCATTAACTTAAAATACGAACTAAATTTCAAGTATAAATTTGCTTTCTACAAATAACAGAATTTTCGACTCTAGTTCTTGTCATAATTACAAAATAACGTCTACTTCGTTATCAAAATGGTCAGAAGGTAGTTTAGATATCAAACGTTTTGTATCCTTGTGGTCATTTAAAACGATACTTACAGCTGTATTATATGAGGAATTAGAAGACTAAAAAATATATTTTTTAAATTCATGTAAAATTACGTAAGTAGTGGTATATTCAGTCGTAAACGTCAGTCGTAAATTTTTGTTTTAAACATAATAAAGAGATATGTATTAAATTATATAAAAACAAAATGGTATGTGATTTTAACCAAAATAAAATATCTTCGTCATTTTAGTCGTCGCTTAAAAATATCGTCGATTCCATAATATATATATATTTTTTTCAATATAAATCGGCTAAACCTAAAACCTTATGTAATATGTAATGATTGACAGTAGGGCAGAAAAAAAATAATCCCTCCACGACCACGGACACGCCGGCGTGTCAGTTAACAATAAATTTCTTAGAAATTTAATTAATTTCTTAGAAATTTACATGGAGGTGTTAAATGATATTGTGAATGATCTTGTTTTAGTTGCTATAAATAAATTTAAGAAATATATAGGTACCAATATATAAAAACGTTTTTAATACAAAGGCACGTGTGTATCAAGCATTATGTAAGAGCAGTACATCCTAAGCGTCCGCTAAAGACTTCCTAAATGCCATAAACAAGAGAGACTCAACCTTATCTTCCACTATTAATAGTTTGTTAGACAACTCCTTAACTTATACATTAAAACTGTTGCTGCGCTAATGGCTACTGTGAAATTTAAATGCTTTACAAGTGTGTAATTATGGGAGTTTTGGAGCGCTCTTAGACTACGGTAAATTATGGGTAAAGGGGCAAGTCTTGCATTTTGCACCCTTGCCCTACATTTATATCTTAGTTAAAATAAGACATGAATTCGTATTATATATTAAAATATTAATATATTAATTATTATTAATATTATAATAATATAATGAATGTGAAAGTTTGTGAGTATGTATGGATGTTTGTTACTGTTTCACGCCAGAACGTCTGAACGGATCTGAATTAAATTTGGCACAGAGATAGACTATAGTCTGGAATAATACATAGGTTACATTTTATCCCGGAAAAATGTACGGTTCCCGTAGGATAGGTTTGTTTTTGTTTGCCTAGTGGTGAACCCGAGCGAACGAGGGTGAGCCGCTAGTATATAAAATAATTTCAAAAGTTATTATAATCCCGTAGCAACATTAAAAATATTTGTAACTTTCTAATTTCTCTAAATATGACGAGTACCTATATATTTTCTTTTCTTTTATGACACTTAAAATAATATAATGAATACTATCAATTCAGTTAATATTTTCATTAATGATGCACATTCATTCATTTATTTATTTATTGTTGCAATAAAGCGACAGATCGACTCGATTAAGCAATTTTTGCATAGATATATTTTCGAAGAGTTGTATAAGCTATTCCACATATCCACATATTGAGCTGTTCGACTGTGCTTCTACTTATAATATTAATATATAGAAAAAGTTTTTTTCAATCATAACGTTCAAGTAAATAAAGTCAAATATATTTATATTTAACTAAAAATAATCATAAGCCTAATATAATATTCTAAAAAGTAGGTCAAATTATCTAGACTCGTAGCTAGTAGCTACGTTAACACAAGTATGCCACATAACACATTAGTCGTAGTTTTGGAGAACGTTCCTTTTGGGAAACCGATGCCTCTTAATTTACATTAATATAATTATATATATATATATTAGGGCGACCCAAAAAAAAGGATTTTTTTTTTTCATGTCTCGTGTGAAAATATGTTAGTTTACTATGTTTTAAGAGTCCCCTCCAAAGGACAGCTCAAAAAAAATTTTTTTAAAGGTTGCTCACAATTTTTTTAAATTTCCTAAATCCTCAAAAATCGATTTTTTTTTTCAAATGCTTTTTCTCGTAATTTCATTTCTTTTTACATGAAAAATTATGAAGATCCTGAAAATTTCAAGTCAAAATTTTAATATTTAGAGGTCGCTACAATTTTTTTAAGTTTTCAAATCGAGTACTTTATATCTATTTGAGCAACTTCTTAACATGAATATTAACGAACTTAATATTTTTTTCCTTAAATTTCACATGCTAAAGAATGAAATTAAAGCACGAGATAATTTTTTTTTTGTTTCTCGTGCTTTAATTTCATTCTTTAGCATGTGAAATTTAAGGAAAAAAATATTAAGTTCGTTAATATTCATGTTAAGAAGTTGCTCAAATAGATATAAAGTACTCGATTTGAAAACTTAAAAAAATTGTAGCGACCTCTAAATATTAAAATTTTGACTTGAAATTTTCAGGATCTTCATAATTTTTCATGTAAAAAGAAATGAAATTACGAGAAAAAGCATTTGAAAAAAAATCGATTTTTGAGGATTTAGGAAATTTAAAAAAATTGTGAGCGACCTTTAAAAAAATTTTTTTTGAGCTGTCCTTTGGAGGGGACTCTTAAAACATAGTAAACTAACATATTTTCACACGAGACATGAAAAAAAAAATAATCCTTTTTTTTGGGTCGCCCTAATATATATATATATCAGGAATTTATTTATGCATATTTTAAATAAATATGCTAATTTGCGGTAAGTACAAGATTATAGTTAAGGGTTATTATAATAATATAAATAATTAATATATAATAACTTAATATTATTTCCCTCTGTTTATTATAGCGTAGTTGGAATAATTAGGGTGGATTATTATGTGGTGTAGTGGTGGTATATAGCTACCGATTATGAGATCTTGAGTTCATGTTCAAGGTTGGGCCATAAAAACAACTTTTGCTGGAATTTTACCTTACCTAGCTAAGCCGTTATTCTACAGAACTATACCCGTAAGGCAGTGATAGCCCAGTGGTAACGCGCTCGCTTGGGAAACCAAATAAAGCGGGTCCAAATCCCAGGTCTCGTACCTCTGATATTCATGTGCGAATCATTTCCAACATGATTACTACTTGTCTTAGCGGTGAAGGAAGATATTGTTAGGAAACCTGCATGTCTGAGAGAATCTAGCAAGTTTTCAAAAAAGACATGTGAAGTCCGCTAATCCGCACTTGGCCAGCGTGGTGGACTATTACCTGATCCCCCTCGTACTGAAGGGAGGCCCGTGCCCAGCAGTGGGACGTTAAAAAGGGCTGAATAACATACACATACATATCAGTAAAAGAAAAAGAGCTATTAGAGTTATGTTTTCGAATATACTCATACTAGTTCACAGTAATATGTCATGCGCATATGAGTGTATAGTCTAAACAACATTAGTCGATAATAGGTAAACTACTATAATTTTTTTCGTGTAGTCGTGGAAATATTAACATTAACGTTCAATAGACTCTAACATGTTATAATCTATCAAATCAAATTGAACCTGCGACAATGTTCATAAAAATGGAAAACAATTTACAATACTTAAAGAAAACAAAAAAGGTGGAATGAAAAAATTATGCTCCGGAATTTCGCTAGTTATGTTTTACGTAATAAAAACAAATCAATTTTTTTCGTATTCTAGTTAAACCTACTTATGTATTTTATTATTTCATTTGTATTTAACATAACAATAATATATTACGTAATTTAGAATGAACATAAGATTAAAAAAATATGTTGATTCTGAATTGAATTTTAAATATCAATTATATACATATTGATATATTTTAAATACTGATAACACTTTTACGATATGTAGTCATTAGCTCGTCTCATCTCTACGTAAGAACACTGCTCTCAGATAAGGGCCCTTGAGCTTAATGACAAAGCTACCCGTTGATAGCGTGCACGTTTCCGCATCTCCTTGATTGGATTAAATTCATGCTACTATATTCTGTTTATATTGTTTCTGGCTAATTACTTTTGAACATAAAGGAAGAAAAAGTCAGTCTTTTTTACAGTACGATATAAAATTTGATGATATTTCGATTTTATACAGGAACGGAATTGTGATTGTACGTATCCAGCCTATGGGCCTCTGTTCAAAGTAAAGGAGGCCATAGTCCACCACGCTAGTCGGTGGGCTAAGTTCGGATTGGTGGACTGCACAATGCACATGTCTTTCGAAGACTTGCTAGGTTCTCTCAGACATGCAAGTTTCCTCATGACGTTTTGCTTCACCTTATTGTATGTATATATATAATAAATAAATAAATAATAAATATGTTGGGACATTAACACACAGCACCATCTAGTTCCATGGTAAGCTACGAACGAGGATACCAGATAGTTGATACACTACACATATATAACTTTAAATATTATATACATATTATAAGTACACCCATGACTAGAGTACAAACCTTCGTCATCACACAAATAAATGCCCTCAGCGGGACTCGAACCCCCGACCTCTGGCAGAGAAAGTAGGGCCACTACAAACTGAGCCAAACGTGTCGTATATACCTTGATTATATTGACATAATTTAGTTAAAGTAAAACTGTAATGTTAGCTAACATTATTATATTTCTAACCAGTGCACATGAGAGACTGTTAACTGCTAAATAAACACATGTGCTGTTCGTGATGCTTTGAAATGCTAACTGACTTACCGCTTAGCCAACCCCTGTGCAGATATTAGACTCATTGGCAAAAAAAGCTATATTCATATTTAATATGGACAATATCCTCGTAGCTATAGAAGGAACTGTTTATCACTATCTTATCACGTTGCCTTATGTACAGTCTGTCTTCAACAATACCACAAAGTAATACGCGTAAGTCTCAAAACAAGGAAATGACTTCTCTCTCTGATTTTGATTGCATTCTTAATTATAGTGTATATATATTATAGTGTAAATATATACTTTAAAACATATATAAATAATAACTTCTATACTAATATAATAAATATATACATAAAACGGTACACAATAAAGTTATGAAATCTAACCCGCAATATATCAATCGTTGAGTATTTTCGTAAATCATATAAATGACATGACATTTAATCTGCCGCCTAATTTCGTTTCGCATTCTAAAAACGGCGACCTACATTTTCAAGTAATCAGTCACCAGTTATAAAAATATGGGTTTAATTCTTATGTAGTGCGGTCGGTTATTTATTTTTAATTTAATATTTTATATGAACTTTAACATTACACATAAAATATATACATAGTATATATAAAGTTGAAATATCTATTATTAAATGAATATGTAGAATCGATTAAATAATATCAGAATTACCTATTTTCAAACATATATAATATGGAAAGAAGAAAGGAAGACGTATATGGAAGGGTAATAAAGATATTATGTACTAGCGACTCGCCCTCGCTTCGCTCGGGTTCGTCCTTAGGTTGCAGTCCCATACAAACTTTCATCCCCATTTTCACCACTTTAAGGGATGATTTCCGAAATAAAAATATATCTTATCTCCTTCCAAAGGTCTCAAACTATCTTCTTACCAAATTTTATCTAAATCGGTTTAGTAGTTTCGGAGCTTATTCCGTATAAACAAACAAATAAACAAAAAAATCTTTTCTCTATAATATCAGTATAGATTATGATGTATGTAAAGAAACAAGTATATTTTGTCAATATGGTTACATATAAAACCTATTGCTGGAAATAACACTAATAAAAACTAATCCCTCAAAAATCTGTCAAACTTGAAAAATGAAGTAAACCCATCTTTGTCTGCTATATTCACTCGCATCAATAATATCGATAGAAAGATCCAAACTATAGTATAATATGTCATCATATAAAAACTTTTTAACAAAAAAATAAAAACCGACTTCAAACAAAAGCACTAAAAAGTAAAAAATAACTGATTGGTAGTTTTCATTTACTATACATACCTAATCAAATATTTTCGAAGTCGGTGTGCTTTGCTTTGTATGGGCTGGCACCGATTTCGAAAATATTTGATTAGGTATGTATTTAATAGGTAGGCTTTAATTACTTAGTCGAATTGAGAACCTCCTCCTTTTTGAAGTCGGTTGAAAACATGACTATCACTACTCACTACGCCAAAAGTTCTCGGTTTGATTCTCTTACATTATAAATACAGACAGCAAGCATTCTTTCGATATACATAATATGTGGTGAAGAAAGAACGCGTTATTGGAGTATAGATATTAGTACCAATCGTATGCATCGTACAGCCATGAATGTTTTTAAAGAGCCATTCTAAATGGATTAAAGTCCATACATACATACATACGAGTATAATAAAATAGTATCAAAGTGAAATCTGTATATGAAATATTTTTTTAAAAACCATGCCTATTATGTATTATGTACAGAATATAGACTAAAACAACAGTTATTGAAATTTTTAACTGTTTGTTACAGTACTTTCACGCAAAAAGTACTGTACGGATGTTAACGTGGTAATATATTACTTGGATACAGATCAATATTTAGGAAATCTTTTTCTACAGGGAAATGTTTTATGGGGAAAATCCAATAAATCGTTCTGTAGAGTTGCCCTTCGAAATTGACATGACTAACTCTGGGTAAGCCTTAAGAGATGTATTCAGCCCTTTTTTAACGTCCCACTGCTGGGCACGGGCCTCCCTTCAATACGAGGGGGATCAGGCCATAGTCCACCACGCTGGCCAAGTGCGGGTTGGCGGACTTCACATGTCTTTCGAAAACTTGCTAAGTTCTCTAAGGCATGCAGGTTTCCTCACGATGTTTTCCTTCACCGTTAAGACAAGTGGTAATCAAGTTGGAAATGATTCGCACATGAAAATATCAGAGGTGCAAGACTCGGGATTTGAACTCTCTTCACTCGGTTTCCCAAGCGAGCGCGTTACCACTGGGCTACCACTGCCTTTGCCTTAAGAGATACATCAAAACAATGTACAAGAATATTGTAGGTCCAAACAAGCCTACAGAAAAGCCTTTGATAGCATATGTTCATCTCCTAAAGTAAACTCGCAATAACTACATATATTTTTCAATTTAAAATGTATCTAGATACGCACCCGAGTGTTATTAATTAATGTTAAATCCGTAGAACATGTAAGTTTATTAATAAACCCCCTTTTAAATAAAACTATTTTTTTGAATTATTACGCGGATTTATTTAGATTTTTAGTACTCGATGTTTCGAATGCTTTACAGCAATCATGCATCACGAGGGAGTCTCTCCTGTAACCATGATTAAAGCATTCGAAACGTCGGGAACCAAAAATCAAAATAAATCCGCGAAAAGATAGTTTTATTTAAAATGTCAAATATTCGTGTAACTAAAACTTATTATGTAAGCCCCCAGTTTTTGATGTTCACATCATAATTGTAACAAATATATAAATAAACAAAAAAGTTCAAGCTTAAAACATATTATGTTCTAAGTTTTTTCAGTTAGAGTGTACACATTCTTCACCTGTCACACATCAAAGCCTACGTCATTACTCTTGCAAATGCGAGTCCCTGTCCGCAATGAGGGCATTTGTCATTTTATCACGATAAAAACTAGATGTCAACATTACTGTGGAGTTTCTCATCATTTCTTAACCTATTTCGAATTGTTTAAGATTCCTAGGGCACTGTAAATAACATAAGCACTATATAATATATCAATTACTTATTCTGGGACATTTTCAATGGAGTTTTGCCTATATTTAGTGCGAATAGATCTTGAGAAAAGAATATTGTTAATATATTTTTTCTAGATTTGTTTCTTGAGCAATCTAAAAAATTAATTCTGACAAGTACTAACCATTTTATACTCATTAGATGTTTAGATAAATTTCATTTATTATGAAAATAACTGCTTGTTTTTAGAAAAAATATGATATCAGGAAAAACATAAATATATACATATTTTAGATGTTTAGTAGTTTTAAATGTCTAAGTAAGTATACGTCATCACATTTTAGCTAACTTGATTTTTAAGTATAAGGCGTTATTAAAAAACGAATTAAATTAATTCATAAAACAAACAAAAACTCTTCCCATCTAAAACCCATGGAATTACTATAGATTTATAATAATGATCATCTAAAAACCTATTATCAACGCATTTCAACCTTTATTGCTTTCATTTTGTCTCATAAAGTGCTTTAAAAATAAAGGTAACTTATAAAAGTTCGCGGTCAAAATGTCCGCATTGTCCCGCGTCATTTGTCATCACTTCACGTCACCGTCACCGTCAGAGGGAGAAGACATTTTACAGATAATGACGTCATTAAGAGACCAAGGAAATACGTAATAGCAGTTTTTGTGGCGAGTATTCATAGTATTTTGTGTTTAATTTGATTTTTTCAATATATAAAATGTAATTATATAATTTATTTTTATTTTTCTAAACATTAAAATTTTTAGTAAGCTATATCTGGAAACTTAAAAATAAATATTTTCAAACAAAATTGGAGAAAATATAGTCTAAAATAGAAAGTGCAAATCGGGACAAATTTAGCGCTAAGAAGTCGACTCGAAAAGTGTTACATCTCAACTTCAAAGCTAGGAATTCTAAATACAACTGCAATCTGCGACGCTTACATATTGGTGGCGAATATGCAATTCCAATAAACCTTCTCCCGTTTATCTCAAATAGTCACAGTAAAGTACATCTTCAGATGAAAACATTTTAGAACTAAACTAAATCGAAGACGAGAACTTTTGCATGTAAATATAACAAAATATATACAATTTGGCCAAACAGAAATATTGTGTAGCACGACAATAATTTGAAGATTTTGTAACATTGTGTTTTACTTAAAATTAACGAGAAAAAATTCATTGAAGGCAATAAAATGTAATAATATATGTATTTATACGTAAAATTATATTATCTGCAACTCTTCATAGGGTGAGCTGGAAGGGCTTGCACAATAATATAAAAGGTAGTTAAGCCTTAATGAACTATACTTTTCATTGTTTAATTCTCAATTGGCATCACTCAACCCCTTCGTGTGCTCTGCAATATTATCCTACTAATATTATAAATGCGAAAGTTTGTGTGTATGGATGTCTGGATGTATAGATGTATGGATGTTTGTTACTCTTTCACGCAAAAACTACTGAATGGATTTTAATGAAAGTTTACAATAATATAGCTCATACATCACAATAACATATAGTTTACTTTTTTATCCCGGAAAAATGTAGGTTCCCCTGGGATAGATTTGTTTTTGTTTTTCTAGAAACGAACCCGCGTGAAATGAGACTGACCCGCTAGTTTACAATATAATTTCATATGAATTACAAAACGAGATAAATAAACCAACGCTACTGTCTGGCTAATATTTATCTTATCTAGGCAGATAGAAATCAATTTAATTTCAATCAATTTCTCTGATCCTGAAAGAAGGACACACAAAAAATAGAAAATTATATTTACAATTAGTATTAAATAAGTATTACGGAGTAAATATTAGTATTACATACATACGTATATAACTTCTCTTTATATCCCTTGCAAGATGATTAATCCATTTACAGTACAATTAACAATTATTAGTAAAATAAATATATGTAAAACTAAATAAATAAAAACATGTTATAACAAGTACATTTATTTTATTAAACGTTTTAATAAACAAAACCAGTCAAAATTTTTATTTCGCAAATATAAACGGCATTCTAAGGCAATTAAACGCTCACCGAGATATTAACCTTTCAACGTAACAACCATTGTGTCGCTAACTAAGTATGTTTGTTCACTTCTATTCAAATAGTAACAATGAAGGCAAGTTGAATAAAAGACCTAAATACACAAGACTTTAAACGCAGTCTTTAGTTTTAAATGGACACGTCCGATCGTTTGTTTTCGCTTCTTGCTTATAATCTCTCGTTTTACAATTATAGGCTCTGTTACATTTCAATTATCAAATTATCATCAAACCAATCTTTAAATATTATTTTTCGCTCAATAATAGCTGAATACTTATATATTATAACTAGCTTGCCCGCGGCTCCGCCCGCGTTCAGATGACCAAAAACCAAATTCTTATGTTTTTCATATAAGTATACTCTTACATACAGTTTTTGTGTTTTTCTCAGACATAAGATATTTTCCCGCGGTAAAAAGTATCCTATATGTTGACCTGGATAACCAGCTATCACCATACCAAATTTTATCAAAATCCCTCTTGTAGTTTTACTGTGATGCGGTCTCAGACAGACAGACAAAAATTCTAAAAACTTTAGATTCGGCCTTTGTATCGATAATAATGTTTACTTCAATAAGATTTTCCAAAAAATATCTAATGTACAGATTCGGCTTAGTTACAATTTTATTATATGTATAGATATGATTTGATTTTCGCTTTTTTGGTATATCATAACTCTGAATTCCATTCAATTTTATTCAGCCGCTACAACGTGCAGTTATTATATCAGTTTTATTTATAAGATACTCATTTTTGTTGCTTTATGATTGTTATATTTACTAAATAATATGTCATCTATCTCTGAAAAAAAAATTGCATGTGTGAGTGTATAATGTCAAATTATTTTAGTAAATAAAGGCTATTTTATTTTATTTATTTATTTAATTTATTTCATGTATATAATAAGTTTATTATAGTAGGGACTAGTATTATATTATTATGTAAGTAATTTTACGCTTAGGTACACGCCTCAACAAAATTTAATATGCCCAACGAACGTTTTTCTAACGGGTACGCAGCAAAGTTTTGAAAGTGTGAAGTAAATGCGTCCCAAAGTAGTCGATAAATCATTGTTCCTACAGCTTAGGGATGGTACAATAGGCTGCACAGGAAAATTCAAATATGAAATAATCGCCTTAATATTTATATCAATAAGAGCTACTGTCCACAATGATAGACTGTACATACAAGATCGGCGGGAAAATAATGTTCTCAGGATATAAGCAAGTTTAACAAAGGATGATTTTACAAAGTAAAGGCGAAACACCGCCCGTAACATAATCTAGCACGTTTTTTGCTTTTTGATTGATCTTTCTTATCAGTTATAGAACGAAAATATTAGTCCTGAGTTAAATCACTTTTGTTGCTTATTTGTTTTGTTTTCAAAGAAATTAGTAGATTAATTAAACTACCATTCGTTCCGCTCGTTATAGTCTAAGATCCCAATCTACATATGTGGTGAACCACTCATTCTTTTATTACTTGTTTCTCAGTTTTCTATCATTTTAAAAAATAAAAAGCTAAACTTCGAGATAGTTTCAAACATATGAAGTATTAAATATTCAAAACGAAATGAATTTTTAGTGAATATATTCGAAAACTTTAATAAAATATTCTGTTTTTCATATTTATTATTCTCCGATTTCAACTTTGGAATAGCACAGATTTTCCAACGAAAATAATATAACGAATTGAGGCAAAAACTACCTTAAGCCTGATTGACCGGATGCTTCGTTAACATTCAACACCTCGCTATTTGTAAAAAGTCTATTATATTATGTATATGTAAATATCATTATAGATATTATTTCCTAAGCTATTTCCCTCTATTTACAATATAGCAAAAAAATATATAATATGAGCAATTATTTTCACATATACGAGTATATACATATATATATATATATATTATATATATATATATATATATATATATATATATATATATATATGCAAAAACTTATACGAATAAAAACCTCTTTGAAACGAATTGTTTTGAAATATAATGAATTTTGTGAATATGAATAATTACGAATAAAAAATTATATTTCATTTATAATTCATCATTTTTTAATGAAAATATTAATAAACCCACAGTCTTATATCATAAGACAAAAACATCCTAAGAACAAACATCAGATGAATGAATTCAATGGAAATTCAATAGAAATGAATAGAATTCATTTCTATTGAATTGTAGCAATTTTAATTTTCTAAGAATTTTAAAGACTGCATTGTTAAAATATTACTAAAAAAAAAATTGCGAGGATAATAAATCAATTATCCACTTTTTTCACCGTTAATATCGTTTTATTGAAAGGATTTTAAAATAAACGTATCAAGTCTCATATTTTTAATTAAATAAAAAACGCTTCTCGTATTGAAATTTATATTTTGACAGATTTCAATAAATTATTCTCATGAAAGTATTACGTTATCCAAGTTCTTCACAGATACGATCATCAGACTTGCTTTAACAGTTAAAAGAATGACAACACAATATATTGCAATATAATTTGCAATCTGAACGATAGAATAAATTTCATCCATTTTCTTGTTCTTCAAGAAATGGAAATTATACATAAATATTAAATGCTGTTTTTGTTTTAATAATCTTCTTCCTGGTGACAGCGTAACGTAAATTGCTACAAGATTATTGCTGCAGGACTGTTGGTTTTATCACCATGTACCAAAATTCATGTCAATTGATAAGCAAAATAATCTGGCACTCACTCTGAGAAAAGAAATCATATCTTTAAAACAGCTGGTATCTAGCTGGACTGATATCTACTACACTGCCGTGGTAAAATTAGTATTTTATTGAAAAACTTGATCCAAATTGATTCATTCCTTTGGAACATGACACACAGACAGACAGAAAATCATAATCATAAATTCATCTATACTAATATTATAAAGAGGTAAAGTTTGTGAGCTTATGACGTTGTAGGGGGTAATCTCTGGATCTACTGAACTGATTTAGGTGAAATTTGGTAAGAAGGTCCGGAATAAAAAGTATCCTATATCCTTCCCAAGGTCTCAAACTATCTTCTTACCAAATTTCTAGTTTGAGAAAGATATAGGATATTTTTTATTCCGGAAATCATCCCTTAAGAGGGTGAAAATGGAGATGAAAGTTTGTATGGGGAATCAACCTAGGGACAAACGCGAGCGAAGCGAGAGTCGCTAGTTAACATGAAAAACAAAACAAAAACACTTCGATACCTATAGTATTAACAAATATTAACCAGCATAATGTGTTTATGATTTTAAATTAATTAACTAATTATAGCCGAGTTATTAGCAAAAATGAGAGCACGTCACTAGTTTCCGAATAATTTATGACTAATAATAAATCATTAAAGCATTTAATATTGTTATGATCATTTGCTAAAGCATTATAAAAGCAGAGCTTTTAACTGAATGAAATTAATATCCAATCAGAAAATTTTGAGATCGACCAACACTTTATAGGATTATGCTGAGCATTTGTCGCAACAGTATTATTTATATTAATAACACTATAAATTTTCTTTTTAATTCCAGTTCTCTTTAATGAAATATGGAAATTATTTATGATTATCCAATTTTAATCTTCTGATTATGGCGCAATTTGTTATTTGTTACTATCAAATAAATCACCCTATTTAGACGTGTCATATGTATATGAATATAAATATGGATAAAGCAAAAATATTAATATAATGCACATTCAAAATTGCACATATAAGTGAAAAACAAAAACAAATCTACCACCTAATAATATTTATATCTATACTAATATTATAAAGAGGTAAAGTGTTTGAGTTTGTCAATTTGTGAGTGTGTGACGTTGTAGAGGGTAATCTCTGGATCTACAGAACTGATTTACATGAAATTTTGTAAGAAGATAGTTTGTGACTTTCGGAAGGACACAGGATACTTTTTATCCCGGAAATCATCCCTTAAGGGGGTAAAAATGAATATAAAAATATGTATTTGGAACCAACCTAGAGACGAACCTATATATAATCGCTAGTCTTATACTAATAATACACAATGTTAAAATGTAAATGGTATAAAATGCTAATCTATATTAGTGGTATATTTTATTGGATAATCATATTTTTATGATAGAAGTCCTTATACTTGTTCAACGATGCTATAAATTAGACTAGGAAAGCAAATATCCTAAGTCAGGAGTGAATCGAAAACTTACGATCCTTCATAACTACAGATTTTAATGTTTAACATATCTCTTTAGATTGTGGATGATTATACTTAGAAAGTTTTTAAGCCTAAGTCTCGGTTTTAATATCGTTAAAAAATAAGTATAAACAGCAGTGGTGGCAGAGCTTCTTAAATTAAAAAAATAATAATAAATCCCCATTTTTAAGTAACATGGGGCGAACCTAGTATAAATATAATAAATATAGTAAACATTTTTCAGATATATATTAAGATCGATAAATATAAATAAATATTTTCTTTAATTTATATTCATAAGATCGTATCGTAAGATTTAAAAAATTTTCTACAACAGTGAAATGTGAAAATTACGAGAAAATGTAACAGTTTTATTACAGTTGCAACCGGAGCCGGCTCTTCCTTTAATATTCACTTTACATGGTTAGTGTTTCTCAATAGATAACGCGATTTTATTCTTTAACCGTTTGTTTAAAGTAAAAGAGATTTTATTTTTATTCTTATGTTTTTTTATATATGATCTTATGTTCCTGTAATAAATTAAAGGTCTACGAATATAAATAAAATAAATTTGTAGGGATATTAAACACACAGCACCATCTAGTTCCATGGTAAGCGTGGCTTGTGTTATAGATACCAGGTAGTTGATACACTACACATATATAACTTTAAATATATACAATTATAATTAAATATTATTATCGATACAGAGGCCGAATCTATAGTTTTTAGATTTTTTCTGTCTGTCTGTTCCACATACCGCATCACAGAAAAATCACCGGACGGATTTTGATGAAATTTGGTATGATGATAGCTGATTATCCGGGTTAAAAGTATCCTATATGTTAATATAGGATACTTTTTACTGTGGGAAAATATCTCATCTCTAAGGAATCTTTACTAAACGCTAAAACGTAAGTAGGAACAAACACGAGCGGAGCGAGGGTGAGTCGCTAGTCTATAATATTTTTATATAAGAACACTTATTTTTATAAAGACCGCTTTGTTTATATTTGTAGGACGTAACGGTCTTACCCTCTGTCATTATATTGATGTTTTGCTCATTACTTATGACGCGATTTGATCGCTGCGAATGTACTGCCACTGAAATTCGCTGGTACCAATTTTTAGCTCTAGTAGTTTATTCGTTATAATTTTCTTTGCCTTTAAGCTTTAAAAAACTTTGAATAGCTTATGGCCATTTTTAATTGAAATCTCAATAATATTTTCAATAATTATAAGTACACTTTTTTATTGTAAAGTACTGAAATATTTTCCGCGGATAACTTATTAAAAGACGAGAACTTTCAAGTATGGGCTGAGCACTTTTTATTTCTTTGGACCAAATTAGATATGGATGCTGCTACTGATGTTATTTTTCATATTAAAAATATAATTTTGGAATTGTAATTTCTATTCCATAATAAAATGGATGTTTTCCACAAGACTTGTATTTCGTCAAGCAAAATAGATTTGTTATTTAAAACATTATGCGTATATGACTAGGAACACAAAGTCGGGTTGGTTACACCATTTATAACTCAAGAACGGCTGGATCGATTTTTATGATCTTTGATTTATTAACCCTCAACGCAAAAAGAGTCTGTCTGTCTGTGGCATCGTAAGTCTCAAACGGATGGACCGAATTCGATGCGGTTTCTTTCATTTGAAAGTCAGTTTCCTTGCGGTGTCATCAGTTTCTTAGCTATGTTTGGTTAATATCAGTCCAGTATTGTAAGAGTATCAGCTCTTTTCCAAAATGATGTAAGGTATTTTGGCGTATGATTACTCGATTAAGTTATCGTTCAATGACAATTAATTTGCGTAGGAGTTTTTTTTTTTATTTATAATTATTGGAATTATCTCCGCTCTAAGTAGCAGAATAACTATGAAACAATCGGAAACAATTCACGAAAAAATTATTAAAATTTATATGGCTATCGCTGGCTAATAAATATTTATATCTATTTAAAACGTACCTAGGGACAAACCCGAGCGAAGCGAGGGTGAACCGCTAGTTATATATAAAAAAAACATTATTTAATAAAAATATATACAAACCTATACTGTCTAAGTTGTAACACTGTATTAAATTAGTTTGTACATCATAAAATTCCTTCCATATGATATTCATTACTTAATCATAAGCGTACTTAAAGTTCCATTTGCTACGAAAACTGCGAATCAAATTTTTAATAAGACGCCAGAGAAACTTCGCCTGCAGTTAGTCGCTTTTTCCTTTGCATTTTATCTATAAGAAAAATATTTCAAAGTTACAGTTTTTTTTAGTTTTTACGATGAACTGATTTGTTTTGCATAGATTTAAAATTTTCTAGACTATTTTAAAATTCCATATTTCGAATATTGTATTCGAAAATACAATGTATTCGAAATATCGAAATACTGTCAGATATATTATTGTTAGCGTACTTGGATTGTTAAACTCGTTTTAATAATAGACTAGCGGTACACCCTCGCTTCGCTCAGGTTCGCCTCTAGAAAAGCACAAACAGATCTATCCCATGGGAACTGCTCATTTTTCGGGAATAAAAAGTAACCTGTTGTTTGACCCGCAATATAAGGTATCACCATGCAAAGTTTCATTAAAAAACGGTTCAACGGTTTCCGAGACAGACAGAATAAGACAACGGTTTCCGAGACAGACAGAATAAGACAGACAGAAGAAAATATAGTTTAAAATAGAAACAGACAGAGAAATAAAAATTTGTAAATAATCTGGATTTAGTCTTTTTCTCTCCTTACATTCCTCTGACTCGAATTTTAGCATTTTTTTTCTGTGTACAAACGTTCGACCTCTACAGTTTTATTGTATGTGTAGATTGTATCTGACCTTTATTATTATGGGTACATTAATTAACTTTTTTTGAGTCATTCAAAATATCAATATCTTTTATTCCGAATACTTTATAATTAATAAATACATCATATTTTTAATATTCACTGCCTCACCTACATTTATGTGATTTTTGTCTTTACTAACTTGATAACTTTTTTTGCCTTTTAAGGACTGAAACTCTAGCTCTGTGTCAGCTCACCCCTAGGCACCCTATAAATATAACTTTTAAATATAAAAATATTCGTTTGACAGATTTTCATTATTTTATTATTACCAAAATAAAGGCCATAGTTGAGATTAATAAGAAAAATAAGAAAGATTGTAATCATATTTTAGTAGAAAATATATGTAGTTCTAATTAAAAAAGGCGACGTACACGAAAACTTATATAACAGAGCCGTAAACTTTAGATGGAATTCTGGCGTCGAAGTAAGAGGATAAAACGCTCATATTTCGTAAATTATCTATTTATCGTAAAAACTTTGGCCATACCATAATGCCTTAAGTTGGTTACGACTCTACTGAAAATTTTAAACTTTTATAGGTATAAGAAACATCTTACACTCTTATAAATTATTAATTTTATAGTTTCATATTTATAAATTCTCTCTCTCTCTAAGGTTATGAGGGTATTACAGAAATATTTCGTATAAAAAATCTGTCTAGTGCGAGTCGAATTCACACACGAAGGGTTCCGTACGATCTTATTAACTCTTGATCTTATTACTTTTACTGTATCTAGTATATTAACTTCGATGATTGAGTACGAACGTCAAAATTTTTTTTTAATTGTATTTTGTATATTTTTATTTATTTTTAATATGCTTTAAATAAAACTATCTTTTCGAATTATTTCGCGAATTTATTTAATGTTTGGTTCCCGACGTTTTATTATGTATTGCTATAATGGCAATAGAAATACATACCTACTCTGTGAAAATTTTAACTCTCTACCTATTACGGTTTATGAGTTACAGCCATTTGACAGACGGACGGATGGACAGCAAAGGCACAGTAATAGGGTTCCGTTGGCACCCTTCGGATACGGAACCCTAAAAACATAATCAATTACGAATTATTTTCAAAAAGGTAAAGATTATACTAAATATATAATTAGAAAGATTGTTTTAATGTGTCTCTAATCTAATCTCTGAAAGTAGGGGTCAGATTTAAAGCCTACTAGTTTTTGTCCGCGGCTTCGCTCGCGTGATAAGCGGGGATTGGTTCAAAGTTAGCTTATGACCGATGAGAGAATGCAAAATTTTATCAAAATCTGTTCAACAGTTTAAGCGTGATATTTTAACAGATAGGATTACTTTCACATTTATAATACTAAGTAAAAATCGATTTATTGAAAAAGGCTATGTAATGTGTCATGCAAAAACTTTTAAGCAGAGCAATAAATTATACATAATAATATATGCTAGCAAACTATATAGTATATATAACGTAAAATGAAATAACACATTGTATTCAGCCCTTTTTAGCGTCTCACTGCTGGACACGAGCTTTCCTTTAATATGAGAGGGATTAGGTCACAGTCCACCACGCCGGCCAAGTGCGGGTTGGCGGATTCCATATTTCTTTTGAAAATTTTCTAGGTTTTCTAAGATATACTAGTTTTCTCACGATGTTTTTTTCACCGTAAAATAAGTGGTAATGATGTAGGAAATGATTCCCACGTGAAAATATCAGAGGTGCGAGACCACAAATTTGAACCTACTTCACTCGATTTCCCAAGCGAACGCGTTACCACTGTGCTAACCACCACCTCAACAAAACATAATTCATTCATAAATTTATAAGCAATTCAAAGATCATATTAACCAAGAATACGCAGAGATAATATAAACTTGATCCTTATAATAAACCCATGCTTGACCTTTACTCGAGCGAGATGACTCGAGAAGTTTGCTTAGGCAAGGTTGCTTACGCTATCACGATGTAAATGGAAATATGAAATGTTACTTCGAAATATACACGCCTTATTGCTTCGTAGGTATACATTTACTCAACCAACGGCTTGCCCTTACTCCACTTAGATCCTACACGTTAAGTGTCCATTAGTATCTTTTTATACTGTAATAATTTCCTGAAAATCACTTTTTGCTCCAAGATAAAATTTAGCCTATATTATAAGCTTACTTTTACTGTGAAAAGAATGAGCTAATAAATACAAAAGCTTCGCCAGCTTTTTTTCGTTATTGTAACCGCGATTGTCGTGATACAATTGTGTAACTGATACTGAGTGTTTTTAAGGATTCCCTAACAAGCAATATACATATTTTGAAATATTTCAAAATTACGTTGTATGATGAATTATATTTTAAGCTCTAAATATTTACCTATATCTTATATCCACTACCACCACCTTATATCTTATCATGTTTTATTTGATTCATTGGCTGTATCAGATCCTCTTAAATACTTAATGAGATGTTCCCGACGTTCCGAGAGTCTCTCTCCTGACCATGGTTATTGTAAAGCATTCGAAACGTCGACAACCAAAACAGATAGTTTTATTTAAAACTAGCATTGTCCACGTCTCCGCCCTCGTCCAGGTGACCAAAAACCAAATTCTTAGGTTTTACATATTAGTATACTCTTACCTTTTCAAATTTCTGTATTTTTTTTCAAAAATGAGATATTTTCCCTCGGTAAAAAGTATCCTATATGTTGACCCTCATAACCAGCTATCATCATACCAAATTTCATCAAAATCCCTCCAGTGGTTTTTCTGTGATGCAGTAACAGACAGACAGACAGACAGACAGACAGACAGACAGACAGACAGACAGACAGACAGACAGACAGACAGACAGACAGACAGACAGACAGACAGACAGACAGACAGACAGACAAAAATTCTTAAAACTATAGATTCAGCGCCTGTATCGATAACAATGTTTGTTTCAATAAGATTTCCCAAAAAATATTTAATGTACAGATTCGGCTTAGTTACAATTTTATTATATGTATAGATGTTAAATATTTAACCTAATAAAGTATTACTTACTGATTAAGTATTACATAAAACATCAAAATCCAATATAATTTTGATTGGAGGAACGAAATATATATTAATTTAAATTACTATTGCAAAAAAATTCTCTCATATATATTTAATAATAATATTTTTTAAATGACACACGAATTATGATTTTTTACCTTCACGGTTTCCACCTTTGATGCTTAACATTTTAAAAATGAAGCTTTAAGCTGTAACGAGGTTAATTTGAGAGCTCTAAAACGACACCGTCTTATTTATAAAAAACATATTGTGAAAAATCACATTTATGATGCATTCATTAATAAATTAGAATATTTCCATCTGAATAGATTTATGCATAAAAATGAAGATTGAGCGTTAAATAGATAGTCTTACGGGGTAGGAAAACATCGTGAGTAAGCCTGCGTGTCTGATAGAACCTAGCAAGACTCTGAAGGCTCTAAACTCCAGCAACCCGACTTGGTCATCGTGGTAAACTATGCCCTGATATCGTATTCAAAGGAGACCTGTGCCCAGTAGTAGGACTTTAAAAAGGGCCGAATACATTAAATTGGCATCACATCTCTAGATTCTCACTGCACAGCTTAAAAATAATTTTTTGACAAAAAATAAAAACCGACTTCCAGGCACTAAAATGTAAAAAATAACTAAACGGAGGTTTTTATTTCGAATAGATACCTAATCAGATATTTTCGAAGTCGGTGCCAGCCTGCAATCGAGTAATCGGTGAACATACATAAAAAAAAGATTCCGACGAATTGAGAACCTCCTCCTTTTTGGAATTGGAAGTCGGTTAGTAAATAGAATATATAGTTTTAGCGCGATCTTACTAAAACCAGTTTTTAATATTTTTTCTAGGGAATTTATTTTCCACAGTAAATAATATCGTATAATATGTTGACTCAAATAATCTGCTTTCACCATACTAATTTTTATCAAAATCAATCAAATTTTGCATGATGCTGATTATAAAAAAAAAAATTTTTCAATAAAAATTCAATTTGCTGATTTGGTTCGGTTACAATTTTATTATACATAGTCATTATCTGATGTTAAATTATTAGTAATTCTAACTTCCTCTCGTGTTCTAAGTTAAATCTTTTGAGATACTTAATTGAAGGACTTGACTGTGTCTTCTGAATCAAAGAGGCTGCTTAAGGTGAAAACATTTGTTAACTACTAATTTATTAAGATTGTTTTTACTTCAGACTATCTTAAATATGTACATACATCTATACATATAATAAAATTGTAACCAAGCCGAATCTGTACATTAAATATTTTTTGGAAAATCTTTTTGAAATAGACATTAACATCGATATAGAGGCCGAATCTATAGTTTTTACATTTTTTCTCTGTCTGTCTGTTACGGCATCACCGAAAAACCACTGTAGGGATTTTCATGAAATTTAGTAACGTGATAGTTGGTTATGCGGGTCAACATATAAGATACTTTTTACCGGGGGAAAATATCTCATTTATAAAAAAAATACAAAACTGCATTGTATGAGTATACTAATATGTAAAACCTAAGAATTTGGTTTTTGGTCATCTGAACGCGGGTGGAGCCGCGGGCAATGCTAGTATGTATAATAAAATAGTAACAAAGTGAAACCTGTACATGACATATTTTTTTAAAAACAGTGACAGTTACCTATTCTGAGATTAGATCCCAAAACAATAGTTGTTGAAGATTTCGTTTACATGAATCAGTGAATTTCACGCAAAAAGTACTAAATTAGTGATAACTTACTACTCAGGTGTCAACATTAAAGATACCTTTCACTACAAGAAAATCTCTCATGCCCTCGCCCATGCCTCTATCTGTTTATCCGCTTACTTCTACTAAACTGCAAAACTGATTTTAACACAGTTTTTACTATAAAAAGAACGATAAACAAGGAAGGTTTGTACAAAATGGCTGATCTATGATAATTTTTTGTCAAAAAAATCTATTTTATGTACTGTACTTGTATCAACTACGAGTATCTGGTATTCATAACACAAGCCTCGTAGCTTACTTCGAACTAGAGGGTTCTGTGTGTTATGTCCAACATATTTATTTATTTATAATTATGAAACCCTATATAAAGAATTATTATTAATAGTATCTACTTTCTTTTTCAAGGAACTTCATTGAACATAATAATAACAATTCATAGAAAATCTAAGAAATAGAAACTTATTGGAAAAAGCTCTTCAAATATTCATAGACCTGTAATACGATCACGCTACTTTAATAAATGGGTGTTTATTTTCTGAAGTTATAGAAGAATTATTTTTACATATTATTTAATCTCATCGCATAAACTTGAAATAAGCTTAGCTTAAAATATATTTAAGCAAAGCAAGAGAATTATTGCTAACGTAACTGCTATGTACGAGTATCTCACGGTTTTTAAAACAAACCATATTTCTAAAGATCTAAAAAGCCGTCGTTGAAACTAGAGGCCATTGTTTTATTATACAAAGTCAATAATTATAATTAAAAATGAATACATGACTAAAAATAATTTTACTGAAGACGAAATCAGGGTAAAATATAATAGAATTATAACTAAGCACAGTGGAGCCGTAGAAATAATTATATTCAGTGAGAGATCCTTGTATAGCTAAATGCACCGCTGAACTTAAAGTAAAATGTTATTTTACTCGCATAATTTCTTGCTCTAAAACGGTTAGCAAAAATTTCAAATCATTTTTATTTATTTTTTGCTTGAATGTACTCGTATTTCATCGGGCTATATTTATAGTACGAGAGTTTTTATGACGTGTGTGTCTCTTATATTTTACGCTGATTAATTATAACCTAAAATAGCACATATTTAATAAAATGATGTTCATACACTCTAAATAAATATCAATATATTTTAATATAATCAGTGGTCAATTTAATAATTTTTTTTGGACATTAACACACATCACCATCTAGTTCCATGGTAAGCTACGAGGCCTGTGTTATGGATACCAGGTAGTTGATCCACTACACATATATATTATATAAATTTTATGTATGTAACATTTTATAAATATAAACACCTATGACTGGAGTACAAACATTCGTGCTCATCACACAAATGAATGCCCCCAGTGGGACTCGAACCCGCGCAACACAAACTCGAACAAAGCAAGTAGGGTCACCACAAACTGAGCCAAAGGCTTTTAACTAACTTTTATGTTACCAATATTAATTAGTTATTTCCTTCGAATGCTTTGATCTATTTTGGACGGAAATTTGCTAAAGCTCCATAGCAGCTATATACTCGTACATATATCAAATATCTATCTCTTGTATACCAAAAAAACATTCATAAAATAAGTCAATAACTTTTGTCATTAGGAATTATTACGATGTAAAACTAAAAGTTGCATTTGCAGTCTTCAGTTCAATATAAATTGCCCAGCCATTATAGATTTCATGCAAAAACAATTGAAAAAACGTCTAATTGTTGCAATCTTCTTTAAATGGACGGTCGAGGAATAGATTTTAGATTTTTTGATTTTTGCCTATGAATCTTTAATAACTTTATATGGTACGAAGCCATGAGAGTGCTGACAATTTTTATTACTACTATGAGTGATTCTGTTAGTGTTTTAGAATTTCGAACAAGCCATGCATGTAAATCCGCAATCAAACACAATCCAGATTTAGTATATAGAATTGACAATTGAACAATAAATTGTCATAAAAACATTGCATTGTATGGATACGATTTTGAAAAACTGTTTTCAACCGACTTCGAAAAGGAGGAGGTTCTCAATTCGACTGTATTTTTTTTTTTTTTATGTTTGTTACCTCAGAACTTCGTCATGTATTAACCGATTTGGACAATTTTTTTTTTGTTTGAAAGGGTATACTTCCAGATTGGTCCCATTTAAATTTCAAAAAAAAATACCACCCCTAAGGGTGGAAAAATAGCTAATAATGAATTTAACCTACTTCTAATTGTCATATTGACTTGAAACTTTGCAAGTGTTTCTATTTCCGTTGATAGTACAGAGGTTCGGTATTGTTGACCTGATATGATGGTAAGGCCAGAAGGCGGATAGGTGGAACTCTTCAACGATAAATAGTAGATACTTCGAGTTTGGGCTTATTTTGTTTGGTTTGACAAGCCTAACACTTTAGAATTCTTACTTTGCTACTACTGTCTACACTAAAAAGGGAAAAATAAAAACTTTTTAACAAAAAAATAAAAACCGACTTCAAACAAAAGCACTAAAAAGTAAAAAATAACTGATTGGTAGTTTTCATTTACTATACATACCTAATCAAATATTTTGGAAGTCGGTGTGCTTTGCTTTGTATGGGCTGGCACCGATTTCGAAAATAGTTGATTAGGTATGTATTTAATAGGTAGGCTTTAATTACTTGTCCAAAGCACACCGACTTCGAAAATATTTGATTAGGTATGTATAGTAAATGAAAACTACCAGTCAGTTATTTTTTACTTTTTAGTGCTTTTGTTTGAAGTCGGTTTTTATTTTTTTGTTAAAAAGTTTTTTTAGTGATAGTTTCTAAAACATTCGTGCTATAAACTGGTGGTTCCTTCTTGATTCGCACCGAAAAATGGGTAGGATTATATTTAAGAATATATGGCCCTACCCGTTTTTCTGCAACTGTTTTTAATATTCCAATCAAGGAATAAAAGTAACTTAAGTCAAACAGACAAAACACGGTATACATATTTATACACACATGGTATATATATAATATTTTTCCGTATATTTTAAATATATCAATTTTTTTAAAAGCATCTTAGCAGCATATCTAGTTATATCAGAAAACATAAAAGCAAAAAGCGTGTCTAAATTCTAAGTGCATTCTGTAATCCTGAAATGGACTACACTTGGCAAACTTCCGGTCTTTGACAAAAAAAAACTATAGCGCTCTTCTGTGAAGCTCGCTTAAATCGAATAAAAATATGAACATGTCCTACAAAACTGAATAATTAATAGCTTGCCTTGTTTTTCTAGTGGTTAGTTTGTACGGTAGCACATGCCAGTTGTCCAGGGCTCTAGTCCCGGGTCGGACCATCCTTAGTTCTTCTGTTAAGAAATTTTCAATCGCAGTTGGCCAGCGTGGTGGACTATGGCCTGATTTCCCTCGTACTGAAGGGAGGCCCGTGCCCAGCAGTGGGACGTTGAAAATGGCTGAATATAATATATAAATATATTAATTCCAATTATTAAAAACAACAAGATCTTATATAGGTCAATACAATTTTCAAAGCAAATAATGCTTACAAGATGACGTTGGTAAAATGTTGCTGACTAAAGCAACATTATTAGTTTTTCTTTAATTAAACAGTTCACTGGATCGGAGAAATTCGTTAAAGGGTCAATTGTGTCAGTCCAGTGAAACCTTTTTATACGTAATTTATAACTTTGTAAAGACGAATTGTTACTAACATTTTTATATTATCTTGTTAAAGTCCTTTGAGTAACTATTTTAAAAATTTACAAAATTTTTTTAGCATTGTGGATGTAGAAATAATTTTCATTGCTTAATTTTAAATGTTGAACTGTACGTACATAATATAGTTGTCTTTTGTTCCCGCGTTCAATTCGCGGTAGCTATATTTATATAATTTTTAAAATATCTATTTCATATTTAATTTTTTATTTAATATATACTATTACAAATGTTATAATTTTCATAATAATGCTTTTATCTTGGGCATGAATGAAACGAGCACTCCCATTATAAATATGATTTTAATATTCTCTACATTATATATTATTATAGCAAACGCAGACTTAAAATATTTTGATACGTTGGTAGCAAGTATAAAATATAATACTTGCGTTATTACTTATCCTTCATCGCAATGAGCCCAGGGGAGCTCTATATCTTACCCCGACTCAGCATCAAACATCTCTAAATCTTGAAATACACGGCCTAGAGGCCTAAAATATTATTGAATAGATTTATGTCGATTTTAACACAAATTACTAAGTTACATACATAAAAACTTTTTAACAAAAAAATAAAAACCGACTTCAAACAAAAGCACTAAAAAGTAAAAAATAACTGATTGGTAGTTTTCATTTACTATATATACCTAATCAAATATTTTCGAAGTCGGTGTGCTTTGCTTTGTATGGGCTGGCACCGATTTCGAAAATATTTGATGTATTTAATAGGTAGGCTTTAATTACTTAGCCAAAGCACACCGACTTCGAAAATATTTGATTAGGTATATATAGTAAATGAAAACTACCAATCAGTTATTTTTTACTTTTTAGTGCTTTTGTTTGAAGTCGGTTTTTATTTTTTTGTTAAAAAGTTTTTATTTTTCCCTTTTTAGTGTAGACAGTAGTAGCAAAGTAAGAATTCTAACGTGTTAGGCTTGTCGAATCAAACAAAATAAGCCCAAACTCAAAGCATCTACTATTAGCCGTTGAAGAGTTCCACCTATCCACCTTCTGGCCTTACCATCAGATCAGGTCAACAATACCGAACCACTGTACTATCAACGGAAATAGAAACACTTGCAAAGTTTCAAGTCAATATGATAATTAGAAGTAGGCTAAATCCATCATTAGCTATTTTTCCACCCTTAGGGGTGGTATTTTTTTTTGAAATTTAAATGGGACCAATCTGGAAGTATACCCTTTCAAACAAAACAAAAATTGTCCAAATCGGTTAATAAATGACGGAGTTCTGAGGTAACAAACATAAAAAAAAAAAAAAAAAACATACAGTCGAATTGAGAACCTCCTCCTTTTTGAAGTCGGTTGAAAATAGCACTTTGTTACTATATTTACTTTATTTATTTTCAATAAATTAATATTAAAAAAAAAATTTAAAAACAAGCTTTTATATCATATAAATTTTGTAATAAATAAATATAAATATGTTGGGAGGTAAGCTTCGAGGCTTGTGTGTTATGGATACCATATAGTTTATAGGCTATACATATATAACTTTAAATACATACATATTAATAAAATATAAGCACACATGACTTGAGTAAAAACATTCGTGCTCATTACACAAACGCATGCCCCTAGCGGGACTCGAACCCACAACCGCTGGCACAGCAAGTAGAGTCACTACAAGCTGAGCTAAACGTGTCGTCAAAAATGAGTTTAATTTAACTTAAAGTTTATTTTTTATTTTTTAGGTGAATAAATACCTAAATATATTAGTATTTTTGTTATTATTCAGTGATAAGAATTTGAATTGGAAATAGCTTATATGACACGTACATACCTATACATACGTACGTATGTATGTACACCTAGGGGGTGACACCCCACCACGACAAGACGAACACACAGGGAAGAAATCTGATTAAACCTAATTCAACAATAAATTGTAGTGTTTAAGCAAATAAAATACTTAAAACTGCTATATATAAAAAATATAACATAAAGAATATCAAATAATTTCTCTTAGTGTACTTTTCGTAACATAACATTGAATAAAGGAATAAGATATCATTATTACAATTATCTTTTAGAAAAAACTTTAAAAGAAAATTGGAAAAATTCAGAAAAACAAATTCAGTAGACTTATTGCTTCAGAACTTCCATTTAGCTACAAACTCATTCTAATAACATTTAAAATGAAAGAAAAACTTAATAACATTCTATTACTAACGTTGGTAAAAAAATTAACAAAAATTATAATTGATTTAGTGACATTTTAAGTAAGTCGAAAGAACTGGCCTAATTTATTTGAAAGACGTTATGAATGCTTTTAGGAATACTTTATTATACTTTTTGTTGTATTTATTAATCTATACAGTTAAAAAAAAATTGAAGTATCTTTTTGTAATATCAAAATAACAGCTTTTTACTAAATACATATGAAATTATGTATGGTACTTATAAGAAAAACACAATTTTTAACATTTTTGTTGATCTGTCTGTCAGTCCGTGTGTCTGTCTGTCTATTTGTTTGTTTGTTCCAGCTAATCTCTGAAACGGCTGGACTGATTTTGATGGGACTTTCACTGGCAGATATCTGATGTTAGAAAAAGATAGGAATGAACCCGAGCGATGCAAGGATGAGTCGCTAGTTATAATTATAAATTGTTGACCACAAAGGAAAGTAACGAGCATGTTTTGAAGTCGCAGATGACCTCTAAATATTATAATAATTGATTAGAGATTCCATTGGAGCTCGCTTATTAAGCCTGTCATAGTTAGGTAATTACAATATGAGTAATTACAATATGGGTGTCTTCAAGGCAAGAGTGAATAGGTGGCTACTGAATTAGTGCGACTTACCATCAACGACTGCGTTATCACTTACCATCAGGTGGAACGTAGTCAAGCACTAATTCAGATTGGAATAAAAAAAAATTCTATCATGAAGAACACCGATGGGAATGACATAATTTCATGGTAACCTCACAAAGGACCAAAAGAACAAGTGATCTATGCTCTTTTCTATAATGTGCTACGTCCGAGCTAAATCTTATCACAATTAATTTAATAGATATGACTCAAATAAATAAATCTTAAACGTTCAATAATATCGACCTACATATAAACTTGAAGGAAAGATTCATTTCAAAAACGTTTAAATGAAAATATACAAAATTGTGAAAGGATCTAAGAAGTTTTCCATCAATATTCATATTTTCATTAATTTGTCTTTTTTGCGTGCCATCGCATATTGAGCGGCTGTGAGCAATTAGTGAAGAATGCTTGCGAATATCTCCCGTCCATTTTATTGAATGGTACATGGAGGGTTCTATTATTGAAGTAAACTCAAATAGCCTGGTACTATGCCACTTAAAAGATACGATTTTTAATTTTAATTTGACTGTTGTAGCCTATCTTTTATTTAGTATAATCATTATACCTATTAATATTTCTGAATAGATGAAAATCCAGATTTTGGTCTTGTTTTTCTAATTCTTCAGCCCTTTTTCAAGTCCGTCTGCTGAGAACAGGCCTCCCTTCAATACAAAGTGGATCAGACCATACATAGTCCATCACGCTGGCCAAGTGCGGGTGGGCAGACTTCACATGTCTTTCAAAAATTTTCTAGGTTCTCTCAGACATACAGGCTTCTTCACGATGTTTCCCTTCACCGTAAAAGTTAAAATGTTATCAATGTCACGTTAAAATGATTCGCACATGGAATATCAGAGGTGCGAGACCCGGGATTTGAACCCGTTTCACTCGTTTTCCAAGTGACTGTGTTACCACAGGGCTACCACTGGCTCAAGTATGTCCTAGTTATTATTTATATCAAACAAATGATATTTACATATATTAATTAAATATATAGAAATCCGTGATAAAATATCGACTAACGTCACAATAGGTGTGAAAATTAATGGTGCAAGCTGCATTATACAGGTAAATACCATTCCATCATCCCATCGCTCACGGGGATAAATATTAATATGCTCACATACTCCGAATATTTAATTGCGAAATCAATTAAGTAATTAAAAATATCTATTTTGCAGACTCTAACGAAAGAATTATTACACAAATATATTACCAATATCACTGCTGCGTATATTTTTGTATCGATTAAACGATGCCTTTGGCACCACTAATTGTATTGATTATTATTATTTTTATATATTGAAAAGTCTTTACCCTCGGAGTCATTTCATTTAAATTAGAAAAAATATCACACTTAGAAATGCTTATGATTTTAATTTTTATGTAGTCAAATATAAGAATTTTCGAAATCAGTTTTCATATATTTCTTTATGAAAATATCTATACATATTATAAAAAGAAGTGCCCCGCCGCGTCTGTTTGTCTGTCTGAACACGATAATCTCTAAATCTAACGAACGGATTTTCATACAGTTTTCACCAATAGATGAAGTAATTCATGAGGAAGGTCTATTGTAGTTTTGTATAAATTGGCTGAAATATGACGACGATTGTTGAAGATGTCGGAAGAAATCATACCGATTAGGAGCTTTATTGGCGTGCGCCGCGTAAACTAATAAAGTTATATGAAAACAACGTATTACAGAATTATTCCTATTAAAAAGATCTTCCTATTAAACTGTAGTAACGTGATGTGCACGTACCTACGAACGTACCCAAGCGAAGCGAGGGTAAGTCACTAGTTTGTAGATATTTAGAACTTGTTCTAAGCTACTTACAATAACAATTCTAGCCATAATACCTTGTAATTTCAGTGATTTAAATAATCATACAAAATACTTATCTCAAAAACATTAAATTTTTATTGTTGTTTATAATAAATACAGTGTCGTTTATATAAATACGTTACTGAATTCAAAGTATGTTGTTTTATTTGCAGCTAGTAGAATGGTGACTATTGTCAACTTATTTGCGAATTAAAACATTCAACGTTAGAATAAGTTGAAATGCATGTATCGAAAACCTGCAACAAGAAATTTTGTTACTTAGTATTGTGGTAATTTTAAATTTGAACTGTATATATATATATATATATATATAAAATTATATTGTATCTATATGTAAATGTTAACTTACAATATTATTGTTTACTGGCAGTTATCAATGTCCACTCGATATTTGTTCACCTTATCATTTGGGGGGACTCATTAGCATCTCTCATATGCAGCAATTCAGCCGGGTGTGGAGATAAGAGACATACTGGTAGGTGAGCAGTGTACCATGCGGGTGGCTCCTGGTACTTCTCTGATAGCAGAGTTGGCTATGGTAATAATCCCATGGTCGTTATGGTCTGCCTCGTAGGCTAGCCCCTGACGGGTGTCGTGGTTAAGTGCGTATGCTATGATGAGGTTCCGTTGGGTTCTACTGAATAATACTCCCTTTTCTAGCCCGTGAATCCCACATAATCGTCTTTATGTATGCAGGTGGTATGCGTAAATGCATTTTCCAACGTTAAAAAAGATATAGGTATTATCGATGTGCGTAAATGAACGTATAATTATCGTGAAACTAGTCGATAGAATGTATCGACAGATATTATCTATCCTGTCACTGTGCAAGCTGCCTTGTTATCCTTTACACTTATAAAACAAGAAATTTTATTTTAGACCGTAGAGTCTATACTAAAACTAAACATAAACTTTACATAAGTTTGATATAATGTTATAATAAAATGATATAACAGAAATTTTCTACAAAACAAATGTAGGTTTCAAATAACTAACCTATACGCCGCTTGCGTGTTCTCTCCTAGTTTAGCGGAATGTTATTGTCTTCGAAAAATAATATTATACGAATGCATTAATTTTATCGCATATTTTGTTTCTATGATCTCTTAATACTGTTTTATCTTTATATATATTTTTTTTTGTATATGTGTTCGTAATTCTTCTTTTCGTAAACAGCTGGACCGATTTCGATAATTTTTATCTATGTACTTCTGTCACCCGTACTCAGCAGGAAGGTTTTAACTATGGTTGGATGCAAGAGGTCAAGTCACGGGTTCAAAAAAATGCTTTTATTGAAAAATTGAGGCAAAATTATAATTTTAAAGAGTACCTACATAATATCAGAAAATCTAAAATGTACTATACACGAAGCTGTATTAGAAAAAAAGCTACTCAACTTTTTGAGAGCTTCTTTATGATTAATTTGATGTTAAAATCGTTATTTAATAAACTAAACTAGATAAATTATTTTTCTAATAACATTTTTTGTAAAGGAAATAGTATCAAAATACAAGTGCTGCAAATTGTACCCCGACATTTGTTTAGGCGAAAAGATTTACTATTGCGATGGTCCGAGTGTGTTGGACTGCAAAAGTTGGAATTCGGTGCATACACGTTTTGGTAAACTAGAAGAATACACAAAATTTTGTATTGTTGACAAAAATCCATATACACAAATAAGTGTAATTTACTCCACCTTATTAATAATTTTAAGTAAATATATAATAGTTTTTCATTACCTTTTAAAAATGCTATGTATGGGATGTTCTTATGTTAAAACTATTTATTTAACAAAAAGCTCGTATATTAATTATAGTATAATTTTAAAGTATATAATATAATACATAGTGTTGATCGCGGCTATGTCCGCGTAGTTGATTTATGTGTAATCAGAATAACTCACCCGCATGTCACTAATAGCAAAGACTTAGAACTTTCATATAAAATTACGACAGCCTTTACATCCCCTCAATTCCACCCTATCGTAATATCCATTCTTAACCACGTCTTCTGCCTACAAATTACTTTCATCACAAATCTCAGCTTCATAGATCAAACATTTTTCATGGTTTCATGTTACTGAGTCAGAGGATAAGTGACTTTCCGTTTTAAATACGTAGACAAAACTTTGGTAACCTTATATATCAATTATTAAATGTATATATAGATAACTAGCGTTGCTCGCGGCTCTGCCCGCGTTCAAATGACCAAAACCAAATTCTTATGTTTTACATATTAGTATACTCCATCTTTTGTATTTTTTCTCAAAAATGAGATATTTTTTCGCGGTAAAAAGTATCCTTTATGTTGACCCGGATAACCAGCTATCATCATACCAAATTTCATTAAAATCTGTCCAGTGGTTTTCTCGTGATGCGGTAACAGACAGACAGACAGACAAAAATTCTAAAAAGTATAGATTTGGACTCTGTATCGATAATAATGTCTATTTCAATTAGATTTTCCAAAAAATATTTAATGTACAGATTCGGCTTAGTTACAATTTTATTATATGTATAGATAAAACAAAACAAACGAGATCATGTTGATTCCTTTTCAATTGGTACACTCAAGCAGAGCACTCGCTTAGTTGAATAATTCAAAATTCACAACCAACTGTCGGCGCACAAGAAAAAGCAAACAGTGAAGTGCAGTGAAAATACAACGGATATGAGAGCGAAGCACAATATGAGGTTTTTCTTCATGAGAGTACTTCGTTTCCTAGGACAATGGTAGACTTCAAAGATAAAATATCTTATTGAAAATAACAAGTGTGTAGTATTCTAGGTTTTGTCTTAGTATTTACTTGAGGTATAAATGTATATATAAATTATTTGTCTTTGTTTAGAGTATTACATAAATTGTAATAATTAATTACGCCCAATACTATGTACAAAGGATTTTTAATCAAAAAAATTATAAACATATTTTAAACGAAACTACATATGTTTTCGGATTTGGTCGTGGTATTATATTTATTTTCCGGAATATAAAATATTTTCCGATTTTCCGAAGAGTTTTATGTAAAACTAGCGACTGACTCTCGCTCCGCACGGTTCGTCGCTAGTTACGTTTTAAGGTTTACTATAGATTTCTCAGAGATAAGATATTTTCCCGCAGTAAAAAGTATCCTTTATGTTGACCCTGATAACCAGCTATCATCATACCACATTTCATCAAAATATGTCCAGTGGTTTTCTCGTGATGCGCACCTACACCAGACAGACAGAAAAAATATGTAAAAACTATAGATTCGGCCTCTTTAACGATAATAATGACTATTTCGATAAGATTTTCCAAAAAATATTTAATATACAGATTCGACTTAGAGTTTGATTATATGTATAGATGTCAAATTTTCATATAATTTATTCGTGTTTAAGCTACGTGGCCTGAATACAATTTAAATACTATTTAGCATAACTGTACGCCAAATACGCCAAAAAGACACCTCCGATCAATAGTCATCCAGAACATTTTTATAAGGTGTCGGGATTTATTGGGGACGGTTGAAACGTGAAATATTCAAGGGTCACGGCAACGTTGTCCCTTGAAGAGATTTTTCCTTCAGATGATTTATTTCAAAGGTCGAGGACGAGGGTCCTTTTGTTTAAGATAACGTTTGGGCTATAATCAAAACAATTTTAAGCTGTTTTAGTACAAGTAACAAGCGTAACAACGATATAACATTCTATATTTAAATTTGTAATGCCGCTTTGTATATTCTTTTTATTTTCTTATCCTTTTATTCTGTCTCTTTTAAATAATATAGAAACTACGTAATATATATTTATACAATTTATATGAAAGTTCTAAGTTTTGTTATTAGTGATGTGAGAATGAGTTATCCTAGTTATACATAAAACAATTACGCAAGCGTAGCCGCGAGCAACGCTAGTATTATAATAATATATCTTGAAAAATATACCATAACTAATGTACGAGCTTCTTTTTGTTAAATAACAAGTTTTATCGTAAGAATATCATTATTAGCATTTTGAGCATTTTTAAATTTTCATTTTAGCATTTTTAACAGGTGCATTAATGAAAAACTATTATAGGTATATTTACTGATTAGAAAATAAAATATTTTCAATAAATCCGGTGATTGTTGCTGAGTATAAAAAGGACCAAGAAAACCAACAGTTTTTGTCAATTTAATTTTATAATTATATATAGTATAGTCTTTCCTCGCGGTTCCACTCTCGTAGTTTAATGCGTCTCGTATGAATCTCGTAGTTTAACGTGAGATATGGCGGTATGTAGAATTTTTCAAAAAACTAGTTTTTCCAAAGATTAGTACTATATGAGTAAAATTATTATACGCGACAAACAAAAATATACCTTTAAACAAAAAACTTTATTTTTAAAACTTTATTTTACAAAAACAATTACAAAATTGATTTGACAAATATTTTACTAAAAACTTTATTTTTATACATAGGTAAATATTATTATGTATTTTATTTTTATCAATATTAGGTATATATGTAGTAAGCCCTGATAAGAGAAAATTATGAAGTTATTTTAATTAATTTCTTCATGGGCCTGTTTATGTATGTATATTTCACAAAGAGAGCGATCAGAAGAAAAATGGAGTTAATATAGACGGATATTAAGATTGTTTTACTTCTGAAAGATATTAATTATGAGCCTCCAGATTAAGCCTTCAACCACCTCAAAGGCTACAATGTAACATTACTTTAAAAAGCAACGAAATTCTTTGTAACACACTAATCTTCTTTGAAGAAAATATTGGGAATCGTCAGAATTATGGCGACTGAAATAATCCGTGGGCTTACATTGCCGGGGCGATGGACCAGATGTAATTCGTCTTAGATCTGCGCTGTACAAAGTCAAGTGTTAACATAATATAGTTGTTGGTTCATTTCTTATCCTATAAACATATTATTTGGTATTTACTTCAAATATCAAATACTTTTGTTGTTTAATGAAAGAAAATTTTAATGTTAAAAAAAACTCATTATTTATGTTATAATTGTTCAACATATTTATAGAGCATTGGCAGCATAACTGATATAGCAATAACGCTTGAGTTTCCATGTTTAATTTTTAAATGTCTTGGTCTAGGTAAGATTGAAGTTTCCCCCCCAACGTGCGTTCACCTTGTCGTGGTGGGGGGGTTCAGTAGTGCCCGGCAAGCCAACCGGGCGCGAAGCCAAGAAACGCACAGGGAGGTGGCCCTTCGGTGGGCGGTGGGAGGTGGCCCTCTTCGGAGGGCAGTGTACCATGCGGGTTGCTCCTGGTACTTCTCTGATAGCAGAGTGGACTGTGGAGCAACCCCGTGGTTGTTGTGGTCTGCTTCGGCACACCTGCCGTCAGGGCGTCGTTGTTGAATGCGTAAGCGATCCTGCGACGCCCCATTAAGACGGGGGAAGGTTTTGTTGGGTTTTAGTGGGTAGTACTGGCTTTGCCGGTGAGTCCCACACCTCGTGCGTAAATGCATTTCCCAACGTTAAAAAAAAAAGGTAAGATTGAAGTAAAGCCACTAATACGTCATTAAAAACTTACCATAAGCCACGAAGATACGTGAAAAAAGCAAATAACGAGGTGAAATCCCATCATATTCACTTTGCCGCTTCACAAAATCGTTAGAAAGATACATTGAAATTATAAGTTAAATATAAGCTGTCATAATGAGAAACAAGTTGTTTTCTCATAATATGTTTGTTTACGGTAGCATGATTTAAAAAAGTACTTAGACGTTTATAGTAGAGCACCCTTTTATTCACATACCATGCAAACAAAGCTGCGTATAAAGCCTAGTTAAATGTAAAATTTAGTTTGTTATAAAATTCATATATTTGTTAATCACATTTTTGTAAGTTTTCATTTATATTTCCAGTATAAAGGTCATACGACCGACATTTACCCGAGGTTCGGTCAACGGCTAGCAGCGTGAATTATTTCATGCAAAATGAATTCAGCTTGTATAAGGCCCTCTTTGAACCCAACACAATGTGTAAGGCTAACTTGACTTTGTACTAAAATAAACTTGTTCATAATAATAAGCATAAATTTTACTTTTATTGAAATTGTATTCTATATACAGTACATTGTGCGTAGGCTTAAATAGGTCTTTAACATTACATAGCAGCAACCCATACTAATATTATAAATGTGAAAGTAATTCTGTTTGTTACCTTATAACGCTTAGACCGCGCTTTGATAAAATTTGGCAGAGACATAGATTGCTCGCTGGGATCCGGACATCGGCTACTCTTGGACCTCACCCGCTATCACACGAGCAAAGGTTCGGACAAATACAATATTTAAAAAAACTTAGATGTAAATATATAAAGATTTTATTGAAGTTTCTAATAATTAAAATCACGTATCCTTTTTAAAATATAACTATTACTCAAGAGAAGATGAGCCAATATAAGAAGCTAGTTTATTTGTGTAATCTCATCTCATTTTCGGACAGTTTTGACGATATGTTTAGTTAGCTTGCGCGTTATTCAAAAATCAAACCTGTAACCTTCAGCTTACTATGCAGATGCACAAAAAAAATTAAATAGCTCTAACCCAAAAATGTTAAATATGAAAATAACCTTTAAATAAACATATTCTGCCGTAATAAAGATATTCTGAAAATTTTAACTGCTTCATTACTTGTTTAGAAGAAACAGTCTTCATAAAGTAAGATAGACAGACAGATAGCACAAAGAATGTTCAGTAGCTTTGTGGGCTTAGCGGAAGCCTTTGAGCACAGAACCCTAAAAATCAAAACTTCTAACGTGAGTCTTGGAGAATATTTTTAAATCTGAATTTGTACTCATGTGTCTTCTGTCTCTAATAATATCAATAATAATATATAATAACTTCAATAATAATATACTTTCCCAAACAATCAAAACCATTATTAACATTATTTCTTATTCAAATAATCAATCATATCTAAACTCCCCTATATCCATTATATGAACTTGGCCCAGATATTGACCTGCCAAAGTCATGTATAAAGTTTGATTGAAATCTAATACAGTACCAACGGAGTTATGTCAAACTTTTGTGAGGCACAAAGAGGTTAATTTACAGTTTGTAATTCATTGTTAGTCAAATATGTAATGATATATTACTGTAATCCTAACAATAGTAAGGAATAAGTTTTTAGTGTAATATTAAAACAAATATGAATACTTTCTTAGATTGACGTGAATATTGGACATTTTAAATAAAAGTATCATTGTGGATTCTCTCGTAGATTTATTTGCTTTTTAGTTTCTGACCGTTCGAATGATTTACAACAATCATGGTCATATGGAGAGACTAAGGTTGTTAACTTTTTAAAAGTTATTATATTTTTAAAACAATTCAAGTTAAAGTAAAAAATTATTTTTCTCACAAGAACTGTACATTTTTCGGAGATAAAAAGTAGCTTTTGTGCTATTCCGGATTATAATCTATCTCTGTGCCAAATTTCATCCAGATCCGTTCAGCCGTTCTGGTGTGATTGAGTATTAAAATATCCATCCAAACATCCATACATCTAAAATTTCATATTTGTAATATTAGTAAGATCACAGATAGTATCTACCCACAATTTGTACAATGATTTAAAAAAAACTTACAATGTTCAGTTCAATTTTAAACATTGTTATAATTTTAATAATTTACGTAATTGAATATTAAATATTATTATTTATTATTTAATTTTGGTTGCTATTATTACACTATCAACTTCCGTGTTCATCGTAATGCTGAATCTATACATATGATAAAATTGTAAAGGCCCAATGTCTGTACATAGAAAAAGAAATTGCTAAAATTCGGGTCAGGGGGATGTAAGAAGAGAAATAGAACAAATCCAGATTTTGTTTCAAATTTTTTGTTTCTCTGTCTGTTTGTCTGTTTATCTGTTTGTCTGTTTGTACAAGCTAACCTCCGAAACTGTTAGACCGATTTAAATGAAATTTCGCATAGATGTACCTTATATCCCCGGTCAATATTTTAAATACTTTTCATCCCGGAAAATTAAAGAATTCCCATGTGATAGTTAAAAACCTATAGTAACTCATACAGCTTAGTACACAAAAACTGCAGGTTGGATTTTAATGAAACTTTACAATAATATAGTTCATACATCAGAATAACAAACGGGTTACTTTTTTTCGGAAAAATATACGGTTCCTGTGTGGGATAGATTTGTTTTTGTTTATCTAGAGGCGAACCCGAGTGAATCGAGGGTGAGCCGCTTTTAATAAACAAGCTTATGATTTATAAGGACCAATTCAAGATCATAATTTTATTCATTACCAAGTATCTACGTAAAATACATAAAATTAAGTAAAAAACATGGTCTCTCGTTCTCTCTCTCGTCGTCTCGTTTTACATCATAAAAACTACATGTGTCGGTGAACTTCTTCCCTTTACGATTCTATATCAAGAGTAAATCTGATTGGTACATCAGAGTTGCAGGTTCGATTTTTGTATGCAGTCCAGTTCTTAGTTACTCAGTAAGAACTTCTACGCAAATGCAACTAAATCCGCAAACATAGTTCAAGTATGTCATATGAAGTTCTTGCAGGATAGAGCTACGGATTATGACGAGCGTAACATGTAATACAGAATTAATGACGGTTTTTGAATAAAGCGATATAAACACAATATCTCTGTCTCATGCAATTTATACATATAATAAAACTAGCACTGCCTGTGACCGAACGTGACCAAACACCAAATTCTTAGGTTTTACATATTAGTATACTCTTACATTGCAGTTTTTGTATTTATTCTTAGAAATGAGATATTTTCCCGCAGTAAAAAGTATTCTATATGTTGATCCGGATAACCATCTATCACTATACCAAATTTCATCCAAATCCCTCCAGTGGTTTTTCTGTAGACATTAACACTCAGCACCACCTAATTCCATGGTAAGCTGCGAGGCTCGTGTTATGGATTCCAGATAGTTGATACTTCATATACTACACATAAATATAACTTTAAATACATATCACATGCTATAAATATAAATACCCATGACTGGAGTATAAACATTCGTGCTCGTCACACAAATAAATGCCCCCAGCGGGACTCGAACCCGCGACCGCTGGCACAGCAAGTAGGGCCAATACAAACTGAGCCAAACGTGTCGTCAAATGTATCTATAGTGTCTCTCAAATTCATTGCTTACGTGGGATTTACCTGAATCTATTGAAGCGCTCTAAAACTTACTAAAGTTCAATCGATAATACTCGTTCAATTCTATTATAAATAAAAGCTGCTATTGGGCAATGGAGGATAAAAAAACTTACGCGGTTTACATTGTCAAGAAGCTCGGAAAATTCTAGGAATGAGACCAAACTTTTAAGTATTTTTTCTGTTCATTTTGTGGAGCAGTAATTTATTTATTAGTAGTTAAGTGAAATTCGATTGCCACAATTCTTAAAATTCTATATTCACAGTAAGTTTGATGAATTCATAAATAATCAAATTATACTCTTTGTTCTATATAGTATTATTCTAAAAGGTCTAAAACTATTTTATTCTACTGTTTTATATTGAAATATTATTTTTAAAAGAGTAACTGTTGAGTTTCTTGTTGGTTATTCATCGTAAAATTGCTTTTCTAGCCGGTGATAGTTTCTTTAGCGATTTTCATTATTGACATTTAATTTAAATGTAAAAATTAACTGTGTAAAAGTGCTTTCAACAGTCTACTTCCATAATTATATTCTGAATTATTTTTTAAGAAAGATATACAAAATTACAATCAAATAATCATATGTTTCGGACAGTGGTAGGTCAGTGGTAACGCGCTCGCTTGGGAAACCGGGTGAAGCGGGCTTAAATCCCGGGTCCAGCACTTCTAATATTTTCATGTACAAATAAATCATTTCCAACATGATTACCACTTATTTTGCAGTTAAAGAAAACATCGTGAGGAAACCTGCAAGTCTGAGATAACCTACCAAATTTTCGAAAGATATATGAAGACCGCCAACCCGGTCTATGCCAGAGTGGTGGAATATGGGCTAATCCCCGTCATATTCAAGGGTCACCCGCACCCAGCAAAGGAACGTTAAAAAGGGCGGAATACAATAATATGTCAACAATATATTTCCTAAATTCCATCTAAATATAAACAGAATAAATTGGAAAGAAAACATCCTCCTAAACTTTCTTCAGGATAAGAGAGCATCAGTTCTATATCCAATTTCAGAAACACTGTATGAAACAAGGTCACAAAGCAATACAAGGGAAGTTTACATCCGGCTACATACAAAACATGTTACGTTCACAATCAGCGAATCTAACAAAGGTCCTCGCATCCGCACCTTCATTATACCGGTATGAAAGAGGACAGACGAAAAAAGAATGGCAAGTTCTGGAGTACAAATGTTTTTAGCTTAATTAAAGTTTTTTTTTTAAATTGAGTATGTACTTTAATTAACTACTTTCACATAAAATTTAAGTTTATACCTATCTAGGTACCTATCTATCTACATTAATAAAAGTGAAAGGTTACTCATTCACTCGCTAAATAACGGAAGAGACTAAGGTTTTAGACGTCTCAAAGGTTATTTTATAATTGTTATAGTAGGAGATCCCTTACTTTTTTTTTGGGTGAAATATATTTTTTTAAACTATAATACATATTATTAACAAACACTACCCAGACTGCCTTACGCTTACGGTGAAGGAAAACATCATGAGGACACCTGCATATCTGAGAGAACTTAGCAAGTTTTCGAAAGACACGTGAAATCCGCCAACCCGCACTTGGCCAGCGTGGTGGACTATGGCCTGATCCCCCTCGTATTGAAGGGACCCGTGTCCAGCCCATTAAAAAAGGGTTGAATACAAAAAATACAAACAAATAATATATGCGCTATTAAATAAGATATACATAACCTTTGCATTTCATGCTATTGCAAGAGAGTTTAAGAGAAGAATTTCTCACAGTACAGTGAGTTAGTTTTGAAGAACTTAAAAAAGGAGGTACTCAATTCGGTTGCATTTTGTTTTGTGAGTACCTATGGAGAGACAATTTTGGTAGCTCCTAATGGATAGAACTCAAAGGTATTAGAATTTTTTTAAAAAAATCACTCCTACAGATTAGGCATAATTATTCCATAATTTGTGAAAATATTTAATTCATTTTGCAGTCGGTGAACTTTTTACCTGACCGCGCCTAGCCCAAAGGAGGTTTGTGTTTTTGATCTGTATATACATATTATATCCGATCCTATGTTCCCTTATTTTTAATGAGCAATTTGAGCTTTACAATGCAATTTAATCGATTATTAAAAATAAAAATTGCACATCATTCGATTGCTTAATACTGTGTTCCTTCATCATCTCGTCCAACTTTTTAGTTCGTTCTTACACAATCGGCCATTTTATTTTTATAAGAGGTACTTTTTTAGTAAAAAGTAATTTATTATCTTATGAAATAATAAATTTAAACTATTTACGTGTACATAAATACTTATCTAACAAAAAATATTTATTAAAGCTCTTAAAACGTCTTCTACCTGTTATTTCTGCCTCATATCTGAACTAGGTTGAAAGAGAATTGCTTCAGACAACGTATTGTGAATGCACTCACGTATTCTTTGTAGCTGTTTTGATGAGTACAGTGGAGTTTTATCCTAACACATTACTTTGTTAAAAGACCTTAAAATTGCAATATAAAATCATTTTGATAATACTTTCTTAGATTTACGCGAATATTTGACATTTTAAATAAAACTATCTTTTCGGATTTTCAGTCTCTCCCGTGACCATGGATGCTGTAAAGCATTCGAAACGTCGGGAAACAAAAATGCAAATAAATCCGCGACAAAATCCGAAAAGATAGTTTTATTTAAAATAAAACCACGATAGACGTGGCCATTCTCTATTACAATTTTTAAACTATTAAGTATTTTTTTAGTATCGTCATTTTACGTTGCTGCTAAGTTAAAAAAAGATATTAACATCTGAACTGAAAATTAATTAAGCTAGTATATTCAGAGGGATACAAAATTTTATAAAACTAAAAACTCCCTGACAAAAATAAAAACGCCAAAAAGAAAGAAAAATGAATGAAAAAAATTATAAGCATAAAGAAATATTTAAGGGTTTTGCTATTGTATTACTTCCTCTCTTCAATATCAGGCCATAGTCTAAGAAACCCAAGCAATTTATGGAAAGACGTTACAAAAGTTTTTCACGATGTTTTCTTTCAACGTAAGACAATCGGCAATCAAAATGAAAATGATTCGCATATGAAAAATCAGAGGTGTGACATGAACCCGCTTCGTATGATTTCCAAACGAACGCTTTACCACTCGACTACACTGCCTTGTATTAATTTACATTAAATTAATTAAATTGATTAAATGAAAATAATACATAATATATAAAATAGCATAAATGTATAATAATAAAAATTTACATTTAAATTATCTGTTGTTATTATGAAATAATATATTTTAAAATTTATGTGTTTTTCAATCTAGTTCTCACTAACTTGTTATTTCAAACTTAATTTTGAGAGGTTTCATTATGCCATTTTAATTAGCTCAGCTGTTCTCAGAATCAGTAACGCCGTGATGATTTGTGATTTTTAGCTTTTAAATTAATAAATTACTTCGAAGCTTCAAGAACCTATATTAAAACTCAACCCATATCAAATATTAGCCACTAGTAAATTACATTCGATTTGCTCCGGTGCGTCCCTAGGTACGTTTTAAATAGATAAAATTACAGCTATTGCGATTGTACCTTAGGATAGAATCATATACCATTGCGAACTTTTCTGTAGGCCTTTTTAAAACCTAATATTCTCTAGTACATGATTTTGACATATCCTCTAAGGTTCAGCCAGCGTTAGCCATGTAAATTGCCAAAGGCTAATCGACAGAATCAGTAATTGTGTTTTCCTGTGGAAATGAAAGATTTTCCCAAAAAATAAAAGGTATCCTAAATGTTAACCCGAGTTATAAATTCTTATTAATAGTTAATTTTTTTTTAGAGATTTACATTTTGACATTTTATTTTATTAGAACATACTAAAAAAAAATAAGCATTCTAATTGAAAACCTCCTCCTTTTTGAAGTCGGTTGAAAAGAGGGGACATCTTTATGTTTCGGAGATGTTTTAAAAATTATATAGTAGGCATAGCAAAATTTTGTGTAGTCCTTTACGAAATATACAAATAGCGAATTATTCCAAAAGGGTCAAATTTTATGAGTATATCATCTGGTGTGTAAAGAATGGAAGTTTTGCCGAAAGAATTTAAAAATAAACTAAATTGAGAATATTACCGTTATTTTTTAGACTTTAGACTTTTTGGCCGGCGTTGCCCTATCATAAAATGCCGCTAAAAACGGTTTTTATTGTTTTGGTAATACTTATTCTGATGCATTTTACAATAAAAATAGTTATTTGATAAATTAAAACTGTAAAAATATTGAAAATATTTATAGCTTTATTGAAAGGTGTCATCACTGTAACTGTTATAAAATATTTACTATAAGGCAGTGGTAGCCCAGTGGTAATGCGCTCGCTTGGGAAACCGAGGTAAGCTGGTTTAAATCCCGGGTATCGCACCTCTGATATTTTCCTGTGCGAATCATTTCCAACGTGATTACCAACATGTCTTACAGTGAAGGAAAACATCATGAGGAAACCTGCATGTCTGTGAGAACTTAGCAAGTTTTCGAAAAACATGTGAAGTCCGCCATTACGCCTTGGCCAGCGTGATGGACTATGACCTAATCCTTCTCGCATTAAAGGGATTTCAAATAGGGCTAAATATAACTATATATTTTTTAAATTATATTCTTTATCTATCGTCCATTTCCCGCTCTTTAATAAAATCTTATATTTTAATAAATCTTTCTAAATATACTAGAAATAAAATTGCCGTATCTCTGAATTAATATGAACCTCGCATTCTATTTCAACAATACTCTGTCTCACACGGTATCATATTATCGCACTGTCACACATACCCTCATCACAACGTATGTGGTCAGATTAAATACGGATTAACTCAATTTTTGCCGAACAAATCTGCCTTTGTTATCTGCTAAATTGCTTAAACGTTTGATTTATAAATTGTTCATGAAATCGTTATTTTATAATAGTAATCTACTTTGGCTTTATCTAAATCAATACATAAATATATACGAATATGTCTGTCTATTCATGGACGTAAATTTTCTTACTGATTGTATCTATTGTATAATGATTAGTCAATTTTACAAAAAAACTAATAAAAAGCTAAACAATTTATATATCAAATAATTGTATAATCCCAGAATATAAAATAAACTAAACACTTTGATGACACGTTTGGCTCAGTTTCTAGTGACCCTACTTGTTGTGCCAGGTCGCGGGTTCGAGTCTCGCTGGGGGCATACATTTGTGTGATGAGTACGAATGTTTGTACTCCAGTCATGGGTTTTTATATTTATAATATGTATCCATTTAAATGTATATATGTATAGTGTATCAACTATCTCGTATCCATAATACAAGCCTCGTAGCTTACCATGGAACTAGATGGTGCTGTGTGGTAATGTCACAACATACATAATATTTACAACATCTAGTGACAAATCAAATAGAAGCTGAATGACTATCTAAATATTGACTCACACTCTGTTCATATTATGTTCATAAATATGGCGTGAATACGACCTTAATTTTATGAATTAATGTAAAGGACATGTGGACAAGTCTCATTAAGATTGGCCGCTGTGGACGAAATCGATTTGAAGCGTATTCTCTTTATTCCTACACAATTCTTGGACAACATGTTTATTACAAAATTAAATAATAGTGAAACCTGTTTGTATTTTTTTCTATTCTTCGTTTAATTTTAAAATCCAATTGTATTTTATTAGTAGTATACAGTCGCCTCGAGATGTGATTGTTTTTCGTTCAGTTTATCTGTTGTTGTTGGTTAAGTAGTATAGTGATATGAATATTAAAATATCTAATATATTTAAACGAGCAATTCTTGTATTTATTTATATATATATATATATATATATATATATATATATATATATATATATATATATAATACAAGAAGGCTTGGTGACCCAGGTACTTTAAATAATAAGCGTAATGTCATCTGTAAAAAAAATGATTTTCTAAAACGTTGCAATAACAAGTATTATTTTAGTTCCTAACCTAGGTTCGTCTACTTTTAATCTCATAACTGAATTACTAGAATGTCAAAAGTGTAGATCTTATTAGGTACAATTAAAATAGCACTACTTTCATATCGAACCGTATCATATCAACAGGTAAATAAATACCTATGCAACCTTTTTCCTTTGTGAATGAATTCTATACCATAAAGACCGAAGTCACAGTTGATAGTTTCTTGATAATTATGTTATGATGATCGTGTTAATATTCTTGTACAATAATTTTAAATCGCTACATTCGTAAAGAGTTTTGTTCTTGCTTGTATTTTACTAAATTTAAAAATATATGCAGCTTAGAAAAATTATACTTGGCATATTTCCAGAAATAAAATATAGTTTATGTAGTCTTTTTATTTAAATGAGAGTTTATGGAAAAGAAAGCAAATACTATATACATATAAAATACATATATTCATTATTCATCTATACGTATAATAAATTGTAATTAAGCCGAATCTGTACATTAAATATTTTTTGGAAAATCTTATTGAAATAGACATTATTATCGATACAGAGGCCGAATTTATAGTTTTTAGACTTTTTGTCTGTCTGTCGGTCTGTCTGTTACCGCATCACAGAAAACCCACCGGAGGGATTTTGATGAAATTTGGTATGGTGATAGCTAGTTATCCGGGTCAATATATAGGATACTTTTTACCGCGGGAAAATATCTCATTTCTAAGAAAAAATACAAAAACTGTATTATAAGAGTATACTAATATGTAAAACCTAAGAATTTGCTTTTTGGTCATCTAAACGCGGGCGGAGCCGGGGGCAATGCTAGTATACTATATATATATATATATGTACAATGCACATACGAAATTAAAATGTACACGTAATAATAGTTGAAAATAGTTACTTTTTTGTTTCTGAAATCCTAAAACATCCATACTAATATTGTAAAATATGTGAAAGTGTGTTTGTTTGTTTGTCCTTTCTCGTCAAAACGGAGTGACAGATTGGCGTGATTTTTTGTATGGAGATAGTTGGAAGGCTGGAGAGTGACATATGCTACTTTATACCGCGGGAAATTATCTCATTCTCAAACAAACACACAATAATAAAATCAAATAAAATATTTATTATCAGAATTACTTGAAAATAAGTGTTTTAGCATTTTTCGAAATTCATCCTATAAGGGGGTAAAATAGGGGTTGAAAGTTTGTATGAAACTACCTTTTTAGAATTTTTTGTAGCTTTAGCGTGAACGAAGCCGCTGGTTCTGCTAGTATTACATAAATGTCAATTTTAATTCCTAAATTACACATACGTTTGAGATTCATTCCACTTTTAAAGCAAACTCACGTAACATAGAATGGAGTTGTATCTAACGATAAATATGTAACGCTAGGGTTGTCACACAATTTTCTTTAAAATCAATAACTAAATAACAAAAATAACTAGATCGATAATAAGTACTACCGTATAATGTATTAGTAAAGTTATAAAATATAAAATATGCCAACCCTAGCAGCACTCTCCTGGGAAGCGTAACTGTTCACTGCATTCGCACTCGCATTTGCAACCCACTATTAAAACTGCATGATTTTTTTCGACAAAAGCTTTTAACTTTTATAGAGGTGGTCATAGAGTATTTTGGCTGTGAATTTCGCCCATTGCTATTGTACGGTGACTGCACAGGTATTTCGAGCTGACACGAGTCACTTGGAAAATATGCTTACCTTGTTTATGTTTGCCAAATCCACAGCTTACCCATAAGTTTACCATCGTCTTTAGTTATTACAGATTGGTATAAATTTATTCTCATTATTTATCATATTTTAATATATATTACATATAAAATATCAGTTTTGACAATAAGTATTCAAACCGTCTAGTAAGTTTATTACAGAAAAACACTATAAAATTAAAAAAAAAAATTATATGTGCTATAAGTATAGCCCAGATTCATTTTTTAATGTTTTCAAGTAAATATCATTTAAATTTAATTAATTCCATTGTAATCTCAATTATCTGCTTAATTATAATTTATTTATAACATTTTATGCAAAATATGCTAATTTTTATAGATTTTTGTGAAATAAAAGATAATAATCTATTTCTGCGCGTGTTCAAATAAACATAAGATCAAATTAATTTTAATTATACACATATATGTTTTGCCACCAGTTTTGCTTGTCATTTCCGTAAGTGAAATTAAAATTCAATCAAATTACTTTACAAGTACAAGATAATAGAGTAATTATATATTCTTATGGTTATTTTTTTTATTTTTTGATATCATACCAGTGGAATATTTTTATTGGATTTTACATACTCTTGCTCTGTTTAGAAGTATCCCAGGTAAAATTTGCAATTATAAAAAACACCAGTTTTGATACACTAATAAAAACTTACGAAAAAACGATACTTATTAAAAATTAATAGAGAGCTCAATAAAATAATAATATAAAATTTGTAATCTAATGTTTGAACGTCTTTTATATATTTATTCTTGCAAACTGACTTCGTAATTATTATAATGAATCATAATAAACATTTAATTTTAATAAAAATTTAGAGCGGGTAAATAATTCATCGCAAGTCGCATTGTTATCAAAAATGTAATATAGTAACCTGTAAATTAAGAGAATAAACAGTAATAATTTAGCTTTGAGGAGAATTCAGAGCCAGATAACATTGTTAGTAAAATAATGAAAATTCTAACGAATCTTCTTTACAATGTTCTTACCTCTTTGGACACGACTTGCTCAAAATATTCGCTAATACGGGCTTATACAATGGATATTAGCCTGGATTTCCTTTTGCTATTTCGGTGTTACAAAAAACGTTTTGTTATGGAATATTTTTCCGTATATACCAATAATAAATTTGATAATCTAGAGTATACTTGTTTATTACCTGCGAATATCCAAATATAAAGCTGAGTAATATTTATTATAAAGACATTTCTATGGGGATATTGTTGACAAAAGTAGAAATCAAACATATTTATGTATGAAGTTGCCAGCAATATATACATATAATAAAATTCTGAGTCGAAAAAAAAATGTATGTACAGAACATTAATTTTTTTTTATGGAAAAGCGTATTGAAATAGTAGAATAGGCCGAATCCATAGTTTTTAGAATTTTCGTCTGTCTGTCTGTCTATCTATATGTCTGTTTGTCTGTCTGTTTCTGATTGTATCACGGAAAAGTACTGAAGGATTTTGATGAAATTTAATATGATGATAGCTGGTTATCCGGATCAACATATAGGATAATTTTTACTGCGGGAAAATACCTCACCTCTAAGAAACCTATACTAATTGTTCAACTTTAAGTAGAGTCGCTAGTAATAATTATGGCCAAACTCACTGAATATATTATGGGAGAAGATATAACAAATATAAGTATACAAGTGTAAAAATGTCATCGCAAGCACACACACGTGCATGTTCTGTTTCAATTTTAAATATTAAAAAAACCATAAGGTAATAAAGAGATAAATACATCTGTAATGGGCAACATTCCTAAAAACTTACCAGGTGCGAATTTATCGCACACCATAATGCTTTAGGTCATAGCTCAGTGGAATGCACTAGACTTTAGCCTAGACGTATATCGTACCTATTTCTAATAGGGGAATGACAGAGGATGATGATGATACTAACTATTTTGTTTGTTGTGTTTGTTATTGTCAGGAGAAGGTTCATATGAAAAATAAAATTTAAAAAATGCGCGGAAAATTATAAAATTTAAGAATAGTTATTTAAGAATACTTAACAACCATATTAAAATTTATATGGCTAACGCTGGGTAATAACTATTTATATATATTTAAAACGTACTTAGCGACGAACCCGAGCGAAGCGAGGGTGAGCCGCTAGTATTATATACTCGCAAAAGATGCCTAATACTACGTTATAAACATAATATTACAATCTAAGAAAGATACATGAGATAAAAGAAGATAATAAAATTAGTGAAAAGTTTCCCAAAGTAGGTCAATAACGTCTCTACTTTCCCGCAGTTCATACTTTTACCGATTATTTTATCCTTGAAGCATGAAGTACCTAATGAAGTAAAGCAAGCAGAAAAATTCAATTTTTATTCATTTTAAGTGATAAAATTTATGGAGTATCATATAAAACATGTTTCAGTTGATATTAATCAAACTTGAATAAGTTTAATTTGTTACAAATAAGTATAATAAGATAACAGGTAAATGTCAGACGACGTGATACCACAGCGAGGAGCTAACCAAACTTTGTACAACCGTAACCTGCAAACTTGAGCACATGTCATAAAGTTTTGGCCAAATAAATTTGAATCTTCCACCTCAATAAATTAATCCTATATAACTTCGCACTGGATTCCGCGTGTGCAAACTTATATTTGCAAGTCGACCTTTCCTGTAAATCACCCCAAGAAAATTATAACGATCAACTTACATAGACCGTACTTGCTCGAACACTGCTCAACATTCTCGGTTTGGTGGTTTGGTGGTTTGAAATTTTGATGAATAAGTTACAGTTGTGTTTAAAAATGTTGTTTAGTTTTACCCGACTGTATCAGAAGGAGTGTTGTGTTTTACGAGTGTATGTATGTATGTATATATGTATATTTCTTTGGCACGCTCTGTAGCCCAAACGGCTTGATAGATTTTAACTTGAGAGGTATCGTTAGATTTATCTTAATTGTGAGAGTGACACTATGGAGATTCAAATTATACAAATTAAAATGACTGATTATTGGCGCTATATTAAAAAGTAATAATAATATAGCACCTTAAAAAAAAATTTTTTCCTCAAAACCTATCGAATAGGGTATCAGAATAAAACGTTTTATAAATTGCTTGCAAAAATATATACAATTTATATATTTAAACGTAATTTGGAACGAGAAATGCTAAAAAAGAAAAAATAAAAAAAATTATTCACAAAAATAAAAAACCCGACTGCGTAAAAAGAGAAATTAATATTATGTCATATTATGTGATGTTCTGGTCATACGAAGTACAAATCTTAGCGCACAATACGTATTGCCTCAATATACGCAGAATAAAAGGAATAATACGTGAGACATAAAAAGAACACAGAAGAGGACGTAATATTATATCAGAACTAGCGACTCACCCTCGCTTCGATCGGGTTCGTCCCTAGGTACTTTTTAACGGTTAGTACGGATATCCCACTTTTTAACTGTTCTGGCGTGATTGAGTAACAAATGCCCATCCATTCAAACTTGGCATTTATTTATGGAATTATGGTATTGGTTAAAAATGATGTCTCGAGGCAATTTGATTTTACTGAAAATGGAACATTGGAATCTAACTTAAAAAAAATATTTTATTTAAATAATTTTACTATTTATTTAAAGCTATACTCCGATAGTAATATACAAATATACCAAGTAAATTAAAATTTTATAAATAAATGTAGTAGAAATGTACATACATTTCTGTAATAAATACAATATAAAATGACTATATAAGGTAGATAAATTCAGGCAAAAATTCACAATCCAAGTTGTAAGAACTTAAAAATTCTCGCGCCATACATCGTTAATACTTTGAAGTTTTTGAGTCAAGTAAAAGCTTTAACTCTACTGCATTATAGTCGCAGAGTAAAAAGTGGGAAGAGCAAAAAAATCCGCAAATTCCGCTCAAAACTTGAAAGTTAAATGTTTCCAAGCTTGTTCGAAATTTTTTATCGCAATGGATGCTTCGTTTTATTACTATTTTCTGGTTAACACTTTCCAAAGCATTTACGGACTGTCTGCGTAAAGAGTATCTTAGACTTTTTATTGACAAAATTCCCCTACAATTCTTTCATATTTGCCCATTTTTCAATGCCAAATATTAATAATACGTGCTATCGTCTTTTTTAATATTTTATTATTATTTTTTTACTTTTGTGTTGTGCATTACAGTGTATTTAAAAAAATCAGTATATTTAAAAAGTTACAATTAAACAATGGTAGTGCTACTAACAATAACAAAAAAAACTGGCATAGTACAATTTTACTGTGAATTTCTGTTCAATTTTTGGTTTGGTAAAAGCTACCACAGACATGAATCGATAAAATAAATCGGAGAATACGTTGTTCAGATATATCCTCTTTATTTACTTACTAAAAATATATTGAATTCAGTGAATGATTGTTATTGTTACTTCACTACACACTAAAAATTTGAATAAAATTCGGAAAAGAGATAATATCTCATATAGCGGTTAATGTACTTATGTATTAAACTTGATCCCAGATTATTAATAGGCACATTTACACGACCACAACCGCGGGTAAAAACTAATTCCCAAGTATAATAAAAACGATAATGCATTTTTTTTTAATTGTCTTTCTATTTCACAAGGGTAATTAGGGCTTAAGCGAAATGATAGCTGCTCACTAATATGTTAAATAAGGATAACCTGCAATTTTTTTTTTAGAATATTTTTTTTATTTCAAAATATATCCGAAAATAACATTAAAAATGCATGTAATAGTATAAAAAATGTTTTAAAAAACAACAAAATTGAAAGTGTATAATAATAATAATTATAAGACTTCCGCAACACCATTCAGGCAAAGAGAGACAATAGCATTCCCAAGGAGGGTTGACGTCAGGCAGGCGGCCGGTCATAAAACTTTTGCCAAATCCTTTGTGCAGTACAGAAGATGTACTGCGCCGACCGCAAGTGATTGGGAAATGGGCAGGGAGAAGAAGAAGTACAATTATTATTTTTTGTAGTAAAATCTACATATATGTTTATCAAACCATGTCTCTATCTAAACCATAATAAAAACATTTAACTATAAAAAAAAATTGACGTGTCTATACTAGATTTACTAGGCAGAATGAATTTAGAACTTACAATAACTTTAATGAATCTTAAAGTTATTAAATAAATCTAAGAAAGTATTATGTGAATCTTAAAGTTTCCAGTACTTCAAGATAATTTAATTCCAACATGATATCTCTTCCGGTTGCCCTCGCAATAACAAAAGAATTGTCAAGTAGCGCATACAAATCCAAAGCAGAGTAACAATTGGCCACAGCTGCAAACCTTCATCCCACCCCATTCTTTATCACTGAGATAAATGAAAGGAGTATTCGTTCTTTTTATTTTCACTTTAAACAGTCACATTTGAATAGTGTAAACGAAAGCGTTCAGTTAAATTCCATTTATATTAAACTACGTTTCATCGTATTATTGTTTTAATGTAATTCTAACAATTTTATATCACTGTCTATTGCAGGTGATTTTTTTTATATATAATATTAAGAACTCATATATATTACTTTTAATTAATTAATCGTATTATATATCTATACATATTAATAAAATAGTGCACTCTGTGATTTGAAAAAAAATGTATTCTCGCCAAAACTCTTAAAACTATTTAAAAAAATATTGTCTGTCTTTCAGTTTGTCCAGGGTAATCTTTGGAACGGCTTAAACGATCGTAATGGGACTTTTACTGAAAGGTAGAGGAGTTTGTAGAGCTACATATAAGGTTATGTTTTATTCCGGAAATGTTTCAGGGTTCCAACGCGAACATTGAACCCCCTTAAATATTACTTGAAATTCGAATGTATGTTTCTAAGCTGCTAGGGATGCACCAAAACAAAGTTCTGTGGATCTTAATGCTTTAAATTATCATTTTACCACTCCACCCATAACTTTAAATTCTGACATAAAAACTGCTACTCTTTCATTCTTACCCAATCTTGCCCCCCCTGACCTACCACCATTCGTCTTCAAACCAGTCTCAGTAGATGATATAAAGAAGTGTGTCCGCTCTATTTCAACAAAAGCCATTGGTAGTGACAACATCAGTCTTGATATGGTTCTTCCCGTACTAGAGGATATTGCACCTGTGATCTCCGACATCATTAATTTCTCACTCACACGCAATGTCTTCCCATCAGTGTGGAAGAAAGCCATCGTCATTCCACTGCCTAAAACTTCGAATCCTACCTGTCTCTCCCAATACCGCCCTATATCTATCCTTCCTATCCTATCGAAACTCATAGAATCATTGGCTCATAAACAACTTTACTCTTATCTGTCTCACCATAATCTCCTATGCCCTTACCAGTCCGGCTTCCGCTCTTCACACAGCACGGTGGGAGCCCTGCTGAATATCACGGAGGATATTCGTGGTGCTATGGATAACACCATGCTCACTGCGATGGTCTTGCTTGATTTTAGCAGTGCTTTCAACTCTGTTGACCTTGACATCCTAATTGAAACTCTTCGTGCGGTCAACATTTCTCCTACTGTTCTAGACTGGTTTCATTCTTATCTCTTCGGACGTCAGCAGTGCGTGAAAATCAACGATACATTATCGGATTGGTTAGATCTTACTGCTGGTGTCCCTCAAGGCGGCGTACTTTCCCCTTTGCTCTTTTCCATCTTCATTAATAACATTTCAAAAGTCATTTCTTCTCCCTCCCATCTGTATGCAGATGATTTACAGATATACCGACACTTTGAGCTGACCGAGTTGTATGACGCTATTGGTGCATTAAACTCGGACCTTGCTGAAGTCCAATTATGGGCTGAGTCTTTCGGCCTTCTTGTGAATCCCAGCAAATCACAGTGCATCATATTTGGCAGTAGTAGACTGAGGTGCAAAATCGACTGGACTTCAATACCTCAAGTCCAGTTTTCTGGTGTTCCAATCCCTTATTGTGATAGAGTGAAAAACTTGGGCCTAATAATGGATTGTAACATGACCTGGGTAGCTCATGTCAACGAGGTCAGCAAACGAATGCATCACTCTTTCCACTCTCTCAAGCGTCTCCAATTCTTTCTCCCATTTAGTACCAAGATTATGCTTGCTCAAACCCTTCTCCTCCCCATACTTGACTACGCTGATGTGTGCTATTTGGATGTGACTGAGGAGCAACTTAACAAACTAGAGCGTCTCCAGAATCTAGCTATTCGCTTTATTTTTGGCTTGCGCAAGCATGACCATGTATCAAACTTTCGTGCTCAACTTAAATGGCTCCCAATCCGACTTCGCCGTGATATGCACATCCTTTCCTTCCTCTTCAATATTCTTAACGACCCAAATTCTCCTCCCTACCTTCGTTCCCGTATCCAACTTCTCCCTATCCCCTCACGTTCCAGGCGGTCTTGCGTCATGTCAATGCTCGACATACCAAAGAGTAAGACACATTTTTTTTCGCACTCTTTCTCAGTATATGCCTCATTACTCTGGAACAAACTCCCTAAATACATCCAAAAAAGCCCCTCTATAACTTCTTTTAAAAAAAAATTAAAACAGTACCTACTGTCACAAATTGGTCCTTAATTTTACTATCAGATACACTATTTTTATGTATTCCAAATGCATACGATTATATTTATACTTTAATATATATGTATATATGTATATATGTATGTATATGTGTATATAGTATGTATAATATGTAAGTTATTGTATATTTATCATTATATGTGTCTTTTTGTCTTATTTAATTGTATAATTATTTATAATTATTTTAAATCAATTGCACTCTTTTAGTCCCGTCATATAACACTATTTCTCACTTTCATAGGTTGGCTGGAAGAGATCTCTTCTAGAGATAAGTCCACCTTTGCCCACATTCGTCTCTGTATTATCTGTGTTACTCTATTAATATGCAATAAAGAATATATATATTGTAAGTCGTTAGCATTAATCCATATTAATATTATAAATATGAAAGCTTGTGAGTATGTATGGAAGTTTGTTACTCATTCACGCCAGAACAGCTGAACGGATCTAGATGAACGGCACAGAGATAGATTATAGTCTGGAATAAGCTACTTTTTATCCCGGAAAATTCTATTCGGTTCCCGTGGGATAGGTTTGTTTTTGTTGTCTTAGAGGTAAACCCAAGCGAAGAAAGGCCGCTAGTAATTATCAATAAATCATTTTTTACACGAAAAATAACTTAGTTGTAAATATATTTATTTAAAGCTAAACTCCAATAGGAATATACAAATATACCAATTAAATTAAAATAATATAAATAAATATAAAGAAATGTACAATACGTTTTTTTAATAAATACAAGACAAGAGTATATATATTATAACTTGCACAATATTACTTCTATCAAGTTATTAAAGTCTTGAAAAATGAAAAAAAAAACAATATAGTACAGGTATTCTTTCAATATAATAAATAACATTAGTATATTTACGGTTTTGTATAAAAAGTATTAGCACCTTAAACGCTAACAGATTTAGATAGATTCAAGGCACGGTCTAGGAACGCTACAGAAATTTAATTAGGCTAATTACCGTTTCACCTTGCAACTACATTTTACACAAAAATATAATAACATGCAATAAACGACTTTATTGTTATAGCATTAGAGCCTAGTAAATAAAATATGTGTTGGGATGCCAATCACGTATAGGGTAACTTTTTCATCCCACCTTAATTTATAAGGGATAATGTTTAGCAAGAAATTAGGCAACGACGCTTGTGTCGAAGAGTTTTTTTTTTTACCATCAGTATAAAATAAACATTAAGATAAGCCAAAAAGAAGTAATGATATTTTTTATCTAACTTTGTAAAGTAAATAAAAAAATAACACATCATATATTAATACTTTCTTAGATTTACGCGAATATTTGACATTTTAAATAAAACTATCTTTTCGGATTATTTCGCAGATTTATTTTGATTTTCGGTTTCTTATAATCCGAAAAGATAGTTTTATTTAAAATATCATACATACTTACGAAATGTTTGTTTTAGTCTATTTAGGTATAAGTACGAATTACTGGAATTTAAGCTATTATTAAAATAGGCACGAGCGTGTATTGAAATAATGTATATTAAATTTGCAACTTACAAACATCTGTTCATTATAATGATTGATTTATTTTCTCCTGACCCATTTCGGCCACGGTGGCCTATCTCACTGATATTGCGATATTCAACTGCGCAGGCAATATTACAGAGCACAAGTGTACATGCAGACACAATGTCACACAGACACACTCTCTTTCTTGTCACTGTCCGCTAGGATGACAATTCGATATGACTAGTGTAACATAGGGCGCAGGACCGATGGTTTTATTTGATCTTCGAGGCATGGGGATAGCACATAGCCAACTTTCTAACTCCTGGCTGTTCCAAACAGAAAAAAAAACTTGGCCCAACCTGGGACTCGAACCCAGGACCTCCGGATCTCCAGCTATGCTAGCCACTAGCCCACCGAAGCAGTTCATAATAATAATTTGACTATTGCATTTACCTAATTTATAGCTCTTAGCTGTTTTAACTTATTTTTATGAGATTTCTGTAATATTTCTATAAATGTTGACCTTTTCTACTTATATTTATTTTATATATAATATAAAGGTATATAATACATATTTTATCAATCGATAGAATCTCTTTGCAGACTAACTTATTCATGAAATTTACATCTAAAGTTTTAAAAGTAAAATTTTGAACTTCTTCCGCCTAATTATTATCTATTCAGCAGAATCTGTTCTCTTGAAATTAGTTGTACATTGTCCTATGCTGAATATATTTTAGTGATAATAAAATATTTTAAATTACAACTCTATTATTGAATCTACGAGTACGAGTATATATTATATTACAAGAGTTTTTCAAATACCTGATAATATCAGGGCCATTCAAACAAATCATGTAATAATATTATATCCGGAATACGTACCCTAAAGCGATGTTCAATAAACATAATAAATATTACATGGTTTATGTCAGCCATTTTACTATCTAAAATAATACGTACACGATTAATAATATTTCTGAAACCAGTTTATTCATATACTAAAAACTGAATTCTTGAAATATGAATTTGCATCCAATTACTTATTATTAGTCAGACGCTACTCACCAAACTATTGCTAACAAACAACACACTAATTTAAAAAAACTAAAATACAGATTTTATATACAATATAGAAATTTCTGATAGATTAATAGAAATTCACATGAAAATAACAAAGGATTTCCGTTTCAATCCTTCAAATATGAAATAGATAATATCATTTTAGTGTATGACAATGACGTTACGTTTTCAAAAGCTTCAAGGATATTATGCACATAGTCATAAAGATTAAGATACAATGGAAAATCTGGCTGGGTATATAAAGCTATTTGTATCAATAATAACAACATATTCGCAAATAATTGCTATCACTGATAATACCGAAATATTGTTGGTAAATATTCATTTAATGACTCATTGCAATAAAATAAACTTTAATAAAATATCGTAGATGTCACGAATGGCATTCCACAATGTCCCGATTGGGCGGTCCAGACAATACTCAGTTTAATGGCTGTTCAAATGTACATCACTATCGCATATAAAATCAAGTTAAACTAGCTGCTTTAGAAGATTTTGCCATGCCCTTACTGGAATATCAATATTGAAAACTTTATCACAATTAAAATCATTTATTAGTTACAATCGGAATTCAGCTTAATTTATATCCCAAAAATCGACCTCGAAATGACGACAGGTTTAGCTCAGTTTGGAGTGTTGTTGTGCCAGCGGTCGCGAGTTCAAGTCCCGCTGGGGGCATTCATTTGTGTTATAAGCACGAATATTTGTACTCTAGTTATGGGTGTTCATATTTATAATATGTACGTATTTAAAGTTATATATGTATGTATCAACTATCTGGTATCCATAACACAAGCCTCGTAGCTTACCATGGAACTAGATTGTGCTGTGTGTTAATGTCCCAACATATTTATTTATTTATTTAATCCTAGATAAAGACTTCTCTAAATAAAGTAAAAAAGTTTTATGAAAATACTGCTCTCGTGTCACGAAGATTTATGTCATAATAATAAAAAAAAAAATATTATGACATAAACCATTGTTAATATTAAACTCCTTTTATTTCCTTCATAATTTGCCACTGTCAGTTGCGAACGAAGTTACAGGTGCGGCTAGTTAAAGAAATAAAGCTTTGAGATTGTAAAAATATGGAGAATATATATTTCTTATTTGAAATATTTTCTTTAAGTTCCAGTGACTAGTGACTTAATCTTGATATCATTAGTGTATTATTGCCACAGATTTTATTGTTTTATTTCAAGCATTTAGGCAGCCTATCTGATTAACAACTCAACAGCCGGTTTTATACTGGCTTCAATTAAATTTATTATGATTTATAACAGAAAGCACATTTATATCGGAATAAATATAGCTTATAACACTCGACGATAATGCAACTTCCTGTTAGTGAAAGAATTTTCAAAATTAGATCAGTATTTTTATTACCTCTACGTTTAAATTTAAAACTGTACCTCTTTATATACTTAGTTTATTTAGATTAATTCTTCACTCTTCTGCACTTCATTATACCTTCACAGATGTAATTTTTTTTCATGTATTTATCATTTGAGATATACCTACCTTAGTCATTAAAAAATATTATCAAAATCAGTTCAAAATTGATGTGGATAGCGTTACATACATACACACAAAACATATTCAAGACATATAAACATACTCAACTTGAGTACGACCTACTTTTTTGTATTTTATAATATAATATATTCTCCAAAAACATTCATCATAATATTTACACGTAAAAATCATTTCGTATTTTAATTATTTTTGCAATTTTTTTCTCTTCACTGTTAGCTGTAGTGAGACAAAAAGACGTAGATAATTGAGTTTTCGAAGAGCTTTTCGGCGAGAGCGTAAATTATTCGTGCCCCTTTTCACCTAAGAATGCTTACTATTCTTTATGTTTTATTTATTTTTTGGTTTACGCAAAAAGGAAAGCGAGAATATTTTTGTAAAAGGTATTAGGATCTCAACATCTTGTACTCCACACACATTTAAAATTTTTAGGTTTACTTGAAAATATGATGGTATAGAAACGTATAACGTATACGAAAAGCGTACACCGTATAAACACTATCCGTATTATCTATACTAATATTATAAATGTGAAAGTTTGTGAGTATGTATGTATGGATGATTGTTACTCTTTCACGCCAGAACGGCTGAACGGATCTGGATAAAATTTAGCACAGACATAGATTATAGTCTACAATAGCACATAGGTTACTTTTTATCGTGGAAAAATGTACGATTCCCGTGGGATATGTTTGTTTTATTTTTCCTAGAGGTGAACCCGAGTGAAGTGAGGGTGAGCTGCTAGTTAAAAATATAATTTTTAGTTATTTTATTCATCTTTAAATATTGCTGTATTATAATACAATATTTTATACAGAGAGCATGTCATCTACATTTAATTTCCTTAGGCACTCGTTTAATGCACTTAATTAATTCTACAGAGTGTTACTTTGGGACCTCGCGGTTTCCTTCAAAATTCTTAATAAGACAATTAGATGTGCTTCTTTTGAAGGTAAAATTAAAATTCACTCTGTACCTGACGAAATTCGTCAACAAATTTAAATGAAACTTTTTTAAAAACCTAGATATTATTAATTTTGTAAGTTATATAATTCCAGTGTATTTCGAAATGTCACATTCCATAAAGTTTGAAAGTGCACAGCTGTATCATATGCTCTAATTTTATTCTACTAAAGCCATTGGTTTTACCTTTACTAATAATATTTTGTAGATTTAAAATATTTGAATAAAATTATTTTTAAAGAGGCTTTTGTTTAATTTAGATCTTGCTCGTGGTTTCGCTCGTGCTAAGTTTGAATTTCAGACTATTTGCCTCGTTTAAGAAAAAGCATGAAACACGTATTTCTTTATTTGTTAATAGTTTGGGTAATCTTGTTGTATACTTACTATTGTAAAATTGATTGAATTTTTGAATTCAATTAATTACCTATAAATTCTCTTTCATGATTTCTTCATACAAATTTTTCCCCATTTCACACCTTTAGGGGTTTAATTTTCAAAAATCTGTTCAGCTGTTTGAACGATACATCCATCGTTAAGCAGTAACATACACAAGCAGTTATAGCATTATACTTTGCCAAAAATCAATTGTACTTCAATCAACGTATTTCATGAGTAAAAAACATTATTCGACATAAGCTACGTAAATAAATTAAAGTAACAATACTTCAGTTTAAATTAAATCTTAATGACTCAGCTTGGAATCCATTTAGATTATAATAGTACGATGCGATGAGAATATGTGACGAGAAGCAGTCATAACATTTCGTCGCAAGCTATCTTGAATGCAAACAATTGTCAAACTTCCGCAATTACTGTATAGTATCGTGTGTTAGCGCTATGTTTTCACATCACATGCTTTATTTTATATTTTACGGACTTCATATATGAAAATTAAAGAATAAATATTGATTACTTATTAAATAAACCAGACCATCCAATTTTGGCATGATTCTAAAAAACTAAATCAGAAATGTGTTACAATTGATGATACGTATTCATAAATATATAAATAGAAAAGTGTACTAATTGAATTATATATAATACTAGCGACTCACCCTCGCTTCGCTCGGGTTCATCTCTAAGTTGATTCCCCTACAAACTTTCATCCCCATTTTCACCCCCTTAAGGGATAATTTCCAGAATAAAAAGTATCCTATATCCTTCCCAGGGTCTCAAACTATCTCCTTACCAAATTTCATCTAAATCGGTTCAGTAGATCCAGAGATTACCCCCTACAACGTCACAAACTCATTATACTCTTTATAATATTAGTATAGATATATCTACTATGTGGTAAGTTAACGTTATTATATTCATAAAGTACTCGTAGATATCATAATAGAGCATTTTACATACTTGCAAGAAATAAATATCGCAATATTATGTGTTAGATTGAGCTCTCAACGTTTTATCATAATATACGTAGGACATACAGCAAATTATTTATCCTATAAAAAAATCGAACCCGCGATCACAGAATTCAGATTCTAATGAAATTTTCTTCTGCCACAGTGACACATGCGAATGCCTTACGACGTCGTCTGCCGTCTGTTATCAATGTTTAAATATTAAATAGCGTTAGCAAATATCAACTATATACTTAACCGATAAGAAAATTATCACTTTTCAAATTACTATGTAGAAATCGACACAAATCTAAATTCAAAGTTACAATATGTACGAATAGCTTTTTTATGTAATAGTTTAAAAATATGTATTTTTAAATTACGAGTATATTAATAATTATATTTCATCTAATGCTTTTAATATTACTCAAGAAGGCGATTTATTTGTATCTCCTTTTTTTTGTTATCGCTGGGGAAACCCATCATGGGGACCCTACCGGCCGTCAATGGGTAGGGTACTGTGAGACTCCTACTCACTAAAACCCACAGCGGAACCCGTCGCCGCAGTGCAATGGGGTGTGCAGGATCGCTTGCGCATTCACTACAACACCTTTGTATCTCCTGGGCCATATTTATTTATTAAAATAGAAATTAAATTTTAATATTATATATATAATTTTCAGCAGTAAATATTTGAAATTAAGATAGACCTTTATTGAAATATTCTTCATTATATTGGACAGATATTGTCTGCCCTTTAAGATTTCTGTGTGACCTTTAGTCCTTAGATATCATTATAATATGGTTATTTTTATTAAACATATCTATATTTAAAAATATCTTAAGTGCCAAAAGAATAGTTTATTTTTTTTATATATATTTAGTTTATTTTTACATATAATATGTATAACAAAACAATATTAATCAACTAGCGGCGCACCCTCACTTTGCTCGGGTTCGTCCCTAGGTACGTTTTAACGGTGATTATGGAATAAATAGACTATTTATTATATTACTGCTCCGCTCCCTTGGGTAGTATCATGATGATAGCCTATAGCCTTCGTTAATAAACGGGCTATCTAATCCAAGAAGATTTTTTTAAATCGGATTAGTAGTTCCTGAAATTAGCGCGTTCAAATAAACAAACAAATAAACAAATAAACAAACAAACAAACAAAAAAAAAACTTTTGCCTCTTTATAATATTAGCATAGATAACTCAAAAATAATTAACACTTTTAACTTATATACACTACAGACATACCATTAACATATTATTATTATGTACATAGAAGAGATAGAATGCAACCAAATATTTCTTACTGGGGCTTTTAAATATTAAACGAGTAATTTAATAAAAAAAAGGAACTAGGTTTTAAATATAGCTTCAGCTAATGGATCTATAAAATTTTATGAACATCCATAAACATTACAGAGATTTATATATATAAAAAAATAATATTAACGAATTCCAATAAACATAAATCAGAACACAGAACAAATCGATCACATTGATATGGAAAGGTACTCGTTGAATGTTGAATAATCGACTATTGTGAACTTTTAATTGACCAAACTCTTCAATTTTATCAAAAAATATTTCGATTGTACTTTCATTTATGATATCAACATTTACATAGAGTTCAGTAGATCTTATATGTATACGTAGGTATAAATGGGATAACAGGTTAAAGAAAACTTCTACAAGTGATCTATCTATACATATAATAAAATTCTAAGTCGAATCTGTACATAAAATATTTTTTTTAGAAAATCTTATTGAAATTTTGTCATTATTATCGAAACAGAGGCCGTATATATAGTGTATATAGTTTTTAGACTGTCTGTCTTTCTGGGAACTCATCATCAGAAAACCACTGGACAGATTTTGATGAAATTTGGTATCATGATAGCTGGTTATCCGGGTCAACATATAGGATACTTTTTTTATGAGAAAAAACTCATCTCGAGAAATCTATACTAAACATTACAACATAACTTAGGGACGAACCCGAGCGGAGCAAGAGTGAATCGCTAGTCAGCCTACAATATAATTAACCATTATACGTTACTATACGTAATAGTAAGTATTAAATTTACTATGCTTATTTAAACAAAATAAATTGTGTGTTTGAACGTGCTGTATAAAGATTTGTCAGTTTGAAATATATTTTTTGTATCATAGTCCGTTGAATCTGATAGATTTCGGACTAAATAAAATTACTGGACAACCTAATTTATTGCAGATGAGCCAATAAAGGTAAATTCAAGATAAATGCGCCAATGATATTGTCGGTGTATTTATTTGTTACTATTCATGGCGAAATTGCTGAAAATATTTTAATAAAAATACATATAACATTGTATTTAGTACATATAATGAAATAAGCTACTTTTTATTCTGAAAATGCACTAGTTCTTAAAGCACAATAGATAGAATTCGTTCCGGTGCGACGTTCTTAGGAACAGTTTTTTTTAAATGCACTTGCCTACGCTACTTGCATGCATTGAGACTCACAGGATAGAAAATTTGAACCTTCACCTAACTCTCAGTTTTGAAACCAGATTAAACCTGTGTTAATCATACAAAAAACGGACCCAAATGCTGAAGACTATGTTGCGTTTCATTTTTAATAAACCGAATTTTTTGCAGATTGCTAGAGTCTAGCTAGAATGTAGAATCTAGATCACCCATCGAGCTTTAGCAATCTAGATACTATCTAGATTCTAGATAGGAACCATAATGCACTTGACTGTAGTATCTGGTACTGGCTGTGACTTGCGAATATATGTATGTACAGATAAGACAGCACAATAGTTCAAATACGAATCCGAGAGTGCATGGATTATGTGAACGGTATGATATACATTACTTACCTATTAGGTAGTACTTTAAACTTAAAACAGTCGTAGATTTTTTTTTACTTTAATATATCACTATAACACTTGAAATATTTATATTATGATATTCTAAAATAATTTATACGATTTTAATTCAATCAAATATGAATTTAAAAGGACTTTCATTTTGTTATTTAAATGTTATTATTGGACAATATTACAATTCTCTCTCTATAATTTGATTCTTCTCCCTCATGTTGAACCGTCTATATTTTGATATACTTAGAATTCATAATATTTAAATTTAATTCAGGTTTCACGAATACTGAGCTGTGGAATATTTTAAAGCGATGTTGAACTTTAACGGGCACTGAAAATAGATAATCCTGCAATATTCATGCCAGATATCAAGCACAAAATCCATTTCGTATAAAGACAAGGTGTTTTGCGTTAAAATTGATTTCTTCTAAATTCAGCTATAAAATTGATATGAATAAAACATTTTGTTTAAAAATAATTTAAAATAAAGATCTATTAGATCTGTTCTATTAGATCTATTAGATATAAAGATCTATTAGATCGGATTATAAGTCACAAAATCTATTTTTATACAAATGTTGAACGGATTTAGATAAAAGACAGGCACTAATATAGAGAGTAAAAACTTAAAAAAACCGACTTCCAGACACTAAAATGTAAAAAATAACTAAACGGGAGTTTTCATTTAGAATAGATATCTAATCAGATATTTTCGAAGTCGGTGCCAGCCGACGCATAGGAAATCTAATATATTTTGATACGTAAAATACATATTTACCTATTAGATATTCATATCTTAAAATATTGTCCGTTGGCACTGATTATATGTTGCTTTAAAATTTTAATAAACCCTTATTTTGTCATATGTAACATGATAAGCCTGATGATTTTTTTTGAGTTTACGTAACATAATACGTTAATATCAGAATAAAAATTAATTTAGTTACGCTATATTTTCGTATATAGTGTTCGACAGTGGTAGCCCAGTGGTAACTCGCTCGCTTGAGAAACTGAGTGATGCGGGTTCAAATCCCGGGTCTCGTACCTACTCTGATATTTTCATGTGCGAATTATTTCTAACATGATTACCACTTACCTTACGGTGAAGTAAAACATCATGAGGAACGTGCATGTCTGAGAGGACCTATCAATTTTTTGAAAAACATGGGTAGTCCGCCAACCCGCACTTGGCCAGTGTGGTGGACTATGGCCTGATCCCCCTCGTATTGACGGGAGGCCTATGAGAACTGACTATTGGTATAGAGGCCAGCATAAATGACTTACTAATCGTGAAGTCCTAGATTTGAATCCCAGGTTGATCCAAAATAGTGATTGGATTTTTTTCTGTTTAGAAATAGAAGCAGCGCAGGTTGAGAAATAGTTGATATGTACACTGTGTTTTGGAGAGCATATTAAATATCTAACCAAAATCTAAGCCTGTCAATCTGTTAAAAGAATTCAAACTACACTTGTGTTTACGCACATATTTATGCAATATAATATCAGCTGCAAAGATGGCTACCCTCAGTGATTAACCGCCGTTACAGAAACAGGTATATGATTATTATTATCGTAATTATTTACCAGTTTGAAACGTTTCCAGAAGATTCGAGAAAAATAAGGTTTAACAAAGAAATGATAATATATATACCGTTGTCTATACATATAATAAAATTGTAAGTAAGTCGAATCTGTACATTAAATTTTTTTGGAAAATCTAATTGAAATAGACATTATTATCGATACAGAGTCCGAATCTATAGTTTTTAGAATTTTTGTCTGTCTGTCTGTCTGTTACCGCATTACGAGAAAACCACTGGACAGATTTTAATGAAATTTAGTATGATGACAGCTGGTTATCCGGGTCAACATATAGGATACTTTTGACCGTGATAAAATATCTCATTTCTGAGAAAAAATACAAAAACTGCATTGTAAGAGTATACTAATATACAAAAAACTAAGAATTTGGTTTTCGGTCATCTGAACGCGGGCGGAGCCGCTGGTAATGCTAGTTTCCTCTAAAATTCTAAAAGATCAATATTAATTAACTAAAAGAACATCGACTTTATTATATTTGCTTTTATAATAGGTACATTTACGAGTACACTGTAAACAAAAACCAACGCCAATACTTTACAAAAATACTTATATTGGTTTTAATTGTTTAAAAAATACTTAGGTATTATTAAACAATCCTATTTGCTAATAGAAAGTTGTCATCGGAAGCGTAAGAGCTTATCTAAGGGGTTAGTGATAGCTGTATTGAAAAACCATGTCCCGCGTTGGATTTACTTTAACGCCAAGGGATCATTGAAATATCTGTTGTGTGAAATGTGTTAGTACTTTTTACTCAGATTTGTTTCAAATGTTTTCTATCAACAACTACCTTTTTAGGTTCCGTCTGTAGTCCAACGGGACTCTATTACTAAGCCTCCGCTGCCCATTCGTCTGTCTGTCAGCGGGCTGTATCTCATGAACCATAATAGGTAGAGAGTTGAAATTTTCATAGAGTGTGTATTTGTCTTGTCGCTATAATAACAAATAAAAAAGGCGAATTTTACACTGGCTGCCATGCAAATTACAAAAAAATTATTAGCATT